>CM016620.1:112828013-112906564 GCA_005393395.2 Gossypium australe | reverse complement strand
TTAGCCTCTTTTCCTCAATTAGGTTCAGCTGGTCATACCGGGATTGAATCCATTCCGCTTCATCCAATTTTAGTTCTGATAGGACCCGAAGGGATCTCAACCTCGATCGGGAGTACGGCCTCCATTCCATAAACTAAAGAGAAAGGAGTTGCCCCGGTAGAGGTTCTAACTGATGTTCGATAAGCGTAAAGGGCGAACGGTAGCTTCTCGTGCCAATCTTTGTAAGTCTCAGTCATCTTTCCTACAATTTTCTTGATATTTTTGTTAGCTGCCTCGACTGCACCGTTCATCTTCGGGATATGGTGACGAGTTGTGATGTTTAATCTTGAATTGGCTGCAAACCTCCGCTATCGTGCTATTGTGTTAGCGCATTATCAGATATGATCCTTTCAGGCATCCCGTACCGACATATGATCTCCTTCTTTAAGAACTTGCTGACCGCTGATTTTGTGACATTTGCGTACGAGGTGGCCTCTACCCATTTGGTGAAATAGTCGATCACCACAAAGATAAATCGGTGTCCGTTCGAAGCTTTCGGTGAGATCGGTCCAATGACGTCCATCCCCCATATAGAGAGGGCCATGGAGAGGTCATAACATGGAGGGGCGACGGAGGCACGTGAATCTTATCTCCATAGATCTGACATTTATGGCATTTCTTGGCATAGTTGATGCAATCTCCTTCCATGGTGGACCAATAATACCCGAACCTCATGATTTGTCTTGCCATGTAAAACCATTAGCGTGCGTCCCACAAACACCTTCATGGACTTCTTCGAGGATTTTCCTGGCTTCAACTGCATCCACGCATCTCAGAAGTATCTGGTCTTTCCTTCTCTTGTATAGGACTTCTCCATCCAGAACATAATCGTTGGCCAGTCTTCTCAATGTTTCTTATCATTCTCAGTCGCTCGGTCGGGGTATTCACGATTCTTCACGTATCGCAATATATCGTGATACCATGGGTGGCTATCTCTTTCTTTCTTCTTCGTCGATGTCGCAGCAATATGTTGGAGCCTCATAGATGCTCATTTGGATAGGCTTTATTTTCTTCTTCTTTGTTCACTTTGATCATAGAGGCCAGGGTAGCTAAAGCGTCGGCCATTTGGTTTCTCTTCTCGCGGGAGGTAGCAGAAAGTGACGTTGTCAAACTCTTTGATTAATTCCAAACTAGCCTTCGATAACCGGTTAACTTGGGGTCTCTTGTTTCCCATTCACCTTTCAGTTGGTAGATTACTAGTGCTGAATCGCCATATACCTCCAATGTTCTAATTTTTCGGTCAATGGCTGCGCGGATTCCCAGAATGCACGCTTCGTATTCGGCCATGTTGTTCGTGCAATCAAAATCCAATTTGCTGGTGAGAGGATAGTGATCTCCGTTGGGGGACACTAGGACTGCCCCAATTCCATTCCCTACAGCATTTGACGCTCCGTCGAAGTTTAGTTTCCAAGGATGACCCTCCATTTGGACCTCCTCTTCAGTGGTTGCCACCCACATTACGTCTTCATTTGGGAAATCGAAGTCCAATGGCTCGTAATCTTCTAATGCTCTGCTGGCTAGAAAGTCTGCTATTGCGCTCCTTTTATAGCCTTCTGGTTTACGTAGACCATATCGAATTCAGAAAGCAGAATTTGCCACCGGGCTATTCTTCCATTTAATGCAGTTGATTCCATCATGAGTTTGAGAGGATCTAGCTTGGAGATAAGCCAAGTGGTGTGATATAGCATGTACTGTCTCAATCTCCGGGTCGTCCAAACCAAAGCGCAACACAACTTCTCAATCGGCGGATATCTCATCTCGCATTCTGTAAATTTCTTGCTGAGATAATATATCGCTCTTTCTTTTCTTCCTGATCGTCGTGCTGGCCTAACACGCATCCCATAGAACTCTCGAATACCGACAAATACAAATCAGTGGCTTATTTGGGCAAGGTGGTACCAACACTGGGGCTTTGGACAAGTAATGTTTTGACTTTATCAAAAGCTTTCTGGCACTCATCATTCCATACACCTGAGTTGTGTTTCCTAAGAAGACGGAATATGGGGTCACACTTTTCTGTCAGTTGCGCGATGAACCGGGCGATGTAATTTAATCTTCCTAGGAAACCTCGAACTTCCTTTTGGGTATGTGGTGGAGGCAACTCTTGGATAGCTTTCACCTTGTCTGGATCAACTTCGATTCCTTTTTCACTGACTACGAATCCCAACAACTTTCCCGATCTAGCTCCAAAGGTACATTTTGCGGGGTTGAGTTTAAGCTGGAATTTTCTCAATCTTAGGAACAGTTTCCTCAGAACTTGTACATGCTCTTCCTCGGTTCTGGACTTTGCAATCATGTCGTCCACATAAACCTCAATCTCTTGGTGCATCATGTCGTGGAAGAGGGTCACCATGGCCCTTTGATACGTTGCCCCAGCATTCTTTAGCCCAAAAGGCATTACCTTATAACAAAATGTCCCCCACATGGTCACGAACGTGGTTTTCTCCATATCTTCTGGGTGCATTTTAATCTGATTATACCCCGAAAAGCCGTCCATAAAAGAGAAGAGTGAATAACCAGCTGTGTTATCCACTAAAGTATCGATATGAGGTAATGGAAAGTTATCTTTTGGGCTGGCCTTGTTCAAATCCCTATAATCTACGCACATTCGTACCTTCCCATCCTTCTTAGGGACAGGTACTATGTTCGCTACCCATTCTGAGTATTTAACCACTTGTAAGAAACCAGCATCGAACTGCTTCCTCACTTCTTCCTTTATCTTTAACAGAACGTCGGGCCTCATTCTTCGAAGTTTTTGCTGGACGGGTCTACATTCTTTTTGATAGGGAGGCGGTGCACCACTATGTCTGAGTTTAATCCGGGCATGTCTTGATACGACCAAGCGAAGACGTCTCTGAATTCTTCAAGTAACTTGATGAGGTCTTGCTTCGTTTTTGCGGCAATGCCAGTCCCGATTTTCAACTCTTTTCCTTCTCCGAAGCTCACTATTTCCACGGATTCTTTGTGGGGTAAAATTTGTTTTTCGCCTTGCTCTACCATCCTTAGCAAGTCAGGAGATATGTCGCGGTCTTGGTTATCTTCGAAATCCTGAGAATTTTCCGTGCCCGTATCTCGTTCAAAAGGGGACTCTGAGTTGAAAGCAGTATCGCTCATGTCATTGATATCTGGGGACCTGTTAAAAGGGCAAAGAAAGATGCAGAGGCAAAATCTAAGAATGGATATTCATGTGGGTGACTATGAATGGAGAGTAAAAAGGGATATTTGCTCAAAATACGTATTTTATTGAAATAAAGACGCTTGGACATATGCCTATTCAACAAAAGATTTCTCATTGCTCCCAGGCCTAGAGCAATGAGCGTGTTTCGAACATTACTCTGAATTACTCCTAAAAGCTACAGGAATCTCTTCTACTGTCCAGTTGTTCAAAACACTTCCAGGAGCATAAGGGCGAATCCCAGATAGATCTCTTTCCTCGCCTCCTTCCCCAGATATGGCATTGATGCTCCAATTCCCCAACATTTCTTCCATTTCTTCCCCCACCGCTATGCCTTGGTCAGGGTATAAGACTCCCCCCGAGACAAACGTTTTGGATAAAGGAGGGAAAGTCATTGGCTCCCATTTGATCTCTTCCTCCCCTAGGCGAGCCCTTCTTCTCTCCCTTCTTTTCTCTTCTTCTCTCCTTTTTTGTTTTGCGTCTGGCTTGAACCCTAGGCCGAAACGGTCTCGTTTTTCTTTCTGCATCGGTATTTCAGTCTTTCCTTGCAGGTTTCTCCCGAGCCCCTTCCCGGGCAAGGCTCCCTTTCCAATTGTCATTTGGAGGCCCATCTTTGTGGATCCGGATAACTTGGGCATGGGGATCTTGCTACCCTCAGCGATGAAGGTTGCGTTGATGAATTCCAGCGATCGGAAGGAACACTCTACTGCCTCTTTATCTACCTCAATGTATGGAGTGCCACTGGTGATGGAAGCTATGATATCTTCTTCTGCATTGATCGTGACCAATCTTCCTTCCGTTACCAATTTCAACTTCTGGTGTAGTGATGATGGTACTGCCCCAGCTGAATGGATCCAGGGTCTCCCCAGCAGGCAATTGTAGGAAGGCTTGATATCCATAACCAAGAAGTCTACCTCATACGTATTCGGGCCGATTTGAAGAGGTATATCAATTCTCCCCATGACCTTTCTTTCTGTCCCGTTGAATGCCCTCACAACATTATGGCAGGTCTTCATGTGGGAGCTATCCACGGGCAATCTATTCAATGTGGATAAAGGCAACACATTTAGGGCTGATCCATTGTCGACTAACACCCCTGGCAATACATACCCTTTGCAGCGCGTGGTGATGTGTAGGGCCTTTGTAGATCCCATTCCCCCTGAAGGTATCTCATCATCGTTGAAAAATATGAAATTGTCCGCGCTTATATTACCGACTAGACGGTCCAGCTTGTTGACAGATATATCCTTCGCGACATACGTTTCATTCAATGCTTTCATCAACGCGTTTCGATGGGTTTCTGAGCTCCTGAGCAACTCCAGTATCGATACGCGGGCTGGCTGTTTGTGTAATTACTCCACGACACTAAACTCGCTATGCTTAAGGAATTTTAAGAACTCTCTAGCCTCGTTTTCCTTCACTGGCTCATTGATGAATGTTTCAGGTTCGACTGTTCTTTCTTCTCTTTGCTCAACTGCCACTGCTTTTCCTTTGGCCACTTCTGCCTTTGAGTTTGGAGTGTAACGCCTTCCGCTACGTGTGAAGAAACCCGCATCTCGGTCTTCCTCCACAGCGTTGACCGGATTCTGTTTTCCTGGGATTATTACTTTACACTCATAGCTCCACGGAACCCTTTTGTTGTCTCTGTAAGGGGGAGCTACAGGTCTTTGAATTATGACTTTTGGTATGATTGGTGTTCCCGCTACATTCGCTCTTGGTCGCGTTATGATTACTGCGGGGTGATTTCTCCCGTAGGCGTTTCTAGATGGTCCTTCTTCCGAAGCATGGATCTCTCCTTCCTCTAGCCCTCCAATCTCTTCATAAAATTCCATCTCTTTGTTATCCATGAGGTGTTGGACTATGGCCCTAAATTCGGGGCATTCTTGGATATCATGATCCATTTCAGCATGCAACTCACAGTACCCTCCCGCTCCTTTAAGCTCTTCTCCTGATTCTTGCGTGATCAAGCCTCTGTTTACCATTTGCCTCCAGACCCATCGGAATGGGGTCTTTATCTCTGCCACGTCCGTCTTTATTCTTCTTCTTATCTTTTCGCTCATCATGTTTACCCCATTGTTAGCGTGATTGGGTAACGGATGTTCTGCATCGTTAACCTTTACCACGCCCATTTGAATGAGTTTTTCCACCAATCTTTTGAAGGCGAGGCAATTTTCTATCGAATGTCCCACGATTCCTGCATGGTATTCGCATTGTGAATTTGCGTCGTACCATTTGGGGTATGGAGGCTGTAGGGGCTGTAAGTAATGGGGGGCGACAACATGTGTATCGTATAATTTCTGGTACAATTTTCCGTATGTTGTGTATATCGGAGTGAATTGGAGCTTCTCCTCATTCGGCTTTGTATTGAATTCCTGTTTGTGTGAGCCTGGACGATCAGCGATTACAGTACTGGGTTGACTCCGAGTGGTTGGCTTACCCCGGATACTTACGTTATTCACGTCACTCTCTTTTTTCTTCATGACTGTCTTCCTGGGACCTTCCCCTACTTCTATCTTGCCACATCTGATTGCATGTTCTATCATCTCTCCACATCTCACGACTTCTGAAAAATCCTTCGTGGAACTGCCCAGCATGTGACCGATGAAAGGGGCTTTCAAAGTGTGGATGAAGAGTGTGGAGGCCTCACTTTCCAAAAGAGGCGGTTGAACCTGCGTGGCTAATTCTCTCCACCGTTGAGCATATTGCCTGAAGCTCTCACTAGGTCTTTTCTCCATATTTTGGAGCGTGATCCGGTCAGGAGCTATGTCCGCTACGTGGCCATAGTGTTTCATGAAAGCTTGGGCCAGGTCCTTCCACGTCTTGATCTGGGTGCTGCTGAGCTGATCATACCATTTGGCTGCGGCTCCGACCAGACTTTCCTGAAAGCAGTGGATTAGCAATTTTTCATTATCGGCGTATCCCACCATTCGTCTACTAAACATTTTCAAGTGTGCTCCTGGGCAGCTAGTCCCGTTGTATTTCTCAAAGTCTGGAGTTTTAAATTTCGGGGGAAGTACTAAGTTTGGGACCAGACTTAATTCTTTGATATCAACTCCATAACGAGTCTCGGCATTTTCTATTGCCTTGACTTTCTCCACCAACCATCGATAGTTGTCTTCTATCTGCTTTGAGGATTCAGCTTTCACTCATTCCTTCTCCATTATATCGAAATCTGGCACAATCGGGTTGATAGGGTCATCTCCCGGGTTGGATCCCGAGCCTACATGGAAATTCATAGGGGACCCTACATTAGCTTGTCCTTGTGGGGGCCTAATCGTGATGGATGGTCTTCGGGGTACTCTTCGTGCGGTGACGATACGTGCGGTAGGGTAGATCCCGAGGGAATACCTTCATTCTCCCCTCCCGTGATGGTCATGGGGCCTTTTCCCCT
Source organism: Gossypium australe (assembly GCA_005393395.2). NCBI lineage: Eukaryota > Viridiplantae > Streptophyta > Magnoliopsida > Malvales > Malvaceae > Gossypium > Gossypium australe. The sequence goes on along the minus strand of CM016620.1, from coordinate 112,899,959 downwards.
TTCCATGAATCCTTCCAATTGTTGGGCCATTTGAGCCATTTGAGCCGTCATGCTCTTTTGGGACTCCATCATCTTTTCCATCATCTCTTGCTGAACTTTAATTAGCTGCTCCTGTGCCTTCACCTGGTCCTGAAATTGCTCTAACCTTTGATCAATTTTCCTTGTTTTAGCGCGAGTGCCGTATGGATGTTTGTCTTCCAGGTTCTCTTTTCCTCTTCTGTATAGTTTAGCTCATTAGGCCCTCCCCATGGTCTTAAATGCATATGATATGATGCGATGCAAGTGCATGAAATGCCATACAAATGCATGAAATGAATGCACAGATGCAAAAAAAGTGTTGATTTTAATTCAGTTCCATTAGATCAACTTTGCTGGAAAACAAATTTCTTTACATAGAGCGGACGATCATACATATGACTTTGCCTTAACACCTAAATCTTTAACTTCCTTGAGGAGCCGAGCTAGATTTTGGCCTCGGTCAGATCCTGACTCATACATTAAACTCAATACATCGGCTCGGGCTGCCAGGGTTTGTAAATGATCAGCTACCTCCCGTACTTGAGCCAGGGCTTCACCCATCAAGTAGTCTCTGTTTCTGATCTGTTCTTGGGAACGGTGGAGCTGCTCCCTCCAATATTCATTATCGGCTTCAAGGAGCTCCATTCGGTTTTTGCTATCTTGTAGTGCAGTCTCGAGCTCCCCTATCTTCTCTCTCATCTCCTCGATTTTATTCTGACTAGCTCTCAATTCGACTACTGAGTTACGACTACGGTGGAGATACAGCGATTTTTCTAATTCTGCTACTTGGGCGTGTAATTTCTCCTTTTCGCTTTGGCTTTCTAACAAGTTCTTTCTCCAAGTGTCCTCTCGTACCCGAGCCTCTTGAAATTTCCTCTCCCACTGGTCGGTCTTGGATTTTTCTTCTTTAATTTCTTGCCGCCATTGCTCTGATGTCTTACCTAAACCAGCGGTTCTGATTGACGTGCGCAGCTTCTTGTAGTCCGTCTTTAAGCTATCCAAGTCTTCTTCGGCTTTGTTCTTTCCCTTTTTAAATTTTTCAACCTCGAACTTATGGACGTCAACGTCTAATCCTAACTGCATCTTTTCTTCTTCTAGCTGCTCTATCCTCTTACCCAATTCCCGGCTTTTTCTCTCGAAATCTTGCTTGATAATTTCTAATTCAGTTGGGATCACTTGCAGCTGTTCTTCTATTGGTCGAGTACTTCCTTGGATTGGCCTTGGGATATTGTCATTGATTCTTTTGGCCCACCATTGATCGTACTCGGGAGTCACCATGGGTCCTAATGCAAGTCTCTTCATTTTCCGGGTTTGGGTCCACGCATCTGATATCTCGCGAACCTTCTTCTTATAGTTGTCATCCTTGTATGAAAATTCACATTGGGCTAACCCATGTGTTGCCGGTATGAACTGCCTCGATCGATACTGTCTCATCACTAATAACGGAGCATATCCAACAGCTCCCCATATTCCGAGCAGAGGAACCCAGTCGAACCCTCCACACCGATACAGGATCTCATCAGTGATCATCCATGGAGCTTTCCATACTACATCTTTAGCTTGCAGGTTTTGGAGAATCGTCATCCACTTCTCTCCAGATAGGTCGTCTCGCCTTGGCGTATTTGCTAATTCCTCAAGAGGGGAGTAATTCTCGAGAAAGGCTTTGCATGAGGCTCTTTCTTTCTTCCAAAAATGGCAATGAAACCAAGATAACAACAGCTGCGCGCATCCCACGAATCTCCCTTCGCCCGCTCTTCGGCAAGCGTTCAATGATCTGAAGGTCTCAGCTAAAATTGCAGGGACAGGCGTAATTCCCTTATCAAGTTTATCAAATAGATCTGAAACCGCATCCTCTACATGCCCTAATGCCTTGGGGAAGATGACCAAACCATAGACGCTTAGAGCGAAGACGTCGATCCTCTTCTTCTTATCAGGGTGCGCCAAAATCAAATCCCTTAAGTGTTTCCAAGGGATACACTTACAATCTCCCTTTTGCTTAATCCGGGTCATGACCCATTGCTCGCTCATCCCTGTAATGTTCATTAGCCTCTTCGAGAATGCCGGCACATTTGCAAACCTTGAATACGCCTTATCAGTTTGAAATCTCGGGCACCGAAACAAAGCTGTATACTCCTCCACGGTAGGCACCAAATCCACCTCTCCAAAAGTGAAACAACTGTAGGCGGGATTCCAAAACTGGGTAATAGCTCGGAGTAGGTACTCGTCTACCTTGATATCAAGCAGATAGGGCAGATCGCCGTAGTTATAGTAGAGCAATTGTTTGTCTTCATTTCCCCATGAGTTCCATATTTCCTTCAATTCTCGTAAATCATTTTGGGCCGCGCTGATACGGGTGAAATCCCATAGCTCTGATTCATGCCCTACTGTCAGACTATTCCCCTTTTCTTGCTGTATTCTTTCGGACCACACCTGTACTGTCGCATTATCCTCCACTCTATCGAGAAACCCCTTTTCCATGTCAAGCTTTTCTATCTAGTAATCGAATGTGGATCAACACCCTTTCCATAATGAAATGCCATGCAATGAAAATGAAACACCACAAGTGAGTACCAGGTACAAAAGGAATCTAAAATAAACAGGAGACAATCAAACTCGTATTTAAGGTGACAACTAGGGTTTGCACGGCTCTATCTACGACAGGCTCTTAGGTCTCTCTACATGTGGTTCGGTTCTAGAGTAAAGGTACCTGAACCAGCAGATTCCTCGATCCTCACCCATTATAGGCTCCTATGGACCGAGTTCAGTTCAGGGGAATACATTTCCCTATGGCTGCACGGAGATAAAAATCTCACGAAGACATAGGTACGGATGTATCCCGGAAGCGATCCACTATCTTGCACGGAGGTAAAAACCTCACGAAAGAGTAGCTTCTCACTCCTACTTAAGGGTGTGACCGCGATGGTCATGCAATGCAATGCCAAAGCATTTTACGAGACTCGACACTACAGCACAAACAGATGCATCAAAGAAAAACACAATCCTTCAAAACAATTTTCCAAATTTTCAATCAAAGGGGCAAAAACTAATCAATTTACGGCCTGACTCTCGAGCCATCCCCAGTGGAGTCGCCAAGCTGTCGAAACCATCCGTTTTGAAGACGGGAATCGAACTTGGGTTTAGAAAATAAAAACGGGAGTCGCCACCGACCTTTTACTAGGTGTGATCGGATCACCTTTGTTTTAATAAAACATTTCGGTTTACTAAAACGGGGTTTATGGTCTACGAACATTTGAGAAAATAGGTTCGGGAGTCGAGTACGCGCGAGGAAGGATTAGCACCCTCGCAACGCCCGAAAATCGGTACCAAATTGATCAATTGATGTCCCAATGTCGAAAGTTTAACAAAATTAGAAATGAATTTGGAAATTTGGGTCTTCTTTGGAAATGTTTGAGTCTTCTTAAAGTTTGAATATTAAGATTTCCTTGTTTCGAAGGGACCAAATATCACATCCAACACGTAGGACACGATAATTTCAATCCTCGGATCCAAGGTCGTCTCTTAATCCCTAAGACTCGTTTATTAAAATAACAAAAGGTTATTCGATCATTTGGTCAAGCAAGAAAACCGAAACCCAACACATAGGGCACGGTCCCTCGAATTTCCAAACGCAGAATATTGCCTTATTTGAAAAGAATTTTTAGTTTTTTTTTTGGGGTGAAATTGATGAAAAACTACGTTTTAAAAAAAACGTCATTTGAAAACGGGAATAAGGTCATGCGATGAATAATGATGATGCAACACAAATTATGTACAAAAAATTAACATAAGTATAATAGTAGTACTAATAATAGTATAACTAATATAATAACAATGACAATAATAATGATAATATGTATAATATAATAATGATATGATAATAATGTAATAATAGTAATAATAAAATAATATAAAATATATGCAACATAATAATATATAGTAATAATAATAGTAATAGAAGATATATACGATATACTGACATGATAATATAATAACAATATAACAATAGTAATAATATATATGGTCATAATAAATAATAATAATAATAATAATAGGTAATATAAACAATATACTAATATAAATGCGATAATAATAATGATAATACTACAATAAATTAACAATAATAAAAGTAAATAAATAAAAAGGGACCGAATTGGCACCAGTATATAATAAACGGGGTGAAACAGTAATAAATTAAAGTAGAAAGGGGGTGCTCGTAAATGGAAATAAAACGTTAGGGTTAAATTGAAAAGCATGATAGAAAGGAGGGGCTAAAACGGGAAATAACCCCTCCCTTCAACACGGGCTGTAATGGAGGGACCAGATCGAAAATCGGGAAAACTTTCTGGGTAAATTTTGAAGAAAACAAAACCCAATTGCGGAAAAATAAAATAATGGAGGGGCGGAATGCGTAATTAGTCCCTCCACTAGAAAACACGCGGATCTAAACCTGGAGCGGGTCGGGTCGCGTGGGTCGGAGCCAAAACGACGCCGTTTTGGCGTCCGGCCCCTAGGCTCAAAACGGTGCCGTTTTACCCTCTATAAAACCAAAATTTTTGTCCCAAAAAAAAACATTTCAACCCTATTCTAACAAAAAAACAAAGAAACCCTCTGGATTTCTCTTCCTCTCTGCGCCTCCGACCCGAAGATTGAGAGGGAGGGACTCCTACCCGCCTTTGAGCCCGACTCCGTCCACGGGGAAGGATCTCCGGCGTCGCGAATCCCCGAATATGGGTACCTTCCTTTTCTTTCTCCCTTTTTGTTATCTATTTCTTTGTAAAGGTTTGAAACTAGAAAAGTAAAATAAAAATGGAGATAGAAATGGACAGTGAACAGATAACGGAAAATCAAAAAAATGGAAAAGAATCAACCTTGATCTGTTTATTGCTAGTTTTGCTTCTGTTCGAAGCCGAAGAAGAAAACAAGGATCTTTTCTTCCGTTTTTATAACGGATTACACTATTTTTCTATTGTTCTTTGATTGCTAAACACTGTTTTGGCTTTCGATTGTTCGTGTTCGAAGAACTTTACAAGAGTATTCCTTCCGTTTTTATAACGGATTTTTACACTGTTTTCTATTATTCCTTGGGTTTTTCCGTTAGTGCTCTCTGTCTCGTTGGTGCGTTGTTGCAGGTGATGGGCGAGGGGCACGCGACGATGGGGCGAGGCGTCTGGGGAGCCGAGGCCGAGGCGTGCTGGAACGGCGTGCGTGACTCGGGAAATGACGCACGCGTGGAGTAGACGCGCACGTGGGGGACACGCGCGGAACTGAAGCGGTGCGCGTGGTGTCCGCGGGAATCGACGCGCGTGGCGTCCACGCGGGAGGCCAAAAGCCGGAGGCGCAGGCGGCTGGGGTGACCAGGGGCTAGGGTTCCGAAAATTTTAAGGTTTTGTGGGCTGTTGGGCCACTGTGAAATTGGGTATCTTGGGTTTACTTGGGTTTGGGCTTGGATTACCTTTGTTTGGGTATTCAGGGGTTGGTTATTGGGTTTGTAAAACAGGACATTTGGACTATTTTTGTTGGATTTTTATTTTTATTTTTATTATTTTGTTTTGTTTGATATTTGATGGGCCCGGGCGAATTTGGGCTCGTACAAAAATAAAATTAACAATTCGAGTGATTATTTTATAATTTTTTAAGATTTAACAGTCATTTATATAATTTATCTTTAATAAAAAGATAAAATATTTACGTTGTTTTTAAATTGTTACATCAATAGTGCTAACTAAACAATACTCGATTGATTTTTCTTAAATAAATATTTTTTAATATAAAATCAAGGGTTAATGCACTATTTGAGACCTAAACTTGTTAATTATTCTTAAGTTAGGGCCTAAACCTTTTTTTAATCCAAATTAGCCCCTGAACTTTTTTTTTAATCCAACTTAGTCCATAATATTTCTTTAAAAAAGTTGGGCCAAAAAAATTCAAGCCCCAACGTAGAAATAATTGTTAAGTTCAAGGACTAGCTTGGATAAAAAAAAAATTTAGGCCATAATATAAGAACAATTGCTTAGTTCATATCCCAATATAAGAATAATTATTTAATTTACGGATTAATTTAGACAATAAAAATTTCAAACTTCAATATGAGTTCATAACCTAAATAATACATTAATCCTGAAATCAAAGAGGATTTAGATAAATCCAATCCCCTAATATATTTACAAAATCAATTTTAAAAAAACACATGCTCATCTTTTACTTCTAAATATTTTAATTAAAGTTCTAAACTTTTTGTCAAAATTATTTCTTTGAAATGTCCACTTTTATTTTAAAAAATAAAAATGGGAGTCGCCACCAATCCTTTTTTATGAGGTGTGACCAGGTCACCTCGTAATTTGATCGTTTTAATAAACGGTTTGATTTACTAAAACAAAGGTTTTTGGTCTACGAAGTTCAGGAAACGGGTTCGGGAGTCGGTTACGTACGATGAAGGATTAGCACTCTCGTGATGCCCAAAATTGGTACCTAGTTGATTAATTAAAGTTTTGGTGTCGAAAATTGAAAACCCGAAAAGAATTTAAAAATATGATCCCTCTTTGTATTATTATTTTTTGCTAAAAAATGCTTGAATGAATACTCTTTCATCTCGCGATAACAAAATGTCACATCCCGTAAGTTAGGACACGGCACCTCGAATCCTTGAGAATAAGCTTACATTTTCTTTTTTATTTGAAATTTTATGTATTTTAATTTTTGAAATGATATTCAGTTATTTGAGTTCAACGAGAAAAATAAAAACCCCGTAAGTTAGGGCACGATTTTCTCGAAGTTTCCAAATACGGAACATTGCCTATTTTTTGAAAATGTGTTGGCGTGTTTGGGTAAAAATTAATGATAAACGAATAAAATGTTACGTTAATGAATGACAACAACATAAATATACTAATAACCGATTCCTAGTATACATAATGGCAATAATCATATAATGCATATCAATTTAATATCAATATTAACAATCAGAAAAATAAAATGAACGATAAAATAAATAATAACAATGATAACAATAGTAATAATAATGACAAAATATGCGCATAAAATGACAATATCAATTTTTAAAATATAATAAAGACAAATAAATAGATAAATAAATATAGAGGAAAATATTATATATAATATTGAAAATATGGACTTAATTAAAAAATAGATGAAATTATGGGTGCAATTTGTAATAAAATACATAAATAAATAGTAATAATAATGGATATAATAATAAACATAGTAAAAGATAACAAAAAGAAAAAAATAAGTAAAAGAAAAAACAAATAAATGTATAAATATAAATAAATAAATAAATACAAAGAAAAATAAAAGATTGAAAGACAATATATAAATAGGAAAGTAAATGAATAAGCAAATAAATAAAATAAAAAGAATAATGAATAACCAAACAAGAAAATGAATAAATGGATAAATAAATGAATTAAAATAAAAAGGACTCAATTATAACTTATATAAAATCAAAAGGACAAATTGAAATAAATAAATAACAGAAGGGAATAAAATATAAATAATAAAATAATTAAAACAGGGTCAAGGACTAAAATGGAATGTACAAAAAGGTGTGAGGATTAAATGGGAAAATATCCCGAACCCAGTTATACGCGTCGTTTCTTCGACAGATCAAAGGACTAGATTGCGCAAAAAAATAAAATAAAGGGGGAAATTAAAAAAATAAAAAAAGAGCGACAAGGCGAAATTGAATAATAATGAAATGATGAAGGGTTAAAACAGATATTAGCTCATTTTCCAGAAAAACACGCAGATCCTGCTGGTATTCGGGTTGGATCTCGGGTCGATTGAAATGATACCGTTCAAGCGTGGACCATTTTGAAAACAAAACAAAATTAAACGGCCAAATAGAAAGGTAGAGTAGGACCGAATTAAAGCCAAGTGCAAAAGCAGGGACCTGAGGAATAAATATCCCCTCCAGGCGAAAACGTGCGATCTTGGGGGTCCTGGGTCAGATCTCGGGTCGGCCCCTAAACGGCGTCGTTTTGGGGCACTTCAGAACTCCTTGAAACGGCGTCGTTTAGCACCTTAAGAAATATCAAAAATTCTCCAAAAAATCAGTTTAAATAGCTTTTTTAAAATAAAAAAAAAACATTCAGCTTCCTTTTTTTTTTTCGAAATGGGGCTGAGTCCGGCCATGGCTTCGGCAATCGACCACAGTATCGGTCGCCGGTCATCGGCGACGGCGCCACCGTCTGTGGTGGTCGAAAAAAATAAAAAAGAATCCTTTTCACTTGTTTTTAATGTGGGACTCCAATTTTGGAGTCAAAAAATTGAAAATAAAGCCGAAAATTCAAAAAAATAAAATGAAAATCGCTCGGTTTTCACTCCCTTGGAGACGAAGGCCTTGCCCACAGCAGCAGAAGATCGATCGTCAGGTGAGTTTTTTCTTTTCTTTTGTTTTTGTATTTCATGCCTAAAAAAATAAATAAATAACAAATATACAAAAAAGGATCACCTTTAAGATTTTTTGATTTTTTTATCTGTGTTTTTTTGTATTTTTTCGTGTCAAAAAAACATTACAAATGTTCTGACTTTTTATAGCCGAAAGTATTACAATATATATATATTGCTTTTGTTCGCTACTGATTCTCTGCTATATGCGTCTCTTGTTGTTTTGCTCTTTTCGTTTTTGTTTCTTTTTTGCAGGCAAGGTCAACGGGCGAAGATTCCGGCTTTTTGCCATTTTGGTGCAACGGAGGTAGTCCTCGGGCGGTGGACGCACTGAGGACGCACATGGAGGCAGCGCATCGCACATGGATGACTTAGGGTTTTTCATTTTTCTGAAAATTTTTGGCTTAGGGTTTAGGTTGGTGCATTCGGCTGTAACTTTGTATTTAGGCCTTGTAAAAAAACACTTGGATTGGACTTATTATTTTGGTTTTGTTTGTTTTTTGTTTTTTTTTTTTACTTCTAATTTTTCCTTGTTGGGCCCGGACAAATTTGGCACGTTACACTTTTATAAAATAAAAATAAAATAATATTCATCCCTCTATATTCCCATGTCCAGAAATTACAAATTTGCAATCACCCAAAATAAAAGTTTTGAGACAAAAATGAAAAAGAGAGATGGGCATATGGTGACTTTATGGAGAAAGGGTGGTCTAAATTTCAAAAGTCAAAACCACAAATAATTAGGTTGGCTAAACTAAAGGCTAAATGTGAATCTACTTCTTTTTATATATATAAAGTTAATGCTTTAGTAAATAATTAGAATTTAATATTTATATTTAATTATAAATAAGGGATAGTTGTATTTTATTTATAGAAAATTTTGATATCTTACATATAAGTTTAATCATATTTTTTTTTTAGATTTATTTTGAGTTGAATTTTTTTAAATTTTATAGAAAGTTATAAAATTATAAAAATATTATTATAGTAAAATTTTTAATTAATTCGTGATTCTAAGTCAGTTAAATACTTAATAATATAAATATAGATATTCTCTCCCCAATAAACAATATTTATGATTCTTAATTGTAATAATTATTAATTATTTATGTATTGATTGAATTAGCTTCCGGCCGAGTTTTATGATATCATAAATAATTATTCAAATTCGTTTAATCTGAAATATGAACTTTTAAATTTAATTTAAATTATTTTTTTAAAATAGGTTATTTTTTAATATTGAATATATATTATTAAATTATTGACATAAACAATTTAATATATTTTGTTATCTTTACATTATATTTATATTTTATTCTAAATAATATATAAAAAGAAATATATATATATATATATATATATATAAACTTCAAAATTGGATAGCATTGTCAGCATTGTCTCAAGCAGTGAATATTTAAATTCAATTCTAATCCACATTTTAAACGTAATTAAATATTTTACCCAAACACAATTTTCAGAAATAATGTTTTTATCCGAATTTTTTTAATATCGAATCAACCATCAAACTTAAATGAATAACTCAACCCTTAAACTCAGACACTCTTCAATGATTAATTAAAAATTGATATATAGATAATTATTTAATAAATTGGAAATAAAAATTTTAACTCAAAAACTAGGTTAAGAAATCGTCATAGATCCTTAATTGATATTAAAAAAAAATAAGACACATAGCGATCAACTTATGGAATTTAAAATCTTTTACTAGATAATAATCTTATATATTAAATACAAGGCTTAAGGGTAAAAAAAAATTCATTAAAAAATTAAAAAAATCAATTAAACATCTTTAAAAAAAAATACAACAAATTGAGTTCTCAATTACCTAAAAAAATCAATTGATCCCTTCTTTAATAAAAATCGTTGTTAATTAGTTTGATCGTTAACAGTCTTGAAATGGTAGACAAAATGCATGAGAAATTGACAACTGGATAAGTATCTCGACGTGGCATGCCGTATTAGCAAATCTTTTTTAAAAGTTCAAAATTAATAAAAATATTAATGTATAACGAATTTAGAAAGATAAACATCTATATTTATTTGAATCTGAACACTCATTTATTCAAATTTATTTTAGATGCATACAAACGTATAAAAAATTACAAATATATCTATCTTATCATGATTGAGATATGATAAATATTAAGTGTTGGGGTGAATTATAATTTTTAACTACAACACCAGTTGTAATTTAAGGAAATGTTAAGCGAAATATTATATAAAACTTTTATTTGTTAGTATGTTTGATCAACGTATTTTTGATTATTTAATCACATATTTTTAAAGATTTTTAATAGCAAATCATGATATTATATGGATCAATCAAGAAAATTTTCAAAGACTCTTAGTGCAATTTACTTACTTTATTTAAAGATATATTGATTTTGAAGAACTCAAGAAGAGCTTTTTTATTATATTCTATAATTGAGGTAACATTTATAGAGTCGAATGATAAGAAGGCTTGGAATGTCTTTTTAAGCGGGTCGGGAATTACTTATTAAAGAAATTAATAGAGCTTGAACCACTTGAACAACAAATGAGGACAAAACAACCAATTACAACTTAAAGAATCATTGAACGTTATTTTCAATAGTGTAGATCATTGGGAATTAAAGTGCATCTTCAATTGTGTTTTTGCTCATGAAGCTTGGACCAATCTCGAAACAATAGATGAAGGCACCATTTCTGTGAGACAGTCAAAACTCTAAATGTTAACGTCAAGAATTAAAAATATGGGAATATCAAAAGAAGATTTTTTTTTTTTTTTTTTGGTGCTAAATTATGTATATTCTCTAATTAAGCTTTTGCTCTTGACGAGGAGTACTTGAATTTCAAGGTAGTTCTAAAAGTTCTGCGATCTTTTTCTCAATGTATTATAGTTAAGGTGACTTCAATAGAAGAGGCCAAAAATATTGATACGGCGAGGATTGATGAGCTCATAGGATCCCTACAACCTTTGAGATGAATCTTGATGAATCCAAGAGGAGTACGATTAAGATAGAAAATAACATTACAAGTTATTCTTCCAATTGCAACTGAAGAAAAAAAATATTTATGATTTATTAAAATAATTGATCCTTCTTAGAATAAATTTAAATAAAGTCATTTGAGCGTATAATGATGTTTTGCCAATTTGCAACCATGACTAGAAGCAAAGATGTTATGGTAGAAATTCAATAGTCACCAATGCAAAGACTATGGACATTCTGCGGTTGAATGTGCCAACACTATTAAAAGGTCAAAGTCTTCAATAGTTACTTTGAGTGGTTCTGAAAGTGGAGATGTTGATGAAGAAGATAATATCAACAACCATGTTACTTTTACTTCCCAATTACTGACAGAAGTTACAATTGACTCTAAAACTAATAGTGACTGATGTAAAATTAATAAAAGATTTTATGGGGACATACAAGGCCATGTTAGACAAATGGACAGTATGTAAAGTTAATGAAAAATGAAAACTACTTGGTGAATTTTTTTCTCTTAAATAAAAAAACCACAACCTTTTGAAGATTTTCAAAGAAAAAGGCTCCCTACTAGTAGAAAAAGAAGCTAATTTTGGTGATGCTCTAAAAGAGCTTGCAACAACCCAATCTATCTTGAAAAATATGGGATCAATGAGCAAGAAATCAGATGAGATCCTTAACGTTGGTAGACATGAATCAGGACATGAAGGCCAAAGGTATGTTGATAATTGTAAGAAAAGTGTTGCTCCTACCATGTTCGATAAATGTAAAAAAAAAAAATGATTAGTGAAGCAAGAGACTTCTAAGGAAAGAGCATGAGTTTACTTTAGTGAGAAGATTCAAAGACCTAAAGGTAGATTTGTGTGCAATCGGATCTCAAGAAAAGGCATTCGGTTGTTTCTTTAGTTACAACTCAACCTACAACTATAAAAAGAACACGACAGGAACAAGTGTGGAATAAGAAGAAAAAGTTATTTGTTATTATTCTGGTATTATTGTCATATCAAACCACATTATTATAAGACGTTGAATGAATTGAGATAAGAAATTGTTACAATATAAGTTACAACTCAATCAAGAATAACCAGGAGATACAACTAGAAACATATGTGGGTGAGAAAAGATAATAAAAAAAAAATTGATTGATGCTCAAATCAAAATGAAGTTGCAATTGACGAAACAATTATTGGAAATATTTTAAACATCATGAAAAGAGGTGTTCATGGGCCGAATTTGGATCGGGCCTAAACATGATATTAACATGCTTTATACTTGCCCAAGCCCAACTCGATCCAAAATATAGGCATAAAATTTTGGCCAAGCCCGCCCATATTTGCAAAAAACTAACCTAAACCCATTTTAGATCCGCCCATATTATTTTTTAAATTTTTTTATTATTTTAAGTTAATATTAAATAATATTATATTTTTTTATTTATTGAAAATTTTTATATAGTTATCTTAACATTATTTTAATATTTACATTAGAGTATTATTATAGATTTATTTTTTTAAATGTGTTATAAATTACATAATATAAAATATTGTAAACTTAAAAATGGGTCGGACTGGGCTGGGCTCAAGCCTTGAATGTTCAAACCCGAACTCGACCCATATTTTAAACAAGCTTAATTTTTTTGCCCAAATACTTCTAAATTTCAGGCGGGCCTTCGAGCTTGGACAAGTAGTCCAGCGCATAAACAAGTCTAGTAATGAATAGTCGAAAATTTCATGAAAAAAATCCTTGTTATTTCACAAATTACAGGCCCTATTTTATAGAATTGTTAAAAATTTAGCATCCATTGAACCTTCTATTAAAACATTTTATTGAAGAAGACTTAAGTCACCATTTTGTAGTTAAAACATAAATTTATTAATAATTTAATAACATTAAATATAATTTACTCTTAATTTTGTATGGATCGCTAAAGACTCAAATGAATGCAATTTATTCTATAAACGTTATACCCTTTAGGCTAAATATGATAAATGAATGAATATATAAATTAAAAAAATCTTTCGAAAACAAAATTAATAAATAATTTTTTGAAAAAAAGGTGAGGGGTGGTGGGGGTCCCACCTGGAAGTGAAAATCTGGAATGGTTCATGAACCTTGCCATTGCTTTTTCATGTCTCACTTTTCTTTCCAATTCCAAAAATTTTATCTTAAAAAAAAAACAATTTTGATTGATTCCCAAATTGAATTTTTGTCTGAATATATACAATCAATTGTTGTGATTCTTCAATATGAACAGCACCGCCACCTCTTCCACCACCCACCACCACTTCCAAAAACCAAATATAAAACACAAAGCTATAACCTTTCTTCTTCTAATTTACCGACCTTTTCAAAGATCTTTGCTTTGATTCATCTTTGCTGCACCCTTTTTTTTTTTTTTTGTTTTCAAGCAAATTACCCTACTTTTTTTGTTGCAGGTTAGTCAAAACATCTTCCATTATCAGTCTAATTTTTCTTTTCTTTTTTCTTTGGTTTTCTTCTTCTTTTTCTTAGTTCACTATGCATTAAATATAGCTAAAGTTCTTGTTTTTTATGTGTTATGGTACACGTTTCTGGGTTTTGCTTGGTTTGCCTCAAGAAATGATTCAGAGCTTAGGGGAGCTGAAATTTGATTGGTGTTTTTGTTTTTACTTGGTTGAATTGAGGAGTTTTAGGTAGAGAAAAAAAGGGTTGTAAGAAGATTTGCTTTTGATTATTTCCCACTATAAAAATGGAGCATTTAGTGTTTAATTTGATTGGTTGTCTAAAGGAAAATGATCTGATATATGGGATGCATGTTTTTAGGTAAATTATCTATTTGGATTATTGCAGAGTTTGTTGTGCTAGGCTGATAGTTGTAATATGTTCCCTTTTGTGCATTTTTTATCTTTTAAAAGCAATTTGGATTATCGTTTTAAAGATAATATTGAGATGCAAATTTTGCATTCCATTGTGCCCATGCTTTGGAAATCTTTGATTTCTTTGTGAATGAATGAGGTCTTCATGCTGGTTTTTACTTCTTAGTTCCTTTATGTGCTTCTTCCACTCATATTGTTCCTATTTTGCCACTGATACCCTTGAGCAGTTGTTCACTTTCGGCTATGGAGGAAACCCGATGTCGTAACGAGTCTTTATTTCAGGTGAAGTTTGGAATGATGTTCCCAAATAGAGTTGATGTAGATACACAATAAATGGCTAAAACGAATGTTAGTCAAGGCTATAAGGATGATGACTAGATATGAATGTAGCATTTCATTAGGCGAATCAAAAAAGTTAGGATTCTCGAACGTGCTAGTATATACAAGGTAATGGAGTTGCATTATTCTGTAGATCTTGTTGGATCTTGATGGATTCTGAATTTACGCAAAGGTCCGACATCCTTGCTAGGGTATGCACTCGTTTAGAGAATTAAGTAGTTATTGGCATGATTAATCCACTTTGGAGTTTGGACTTATTCATCAATTAATCGAAGTATTAGGACTGCACTACCTTGAGAATGACATTTCTAATGCTGGATATTAAATGGCTTGGGTTTTTGCCTAATTTTGAAAGGCGATGAGTACAACCGGCAATAACGGAATTCTTGTATGATAGTGAATTTTGATGAATCTTTTGGTTTATGTTGACATTTGGAACTTTTGCATTCTTACTACAATATTTTGCTTTTTCTTGTATGGCATTTACCTATTGATATCGAATATTCCTTTTGTTTCTTTCCTAGAGTAACGGTATCGTGTATTTATTGTAGAATGAGACTTTCGTCTTTGTGATTGGATAGTTGCATATCAAATCGAGAACAAGCCCATCATGTCTGAGGGTGTTGTTTGAAATGACGATGGTTTACAGCCTAGAATTTCAAAAAACCGCATGCCGCGTGGAAAACCTCCTATAATGGATCTGAAAACAGCTTATGATGTCGAACTCAGTGGATCTAGAATTCAGCATGAACTATGGCCTTTAGATGAAATTGATCCGAGGAAAGCAAAGTTTCCTTGCTGTCTGGTTTGGACCCCACTCCCAGTTGTCTCCTGGTTGGCACCTTTCATTGGCCACGTTGGCATTTGCCGAGAAGCTGGAGCGATTTTGGACTTTTCAGGATCATATTTTGTGAATGTCGAGGATTTTGCTTTTGGTGCTGCAGCTCGATACGTTCAACTCGATAGAGAAAAGGTATAGTTTTGTGCCGGTGTTCAGAAATTTAACCTTTTACATCTCTCTATGCATACGAAGGCAAATTTCTCTTTGTTGGAACTAGTAGCCGTTTCATTAACTAGTTTTATTGTGGAACTAGTGCTGCTTTCCTCCCAACCTGGCTGGTCACAAATGCAAGCACGGGTATCAGCATGCAGAGTTCGGGACTGCACTCACATGGGATGATGCCCTGCAGTTGAGCATGCGTCACTTTGAGCACAAGAGCTACAACCTCTTCACATGCAACTCTTACTCATTTGTAGCCAATTGTCTTAACCGGCTCTGCTACGAAGGATCAATGGATTGGAACATGATAACTGTGGCGGCTCTAATACTGTTCAAGGGGCAGTGGGTCAACAGCATGTCGGTAATAAGGTCATTCCTTCCTTTCACAGTGGTGCTTTGCCTCGGGTTACTACTCGTTGGATGGCCATTCTTGGTTGGACTTTTCTCGTTCTCTCTCCTACTCTTTGGGTGGTTTCTATTGGGTACTTACTGTGTCAAAACCTTGTTGGAAAACTAGAGTTACTCTCTTCTTTTTTTTTTTTCATTGAAGCTGAATTTTTGTTAGTTGAAAGATGCATGCATAGTTGGTACAGGTTGGTGTGTTCTTTCAAAATCCTAGGTTGTCAATACCGGACAGACATCGGCCGAAGGTTCTACCCGGAACCGGCTGGTTGTCGAAAAATATAAAGTTGTCCCTCCCTCATGAAACTGAATTGTAGATTTGCTTCATTAAAGGGAAATAGAACTTTTTATTACAATCCCAAGATTTCTTTATCTGGTGATAAGTTCATTAAGTAGTTAGATTGCTTCATTAAACGTTAGCTACTGTGATTTACATAGCTGTATCAGCCGCCATGGTTTCTTGCTTTGTTATATCTTTCCCTTCAAGTTGTATAGATGTATGCATTCCATGCCACATACATAATGATGCATAATGATGGTTATTATCACATTAACTAAATTGTATAGATGCATGCATTACATGCCACACACATAATTTAAATATATCTAATTAATTTTCAGTATTTTTGGGCTAAGACTTAGGTATCGCTGCATTTTTGTCTAATTTTACTCCATAATTTTTGTTATTATTTAAACATTTAACTGAATTGAGGTCATAAGTTAATCGAATATTAATTTAATTGGAAAATGACAAAAAAAAATCCATTCATTTTATAAAGTAAGTTACTAATGTGTTTTTAATCTTTTCATACTTCTATAAAATCAATAAAAATACAACAAATCTTAAACCCTCGACTTTACGATTTTATATAATGTTTTAATTGATTTTTAATAATTTAAAAAAAATGTAGATTTGTTACATTTTTTTTTACTTAATTCTCAATTTATCCTTTAAAGCATACTCATTTTCTTTTAAGTGTCATTTTTATTTTTAATGTTATATTGATTAAAAATGTAAAAAAACATATATAATATATTAATTTTTATAAAATTCTAAAATATACAATTATAATTTTTAAAAATTCAAAATAATATATAAAATTAAAAATTGTTATAAAATTTTTAAAAAAGTATTTAAATTTCAAGTAATCGAAAAAAACACTTTTTACTTTAAATATTTTTTAGTATAAAAAATTACATTTTAAAATTTTTTACAATTTTTGTAATAATATGATTAATTTCAACTAATTTATTTTTAATTATCGTCTTTTTTTTGTAAATTTTTTTATAATTTTTTATAATTTATATATTTTTCTAGATTATGTATTTTTTGAATTTTTTTATTTTTTATTTTTTTAATGTGCATATACATTTAATAAAATATACTTTTTTCATAAAGTGTCACATGATGCTTTAGGTACCAAATTGGGACCAGGCCCGACTCTAGGGGTTGTTTGAAGGTGTGGCCTCCCAAGATCCAAAGCTAAAAGAGGTCTAAAATATTGTTTTTCAATTTTTAAGGAGCCCAATAATTTTTTTTTTAACTTTTAAAGGTCAAAAATTTTTTTATCAACTTTTAAGAGACCTAACAAAAATTTTCTTCAACTTTTAAAGAACTTAAAATCTCATTTTATTGTTTTGCCAAGGGTCCCAAAAATGTCAATAACGAGCCTGATTGAGACAAAAAAAATTAAGTACTACAATTAAAAATGAATATACTTTAAGGTTCAAATAGTAAATTAAGGTTTTTTTTTCACCCACAACATAATCTAGAAAACTACGTGTCGAAACCTTTTTTATTTTGGGTTTGAAAAAATGGGGATCGACTTTAAAAATAGGGAGTCGCCACCAATCTTTTTTGTTTAGGTGTGACCGGGTCACCTTTAAAATAAGTTTTGGTCTACGAATTTCCAAAAGAAAACGAGTTCGGGAGTCGGTTACGTGCGAGGAAGGATTAGCACCCTCGCAATGCCCAAAATTGGTACCAAATTGACTAATTGATGTCCTGATGTTGAAAATTCGGAAATGCTTGAAATATAAATTTTCTAAGGGAGATTAATTAATAGTGAATTCAAATCTCAAGATTAACTCGTTTCAAAGGAAATAAAGATATCACATCCAGTACGTTGGGACATAACACCTTTATACCTCAACACCGAGATCATCTTTGATCTTCAAAACATGAGATTAAAGAAGGGTGTTTGTTTATCTGGTTGGACAGAAAATTAACACCCAGTACGTTAGGGCATAATTTTTTGACTTTCCAAATGCACAAACATTGCCTTATTTGGAGAAAAGCAAAATTTTATATTAGGCCTAAAATGCATTTAAATAAAATAAAAATATTTAACAAACTAGAACATATTAAAATTTGAAGCGGAACAGTAATAAAATGCATAAACATTAATCATGAAATATACACAAATTAAAGATTGTATTAATAACATGCTATAAAATGCAAATTTTCTTAAAGAAAGTTAGTTTATATTGAATCTTGAACTTCAAGATTAGCTCGTTTCGAAAGAATAAAAAATATCATATCTAGTTCGTTAGGACATAATACATTTATATCTCGACACCGAGATTATCTTTGATCCTCAAGATGTTTAGATGAAAAGGGTATTTGACTATTTGGTTGAATAGGAAATTAACACCCAGTACGTCAGGGCATCATTTTTCATACTTCCAAACATACAAACATTGCCTTATTATTTTTGAAAATATTTTTAGGTATGAAATTTCTAGAATAGATTTAGTATATACAAAATAAAAGACATACATACATTGGAATTTGAAGCATGCTATAATGCAAGATGTATAAACATTAATCGAACAATATTCACAAGTTACGCTATGTTAACAATAAACTATAAAATGTAATAATTCTATAAAATTGATAATGCGAATATAAAATAAAATTTAAATGCTACAAATATGTTTAAAATAAATAAAATAAATGGATTTTGAAATTAATTACTTTACGGGATTATTCAAAATAAAATAGTTTATAAAAACTTATTATATATATTTTAAAAGACTTTACACATTTAAGTATATATACATGCAAACGAATCATATATAATAAGATATATAAAGTATATGAAACCAAGTAAAATGTACATCAAAACGCTATACATATATGTATAAAATAATAGTGTATACTTTAAAATTAATTATTATGAACTTATTAAAGCAGTACATAGAATTAAACACTTTTACATTAAATATAAAAACATATATATGGAAAATCAAACTGATTACAAAGTTACAAAATAGATTTCGATAAAAATATTTTGAATAAAAAAAATTACGGCTAAAGTACACGAATAATAAAAAGATTTAACACTTGATCAAAATGATAATAAAAATAAAATTATACGGTCATTATGCAAATAAACCAAAATTGTTTGAATTACAATGATGATTATATTGAACTGTTACATGAAAACGAAGGGTTAATTAACAAATTATTCCAATGTCCAAATTTGAGAGATCAAATTGAAATAATGCGCAAATTTGAGAGATCAATCGAGCAATACAAACCATACATCAATCATCCAATTCAGAAATAATACGTAAATAAAGGGATTAAACATGTAAATTTCCCTTTTAATAAGTAAACACGCGGATCTAAAGGAAGTTGGGTCGGGTCGAATCGGGCGGCCTTATGTGACTTCGTTTCAAAGCCATAGGCAGAGACTTTAAACGTCGTCGTTCCCCTAATTATTCATTTACCTCTCCCTTGAGCAGAAATAAAACACCAACATTTGGAGTATGCCAAAACCCTAGCCCCCTTCTTAACCTTTTCTCTTAGCCGCAAGCGCCCCTTTCGATTTACCACTATCACGCCATCGAAATCGGTGAATAGCGATACCTCGAGTCTTGATTCACACCGGCCCGCCTTATTTTCCGATCGTGATCACTGTCTAGCCCCGATTGAAACAGAGCAGACGAGGATCTAATCTTTTCCAAGATCCGTTTTCTAAACCTCGATTTCGACGAGAAAGACAACAGATCAATTCGAGGTAAGCGTTTTCTCTTATTCTTTTGAAATCAATGTGGAACAGATTCGAAAGAAGACGAAAAAACAAAAGGAGTAAAGATTCGTGAGGTATGGAAAATCACCTTTCTTTTCTGATTTTCTGTATTTCTTGTATTTGCATGCGTGAAAAATACAGGGTTTTGGTTTGGCCCTTTTTATAGCCGACCTGAGAAAAATCAAAAAATATACAAGCTTTTTTCTATTTTATTCTATTTCTGTTCTGTATTTGCTGCTGTCGTGCTCTGGTTTGCAGGTACGAAGGCGACGTGTCATTAGGCGCGAGGCGTACTGAATGTACGGAGGTGCGTAGTGAGGAGCGTAAAGGCCCGCGTGGTGGCGCGCGTGGGTTACTGAAACGACACAAGGGGCGCGTGTGAGGGACGCGGTAGCCCAACCGTCAGCAGGGCTGCGGCGCACGGAGCTTCCAGAAGGTCTCTAGGGTTTCTGTTTGCTAAAACTAATTGGGCCATTTGGGCCAGTTTGGGATTGGGTCATAATTTGGGTCCATGTTAGGTTTTTAAATTAGTTCGGGCTTTGTGTGGGGTCTGGGCTAATATTTTGGGTCTGTAAACTCGTTAATGGACTTTGAATTTTGGTGTTTTATTTATTTTTGGTTATTTTGATGCGTTAAGGGGCCCGAGCAAATTTGGGTTTCTACACTACGAATATGCGATCGAGACTTCTAATGATAGCTTGCTATTAAAACCATGAATATAAAATTTTTCAATTTTCCCCTTCATTTATAAACTAAATATATTAGAGAATCATTTTTCCTTTTTTTTTATAAAGAAGCAATAGCATTTTGAAGTACCAATAATAATAATAATAATAATAATAATAATAATAATAATAATAATAATAATAATAATAATAATACAGTACTAAGAAAATGGTTTGGGGCCATTCGGCCTTTCATTCATGAGGTTGGAAAATGGGTCAACTTGTTTCTCGCCTATACAATGACCCTATCTTTTGTGCCTTCTTTATATTCCACCCATGTTATTTTTGGCTTTAAAAATTTATGCTATATCTCGATTAGTTTTAGTTTAATTGGTATCGATATTATTGTCAGTGCAAGGGGATGTGGGCTCGAATACACTGAAACATATTATCTTCTCATTTAAGGGTTAGAGAAATGCTATGAGTAGTTCTAGGTAATATATAATAAAAAACAAATATTATAAGAACCTATTTAATGAGATTTTGAGTCAAGGTCGAAACCATCATCTGCAATTATATGTGTGGATTCTAAAGTTCCGTCATGCATTCATGTCATGTCAGTTTTAGTCTGGGTTAATCGGTTTTTGTCTAGATTTTTTTAAATTTTAATTTATTTGTGTTTTAATAATTTAATTTTACTTATTCAGACGCCTTTGTATCTGGCTATGCTGTAATAGTTTGATTCTACTAGTTCTAGATATTTGTTTAAATTTACTCTTTAATTGTATATTAGTGTAAACTTTACAAAAGATTTGAAGAATGTTATACTTTGGGTCTAAGATTTATCTAAGTTAGGAGAATATTAAAATATATTTGGATTGAGACTATATTTATATAAAATTGAGTAATTTCAGTTATGGATATAAAACCAAAACCTTAATACATTTTAGACGTATGATAAATTTAGTTTTTAATGCTTATTTATTTTGTCATTTTGGTTTTCTTTTCTTTTTTTTATCATTTTGTTCTTCAACTTTCAAATTTTAATAAAATTAATTTGTTTTGGACGAAAATGTTGATTAAACTGTTAAAATTTTAATGGCACTAAGGCAATAACCCATGTTGCATTTTGCATGTACTTTATTACTGGCATGGATAATTTTTTTAAAAAAATTTAAGAACTTTATTAAATTTTATTGAAATTTTTAATTTAATGAAGTGCATTGGAATTGTCATGCGAGTTCACTCAATTTTTTCATCTTCCAAAAAAATAATTTAACTAAATTTTAAATATTATAAAAAAATCAAAACTAAAGTGACAAAACAAGATAAATATGTCTATATTTTAATCAATTCACTCAATTATAACATAAAACAAAAGGCAACCTAATTAATTTAATTTAATTTAATTATTTCAATTCGGTAAAAGTATTATGGAGACTCTTGTATTAGGAGTCCGATTATATTTTACCCCTACTCAAAAAAATGAGTAAATTAGTCATTGTATGTTATATTAAAGAGCAAACTAATCCTATTATAAATTCCATCCATTTTTAATATTAAAACATTGTCAATGTATGTAAATATGAGATACACACTACATGGCAAGTGTAATTGTCTTATTATTTCATTAGTCGGCACAATTTTTAATCGTAAAAATAAATTAAATTTTTAAAGAAATAACCAGTTTACTTTTTTATCTAACATATAAATATCAATTTATTATTTCTTAATAAAAAGAAAAAATGTATTTTTACCCCTAATAAAAAACCATCATAATATTTTTTGAGTGAATTATAAAAATAGAATAAAGTTCGAACCACAAAATAACTAACGTAACTTAAACGTAAAATACAGTTAAGACAATAAACACCCAACCTATAATGAAATCATAATATTTTTCTTCTCAATTCAAAATTATAATCGAAATTTGCTATCCGAATCCACAAATTTTGCAAAAACCATTAAATATTGAATGCAGCTTTTGGAAATGGGAAAGTCTTTGTCCAATTGGTTCATCACAAAAGCTTAGACTTGATAAGACAAATCAATGTTGGTCGAGAAAAAGACAGAACAATTTAATGACGTAAAGCAATACACCCTTTTGTTTTATTATTATTATTTCAGTTTGGGGTTTTGTCAGAGTGAGAAAAAAAAAATCAAACAGTCGATCTTCGACCACTCCATTTGCGTAAGCTTTCTTCATCTTTGGGTGTTTGGCTATACAACTAGTTTTGCCCACATCACTCAGTTTGGGTCAGAGACTTGTTTCAATTCTTACAATTTATTTTCATTTTACTGTCCTGAAACCAGAAAACCAACTTGTAATGTCACGTTTCTGATATAGCAATACTAGATTTCTGTCTTATTTCTCATCTTTACAAATTCTTTTGGTATTTGAGATGAGATGAGGCTGGTCACTGTCCCAAAACAATGAATCCATTAAGCTTCATGGGTTATGAAGCAAATGTATTAGCATAAAAAATATAATATATACTCTTTTTAAATAAGATTTTAAAATTTAACTTTGTAATTAAAAAAAGTAAAATTTCTTCTAATCTGGTTTGATTTTTGATTTAATCTAAAATTAATGTAAGTCAAGAGTTGTCCCTTAAAAATATGCTATTTTTGGAACCTGAAAACTACATATGCCATACTCTGAAAAACATGATGCTAACAACCTTTGCTTATTGGCTAAATTAGTCATATATGGGAGGTTAATTGGTGAAATAGGTTAATTTTTTGAAAATTTAGTGAAATAGATTATTTTTGGAAAGAGGAAGTGAAAGCGACGCGTTTTTTGCACAGTTGGCAGGAAATCTCTTCTAGTTGAGTGAACTTTTTACTGGCATGTCAGGAGAAACTCACCCAATTAGACGCGTTTTCATTGAAATTTTCAAAAAACGCTTCTAGTTGGGCGCATTTCCTCGACATGTCAACAAAAAACTCGCCCAATTAAACAAACTTTTACACATTCTTTTCAAAAACAATCTATTTCCTTAAATTTTCAAAAAAAAAAACTACTTATTTAACCAATTAATTATTTTTTTTACATATATGGCCTATGCTTATTGCATTATACAACTTAATCGCATACATTGCATCTCTGGACAAAAATGGGAAACCCCAAATGGATAAAATATCAAAGAAATTGAAAACCTGACTTAAAAAAAAAAAAAGTGGAGGTAGTGGGTGGTGATGGAAATTGGACTGATCCTGCAAAAATTAAGGCTTAATTCATAACATTGCTATTACTGCAGAGAAAGTTTGGTTTAAAAACAATTCGTTTAGAAAGGGTGCATTTTTTTAAGGTATCCTTAAGCTGTCGGCTTTAATCATTAATTTTCTTATTTGTGGGTATTTTTAGACGATATAAACGAATGATGATGAAATGTATTTCGTTTTTATGAGTGAAAATTAAATCTTCAATTATACGATTAAAGGATAAAATGAATAACCATCATATTATACATCATGATTAAAAAAGTAATTTTATTTGATAGTTCCTTTTATATTAAAATTGTTTCAATAAATGGATTGATTTAATTTCTATGTCGGAAAAAATCAAATAAATTTTTTTTAACATAAATAACATTTATTATTTAAAGAAAATGTTATGTATTACTTAATAGAGTTAAAAATAATAATTTATAAAAGCTTTAAAAATATTAAGAGTTGAACTTAAAATGAAAAAAAAATCATGTCATTTTTTAAGGAGATAAAATATAATTTAGTCTTTGAACTTGACAATTTTTCTTAACTTGGTCCCTAAACTTTTTTAATTCACATTTAGTTTCTGAATTTAACAACTTTTCTTAATTTGATCCCTAAACTTTTTTTAAACCACAATAGTTTTGGAACTTGATAACTTTTTCCAATGTTGGTATCTATTATGATATATCACTCTGAGATTGTGTCATATCATCGTCTAAATTTAAAATATATATAAAAAAATTATATTTTTCAATGACAATGTGTCAAATAATTTTTTATTTAAGATTTTTTTAATTCTAAAAATACTTTTTAATAAACTAAGGTTTGTTGGGTTGAATAGTAAAGATCTGTATTCAAATTTTATGAATGAAAACAATAATTTTTTTTATAATTTAACGTAACTCAACTCCCGATTTAATCGAAATTATCAATACAATTAACCAAAAGACTCTCACAGAAAAATAAAAATAAAAATTAAACAACCAGAAACCAATGGTAAATATATTTCACAGATTTGTTAGAAATTGTCAATGATCGACCAATCTCTTGCTTACCTTTTCATCGATGGAGACAACACATCTCTCTTTTTAATTTATTTTCTGTTTGGGTAAATTACACCATAAGTCACTCAACTATGAGTCATTATCTTTATTGTCATCAAACTATTTTTTTTTAAATTAGTCACTTAATTATAGATTTATTTCTTTTTTAGTTACCAAACTATGATTTTTTTTTTATTTTAAAATTCATCACCCAACTAATATATTCATACAATTAATATACCCTGAAGCCCGTTTCATTTTCTTGAATTTTCATACAATGGACTGCGAAGTAAGTTGCATCCTTTTGCTTGCGAATTCAAGACCCTAACCAAAGTCCTTGCCTTATAAGCAGGCAAGTCCTTGCAAAGCTAAGCGAGCTTCGCAACTCATTAAAGTATAGGTACTAAAATAAATAAATTAAAAGTACAGTATAAAGGTAAAACTTGTCATTATCTTATAATTTTTATTAAATTCTTAAAGATATCCATAATTTAAAGGGTAAGTTATATTAGTAGTCACCCGATTATGAATTTTTTTGTCACTTAATTATAAAAATTATAAAATAATTACTTAATTATTCAATTTTTTATTTTCTGACTATCCAACTATCTTGAAATTTTAGTATTTTCATTTATACCTTAGTCTGACTTGTGCCTTGGTATTTTTTTATAATTAAATAACTAAAAATCAGCTCTACTATAATTACCCTAATTTAAAAGACAAATTGATGCGATGGGATAAGATAAACTAAAGTTGAAAAAGCTTCAAATAAAAGATTGCCACCTTTTGGGGTTAATATTGATAATATTAATTAACATACACAAATTGAAATGCTTTAAGGTAAGGAATATTGATAATGGATTAAGTATAAACTAATCCCAATTTTTTATCATTTTCCCAAAGGGAGAATCCCAAGTAAAGGTAAAGACGACAAAAAATCCTTTCTAAATTTAGCCAGTTTATGGTCCATCCACGAAATCTCTTCATTTAGAAGTAAACACAATTTTAAGAAAAAGACAAACAAAATCCACTGACAAGTTTGTTAAAAAAGTGCAATGCTAAATCCCCATATCTCTCTAACAACAACATTTTCAAAATAATTAAAAAGGGAAAACCCTTTGATTCACTTTTTCATATGTTTTTCTTTTTGTTGTAATTAAATAATTTCTTATTTTATTTGTTTTTTTCCTTCACAAATTGAAAAGCCTCAACTTTTATTCATTAGCCACAAAACCCTTCTTTGTAGCATCCACATCTAGCAGCGACCAAAAGGCCCACCACCGTGACCGGAGATAAAAACCGGGGGTGACCTCAGAGGCTAACGAGTGCAAGCAAGGTAGCCATGGACTTGGACCTAACCCAAGAGGAATTCGATGAGCTAAAGCCCCTCATCGACACATACCACAAGTTCGACCCAACGCCAAACACATGCACGTCGCAAATAACGCAGCGCATCGACGCCCCAGCCCGAACCGTGTGGCCATTCGTTCGAAGCTTCGAAAACCCCCAGAAATACAAACACTTCATCAAGAGCTGCAACATCAGCGCCGGCGACGGCGGCGTCGGTAGCGTTCGGGAAGTGACCGTCGTTTCAGGCCTTCCGGCTTCGACGAGTACCGAGAGGCTCGAGATTTTGGACGACGCGAAGCGTATATTGAGCTTTAGGGTGGTGGGCGGTGAGCATAGGCTGAGGAACTACTGCTCAGTGACTTCGGTCAATGAGTTCCACAATGAAGGCAAAGTTTACACCATTGTTTTAGAGTCTTATATAGTTGATATACCCGAAGGGAACAGTGGGGAAGATACTAAGATGTTTGTGGACACTGTCGTGAAACTGAATCTGCAGAAGCTTGGGATTGTAGCAATGGGTTCTTTTCATGGGCATGATTGAGAAGAAGAAGAAGAAGAAGAAGATCCAACTTCCAAGGGAAATCTTGGAAATTAAAGTCTGGGATTTTAGCTTTTAGTAAATTACTATATTTGTTGGGGGACGAATTCAGTGATAATGTTGATGTTGGATATTATTTTAAGCTCTCAATAAATTATTACAAAGTAAGTTCATGCGTCAATCTAAATTGTATTCTATTGATTGAGAATTTATTTTTTTTAAGATTAATTTAGATATATATCATTGTTAAACCAAAAAAAATTAGTTCATGCATCTTCGTTTTTTAGCGAAGATTGACCAATTAATTTGAGTGTTTTATTATTTTTTTATTAATGTAATTTTTATATTTATTTTACTATTGATGAAGATTATTTTTTTAAGATTTATATCTATTGTTTCCAATAATGTTATCTTTAATATTTAATTTTGATTTTTTCTTAAAAATATATGCACGTTGCGATAAATATAATGATGAATTTTACTAATGATAAATGTAATGATGAATTTTACTAATAAAACACTTTAGTATTATTCTTTAAATTTTATATAATTCATTTTATTATGTTATTAAGATTAATATTTGATATAGATGGCCACTTAAATAGACTGTTCAAAAATTTTATTAAGATGGAGCTGACAACAGGTGTGTGGCTAGGCGCTGGCAAGGCCCCGACTCTTTTAAAATAGATTTTTTTTAAAGTTTTTTTTAAGATTTTTAAGATTTTAAATTAATAAAATAAAATTACACTTTAACTCCTTTTAAAAATGATAAAATTTAATTTAATATTTTAAAATTATAAATATATAGACTATTAAAAAATTAAATTTCTATTTTCACCTTCATAAAAATTAGAATTTAATTTCTACCGTAAAAGAATTTTTTGACTTGGACCCTAATGGACAAGTAATTGTGTGAATGGATCATACGTTAGGGGGATATGAGGTATGGTTGAAAGCACCGAAATTAAGAGTAGGTGAACACCTTTTTCGTGTGGCTTCAATGTCAACCCTTAATTCATGGGCAAATATATCAATTATTACCTTCATTTATTTCATCCTTCAAAGTTGTGATCAACTTCAAGCAACATGTGACTATTGATAGAAACCCCCCATTAATACTTCTCTTTAATTTTTTAACAAATAAAACCCTTTAGTTCCACCACTGTATATATTATCATTAAATCAAATAGAGATATATTATTTAAAATAAATATAAATAGTAATGTTAAAAAATGCTCTCGTCTTCATCGATTGATACTGCAAACGGTAATGGGTATGATATCTCCATTCCTGATGACTCCAACAATAAAAAGGTTCGATTTAAGGAATCAGACACGTCTCTTGATGATGTGATGGTTGTGGATCCTTTACCAGAGGCTTCGATGTCATGGAAGGATATGTTAGTGGGCAAGGAAACCTTAGATCTGAACAACAAGTATGATGGCCAGAAAGCAGGATGTCAATAACTATTGTATTGATAGGGTTCCTTCAATTGATTTCTCGGAGAGAGTTTATGAACTATTGACAAAAGAAATGTCAACATCGGTGGTTCTTAAGATGCTGGGAAGGAATCTTGGAATCACGACCTTGCAAAACCGGTTATATGGAATATGGAAATCGTCTAAGGCTTTTCAATTAATGGATATTGAAAATGGTTATTTTCTTGCAAAATTTCATAATACTAAAGACTATGACAAGATCCTTTCTTAGAGACTGTGGGTTATTTTCGGCCACTATCTTACTGTCCAGCTTGGACAATTGACTTCGATCCCAGCCTGCCTTATCCGAATTCGGTTCTCACTTGGATTCGCTTTCCCGGGCTACCTAGCCATTTTTACAAGAAACAGATTCTCATGGAGATAGGAGGATTGATAGGTAAAGTCACTAAATTGGATTTGAACACAGATAGCAGAGCAAGGGGACGGTACGCATGTATGGCAGTTTTTGTCAATCTGGGACGGCCATTAATATCCAAGATCCTTATTAATGGAAACCCTCAAAAGATAGAGTATGAAAACTTACCGGTTGTATGCTTTAAGTGTGGTTGTTATGGTCACACTAAAGAATCTTGCTCAACGATTACACCAATCTCGGTGGAGGATGAGAAGGGCGAGTCGTCGGGGCATGATTCTGCTCCTACGGTGGCAGCCGGGGAAGAAGTTTTTGGACCATGGATGCTGGTATAGAGGAAGTCCAGGCGTAGCAACATGGAGGGTTCTAAAAAAGGCAACAATTTGAAAGGAGAGGAAAACATGGGATCGTGTTTCCAATCTCTAGCAGATTTGGAGGCGGTGCCATCGGTAGAAGAATCAATTAAGGATCCACAAATTGCTTTGAAGAATAAAGGGAAGGCTCCTTTAATTGGTTCTCAATTTAAGGATCCAATGGGTAGAAAACCTTCTAATAATGGTTCTAAGAAAGCCAAATATGTTTTGTCAGTGGAAAAAATCTTAAAGGGCCAAACATGTATTACCCAAACCACTACCTCATCAGCTGCGCACTCCACGGGTCAGACCATGATGGGCCCGAATCAATAGGAGTCTATGGAGGCCGGTGATGAGTCTCCTTTGCTCAGCAAGGACCAGGCCTATAGTAATATTTGTGGTAGGCCATAGCAGGAGGCCCAGAACCCGATAATGCCTGCAGCAGATTTTTCCAAAGTACCCAATACCACGCACGTTCCTTTGACAAATAAAGAAGAAAATAACGGGCTTTTATTTCCAGGTAAATCTAACTTGACTTTTCCTTTGATTTTAAATTCACAAATTGTTGATGTTCCAGGTAAATTAAAATTAGATTCTCAGCTCTCTCTTTACAAGCAAGCGGATCACATAATGCATTTTAATATTGCCTTTGAATAGCATTCTTTTGTGAATGTGGAAATAAAGGAAGGTGTTTTGAAGGCCAACAATCATTCGACAGTTATGTTTCCTAATAAAAGTCTCCTTGAGAATTCATCTGATAATTCTGGGGGTCGTCAATTTGCAGGAATCAATCTGTCTAATGAGGTCTTTAGGGGACAAAATACTAAACGGACTGGTACTAAAGAAGGTTGGAAGCTTAATAAAACTTTAAAAGGACTAGGAAACAGTTTTTAAAATTTCGAAAATATTCGAGTTCCTTTTGTTGATTGCATGAAGAGAGCAGTGGAACTTATTAATTCTGAAATTAATGGAAAATTTATTATGGATTTAATGCGACAACTCGGAGAGGAAATGGAGCTTTCTTCATCTGTCCTTCAATAAGATAAGTTGTTTTTCCTTTTATCTTTTAATTTTATTATGAATTTGTCTATTTTCTCTTGGAATGTACAGGGATGTGCATCTGATAAGTTTTTGTGAGCTTTTCGTGAGTATAACAATCAGCATAAACCTGATATCGTTAGCCTGCTTGAGCCAAGAATTAGTGGAAATAAAACTGACACAATCATTACAAAGTTGGGTTGGGATAAGTCTCATCGTGTAGAAGCAATTGGATTCTCTGGAGGAACCTGGATTGGACGGAAAAGTTCGGTTGACTTAAAAGTGGTTGGTAACCATCCTCAGTTCATTTTGGTTCGCATCTGCTGTAATTTACTTCCAAAGCCAATTTTCGTTGCTTTTGTGTATGGGAGTCCTAATAAAATGAAAATGAAGGTTTTGTGGAATAATCTAAGCTGCTCAATTCCATTTGGGGATAATCCTTGGATGGCAATTGGAGATTTTAACGCCATTCTTTCTCCTGATGATAAGAAAGACGTTCATATTAAAGGTCGCAGATGCCATTTTTTTGGTGATTTTATGGATAAGGCTCAATTGCATGATCTGGGTTTCCAGGGACCTTCTTTCACATGGCATCGTGGTAATCTCTCTAAAAGACTTGACAGGGTTGTGGGTAATGATCTTTGGATGGAACTCGTTCCTAATTGTTCAGTTTCTCATTTACTTAGAATTAAGTCTGACCATTGGCCTCTTTTTTTTAATCTTTATCATGATGATAGACATGTTTCTAATCATCCCTTCAGGTTTTTACCTAGCTGGCTACATCATCAAAATTTCTTTGATTTTGTCAAGGAAAATTGGAGCTTCGATGGTAATATGACTAGTGCAATTGTTGGTTTTACGGATAAGCTTAAAAGTTGAAACAAATGTGTTAATGGACATATTAATCAGAGGAAGAGACAATTAATGCATAAGTTTTCCAAAATTCAAATTGCCTTGGACCTTTTAGGATCGAAAACTTTTTTTCACCAAGAATCTTGATTTGTGAAGAGTTAGAAAACATTCTTCATTATGAGGAAATACTTTGGAAGCAAAAATCAAGATGCGAGTGGCTGAAGTTGGGGGATCGTAATACGAGTTATTTCTATAAGCGCACTGTTCAGATAAGGAATTTTAATAAAATCACTGCCTTACGTGATATTGATGGGGATTGGATTTTTTATCCTGAGACTCTTAAGACTGAAGCGGTTAAGTTTTTCCAGAATCTTTATGGGGAGAATCCAGGCTCGCTAGGAACCTTGCCTCCTAGCGTTTTTCCTAGCCTTAACACTGAAGATGCTGATTTTCTCGGAAGAATTACGAACGAGGAAATAAGGGTTGCTCTTTTTGACATGGCACCATTGAAAGGCCCACGTAGTGATGGTTTCCAAGTTGTTTTCTTCCAAAATCAATGGGACAATATTAGAGATGCCATCTGTAAGTGGGTCAAGAAAGTTTTCGAATGAGGCATTATCGAGCTAAAGTTCAATAACACTCTTATTGTGTTAATTCCTAAAGTCCAAAATCCAGAAAATTTCTCTCAATTCTGGCCTATCAGTCTTTGCTCGGTGTTGTACAAGTTGGTCATGAAGGTGATTGCAAATAGATTTAAGAGTATTTTTCCAAAGATCATGGGCCAGGAACAAGCAAGCTTCATTGCTAGAAGAAGTATTATTGATAACGTCATTATCGCTCAGGAAGTTTTACATTCTATGCTGGCTAAGAAGAGACTTCAGTGGATGGCAGTCAAGATTGATTTGGAAAAGGCATATGATCAAGTCAGATGGGACTTTGTCGAAGCATTTCTGAATACAACAGGTATTCCTTCTCATCTGGTTAAAGTTATTATCAATGCTATCTCTTTATCCTCTATGCAGGTACTATGGAATGGTGAGCCAACTCAAAAAGTTTAGGCCAGTAAGGGGTATTCGACAAAGATGCCCACTATCACCATACCTCTTTGTTCTCTGTATGGAATGGTTGGGTCATAGATTTCACAGAAGCATCTCTACATGGGAGTGGAATCTTATCCAATTATCGCGCACAAGTCCGTATCTTTCGTATATTTTATTTGCAGATGACCTGGTGATTTTTAGCCAAGCTGATTTATTTCATAGTGACTTTCTTAAGGTTTTCCTAAGCAACTTTTGTGAGCTATCTAGTCATAAGGTTAATGCTAGGAAAATGAATATGTTCTTTTTTGCGGGAGTTAATAAACCTTTAAGGAATACCATTAATAGCATCATTGGCTTTCAAGAAGTTAATGACTTGGGCCGCTACCTTGGGGTTCCACTTTTTCACAGGAGAGTTACTAATAGCATATTAGATTTCTTGGTGGATAGAGTTTGCAGTCGACTTTCTAGTTGGGATGCCAATAGACTTTTCTTTGCTGGAAGGGTCACCTTAGCACAATCGGTTCTGTTGTCTATTCCAAGTTATCTCATGCAATCAACCCTTGTCCCTAAAGGAATCTATGACTCTATTAAAGAATTAGCGAGACAAGTCATTTGGGGAGTTGCTGAAGGTAAAAGAAATGTGGCCCTAGTAGGATGGGATGATATCTGTCAGCCTAAGGTTTATGGAGGACTCAGTTTTCATCACTTGGGGGGAACAGAATAAGGCTTTCATGCTGAAAATTGGCTACATTTTTATTACTAAATCTGAAGCTCTATGGGTTCAGGTCCTTAGAACTATGTAACACCCCTAACCCCGAACCATCGTCGGAACAGGGTTACGAGGCATTACCGGACATATCAGACAATTTACAAATATAAATTTTGTTTAATATAAATTTCGGCAACATTTCTGCTTATTATTATATAAAACCCCCTGTAAATTAAACCATATTCATTTCAATCATAACCAATTCATTTCATATATTTATTTTCTATTCCAAATACCTTCTAATCAAACTCAATCAATATAATATCAACTTAAATTTATCAAAATATTAGTTAGATTAAAATAAATATACTTCATTCATTATAATTCTTAAACTTGTAATACTAACATTTTTAACCATTTACATTCAAAACATAATAACCTTTATACACAACCTACGTACATGCCACATTATGAAAAGGAAATATACATCACCAAAAGTTTGCTGAAGTCGGGTCTGGCTTCGGATGCTGGTTCAGTATTTGACTTCTACAACCTGCGCACGGAAACAATCGTACGCTGAGTATACATATACTCAGTGGTATTACCATAATTCAAATTATAATCATAATAATCATATCATTAATTCATATAACTTTAATTTAACTAAACCAATTCAAACATAACTTTCATATAAGTTTGTCCTTCTCAATATATTCATACAATTCAATTTTAGCTATTCAACAATTGAAATAATACACAATCATGTTGAGCCACTATCCATTTCTTGAACCAATGGTTCATACTTTCTATTCTCATACTCATATTCCAATCACATTTTTCAGTTCATGTTCTATTTTCGCATTTCTTCCAATGGCTCAACCATTTCATTTTATTCAATTTAACCTTTTCCTTATTTACCCCTATTAACAGACTCGGACTTTAGTGGATACACGGATTCCAACCCAAACACACCAGTACGGCACATTGTGCCTAAAACGGTACATAGTACCTGATCAATGTACGACACATAAGTGCCTGAAACGACACACGAGGTGCCTGATACGACACACGAGGTGCCTAAAATACGACACATAAAGTGCCTGATTTACGACACATAAAGTGCCTGATCGGCAAAGCCGATAAATCCCGTACTCTTCCAAATCCTATGGCATGCCAATTATACCCGACTCAGCCCGACTAGTTAATAGGGTATTTCAGTTCTCAATTTCATTTTCATTTCCATAACAAATTCAATTTCAATATCAATTACACTTTTCCATTTCAAACCACATACAATTCAATTTTAATACATATTCATCATTCAACTCAATTTCCATTCAATTCAATAAAAACACTTACCTTATAATTTACTTACCATATTCATAAATTAATCTAACATTTAATGAATAAATAAATAGTTTGAATTATAGTAATACAAACCCGAATTTGCTTGATTATTCCTCAGTAACCTTCTCCTTTCCTTTGTGGGTTGATGCCTCGAGTTCCTTTTTAGCTAATTAAACTTCAAGCTTTAAAACCTCAATTTTCCCTTTTCTTTTTCTTTCTTTCTTTCTTTTCCCCTGTTTCGAAACCTTCTCTGTTCTTTTCTGTTCTTCTTTTGTTTCTTTTTATACTATTTACTTTATTATATAATATACTATTATATTAATATAATTATTTAATAATAATAATAATATTTTTAACACATAAAATCTCAGATTTTTTTTTAAGCTTATGCCGCCTCAAGTATAGCTAAATTCACTAAATAAAAATCTAATTAAACACACTATTAGACTCATAATTACTCCTAATAATTATTTACTAACTCGGTTTACTAAGACGGAGGCCCGATAACACATTTCTTTTTTTTCTTTTTTTTTCTGGTGCCCACGGATTTTGGGTCGTTACATTTCTCCCCCCCTTAATAAATTTCGTCCTCGAAATTTACCTGAGAATAGGTGAGGATACTGTGCCCTCATAGTTTCTTCCGGTTCCCAAGTTGCTTCTTCCACACTATGGCTTCTCCACAATACTTTTACCAAAGGGACTCGTTTGTTTCTTAATTCTTTCACTTCTCGAGCTAGTATTTGAACCGGTTCTTCTTCATATGATAAATCCGGTCTAATCTCAATGTCTTCAGTAGAAATAATATGAGATGGATCCGATCGATACCTTCGTAGCATGGAAACATGAAAAACATCATGAATTTTCTGTAATTCCGGAGGTAAAGCTAGTCGATAGGCAACCGGTCCGATTCTTTCAATTACTTCATACGGTCCAATGTAACGAGGACTTAATTTTCCTTTGCGACCAAATCTCAAAACTTTCTTCCAAGGCGATACTTTTAAAAACACTTTATCACCTACAGAATACTCTATATCTCGTCGCTTTAGATCTGCATAAGACTTTTGTCTATCAAAAGCTACTTTCAACCTGTCTCTGATCTTTTTAACTACTTCTTCAGTCTCCTGAATTAATTCCGGTCCAACTATCTTTTTCTCATTCAACTCTGTCCAACATACCGGTGATCGACATCTTCTACCATATAATGCTTCATATGGAGCCATTTGAATACTAGATTGGTAACTATTATTATAAACAAATTCAGCTAACGGCAAGTATCGTTCCCAACCTGATTCAAAGTCAATAATACAAGCCCGAAGCATGTCTTCTAGAATTTGAATTACCCGTTCTGATTGTCCGTCGGTTTGTGGATGAAATGCAGTACTAAAATTAAGCCGAGTACCCAAAGAATCATGTAACTGCTTCCAAAATCTCGATGTAAATCGTGGATCCCGGTCGGAAATTATAGACACTGGAATACCATGCAGTCTCACAATTTCTTGAATATAAACTTCAGCACGCTTCTGTAGAGACCAATCAGTCCTAACTGCTATGAAATGAGCAGACTTAGTAAGTCGATCAACTATCACCCAAATGGCATTCTTTTTGCTCACCGACGGTGGTAACCCCGTAACAAAATGCATAGTAATACTATCCCATTTCCATTCAGGAATACTAATAGACTGAAGTAATCCTGTCGGTACCTGATGTTCTGCCTTTACTCGTTGACAAGTCAAACATTTACTGACATATTCAACTATATCTTTTTTATCCCTGGCCACCAATAAAGCTCTCGTAAATTACGATACATTTTTGTTCCACCCGGATGCAATGCAAAAGTACCATCGTGTGCTTCTTGAAGAATCATCTTCTTTAATTCAGAAGTAATTGGAACACAAATCCGATTTTGAAACCTCAAACAATCATGTTCATCAATACTAAAACTCTCGACTGTACCATTCTGAACCATTTCTCTTTTCTTTAATAATTTATCATCTTCCATCTGAGCTGCTCTAATCTGATCTAACATCATCGGCTTAACCCTTAACTCAGCTAACAAGCTTCCATCATCATTAACACTGAGCCGAGCAAACATCGCTCGTAATTCAATTACAGCTTTCCTGCTTAATGCATCAGCTACCACATTTGCTTTTCCTGGATGATAATCTATAACACAATCGTAATCTTTTAGAAGCTCAATCCACCGTCTTTGCCTTAAATTTAACTCTTTCTGTGATAGAAGATATTTGAGACTTTTATGATCTGTGTAAATGTAGCATTTCTCGCCATATAAGTAATGTCTCCAAATCTTTAAAGCAAAAATTACTGCAGCTAACTCCAAATCGTGCGTCGGGTAATTACGTTCATGCGGCTTCAACTGTCTAGATGCATATGCAATAACCTTTCCATTTTGCATCAATACACAACCCAAACCACTCAAGGAAGCATCACTGTACACAATAAAATCTTTCCCTGACTCTGGTAATGTTAATACCGGTGCCTTTGTCAACATTTGCTTCAAAGTCTCAAAACTATTCTGGCACTGATCATCCCAGATAAAAGGAACATTCTTCTGCAGTAGTTTAGTCATTGGCATTGCTATTTTCGAGAATCCATTTACAAATCTTCGATAATATCCAGCCAAACCGAGAAAACTACGTACCTCAGACACATTCTTTGGCGCTTTCCACTGAACAATTGCTTCGATCTTCTTCGGGTCAACTCTAATCCCATCAGCAGATACCACATGTCCTAAAAATACCACTTCAGACAACCAGAATTCACATTTACTTAATTTCCCATACAACTGTTTTTCCCACAGAATCTGTAAAACTTTTCGAAGATGCTGATCATGTTCTGCCTCTGTCTTCGAATATACCAATATATCATCAATAAAAACCACCACAAACTGATCTAGGTACGGCTGGAAAATGCGATTCATCATATCCATGAAAGCAGCTGGAGCGTTGGTCAATCCAAACGGCATTACCAAAAATTCATAATGGCCATAACGAGTACGGAAGGCAGTCTTAGGCACATCACTTTCCTTCACCTTCAGCTGATAATACCCGGATCTCAAATCAATTTTAGAAAATACTGAAGCTCCCTTAAGCTGATCAAACAAGTCGTCTATACGAGGCAAAGGATACCGGTTCTTGATCGTCACTTTGTTCAACTGTCGATAATCAATGCACAACCGCATAGAACCATCTTTCTTTTTAACAAACAATACTGGAGCTCCCCAAGGTGAAATACTCGGTCGGATAAAGCCTCGATCTAATAAATCCTGTAACTGCACTTTCAACTCTTTCAATTCAGTAGGCGACATTTGGTACGGAGGTATAGAAATTGGTGCTGTACCTGGATACACCTCAATAGCAAATTCAACCTCTCTATCAGGTGGTAAACCCGGTAGTTCTTCTGGAAATACATCTGGAAACTCGCATACAGTCCTAATCTGGCTGCATTGGCTTCCCACTGAATCAGAATTAATGACATATGCCAAATACGCTGAACAACCTTGCTGTAATAATTTGTTAGCTTTTATAGCTGAAATAATACGTGTCGAACCACTGGTACGGATGCCATTCACTTCAATTCTGTCCCCGTTTTCTGTCTGAATACTAAACCTCTTTTTATAGCAATCCAAAACTACCCCATGTTCAGATAACCAATCCATACCCAAAATGACATCAAAATC
Source organism: Gossypium australe (assembly GCA_005393395.2). Taxonomy (NCBI): domain Eukaryota; kingdom Viridiplantae; phylum Streptophyta; class Magnoliopsida; order Malvales; family Malvaceae; genus Gossypium; species Gossypium australe. The sequence goes on along the minus strand of CM016620.1, from coordinate 112,862,219 downwards.
GCCAAAAGGCATGATCAGCAAATCCACAGGAAACATTTTATCATGTATTATTAACGGGCACCTCCGGCATACTCTGTCTACTAACACTGTTTGTCCCAAAGGGCTAGACACCTCTATGAAAACTCTAGACATTTCAGATTCTAACTTCCCCGATTCAACTAATTTTAAATTAATATATGAATGTGATGAACCCGGGTCAATTAAAGCATAAATAGGCTCAGAATACAATAAAAATATACCTGTCACCACATCGTGAGCATTGCCTTCTTCACGGGTTCGAACTACGTATGCTCTGGCTGGTGCTCTAGCCTCTGACTGTTGTGTAGCTATATCACTGCCTCTACTAGCTCCTCCTCTCCTCGAAACAAAACATCCTCTGAATTCTTTAGATCTTTTTGGTAGTGGATTTGAACTAGTTGCTCCTACTCGTTTCCTGGTCAATCCACCTGTTTCTGACTTTTTGTCTAGTCTCAAGACTTGCTCTATCATTTTGGCCCGCTCGATCAAATCAACAAATTCAGTAATTCGCTGGGACACTAATTGTAGTTTTATTTCATCTCTTAATCCCCGTAAAAACCGTTTACAACTATCAGCCTCTGTTGGAATATATTCTGAAGCATACCTGCTCAATCTAGTAAACTCTCGATCATAATCCAATACTGACATATTACCTTGTTTCAACGTTAAAAACTCTTGCTTTTTCTCTTCAATATACATTTCCCCAATATACTTCTTTTGAAATTCTTTTTGAAACAAATCCCAGGTTACTTGATCATCCGGTAAATGTCTAACAACAGATTCCCACCAGAGGTATGCTTCCCCTTGTAACAATGATACGGCACATATCAGATTCTCTCGGGGGGTGCAATCTAATTGTTGCAAAACTCTTTTTGTTGATTCTATCCAATTCTCAGCAGTAGACGGATCAAGACCTCTTAGTCCCGAAAACTCCGTGGCACCATATTTTCTTAATTCTTTAATCGGGGCCCGTCTAAGAGTAGGTACTGATGTAGTAGCAGGTACAGTTTCCGCTACATGTTGTAATGCATCGGCTATAGCTCTTAACAGTTGTGAGTTATCTCTTCCTCTTCCTACATTAGGAGGTTGATTATCTAATGGATTTGCAGTAGGTGTAACAGATTCAGTTTCTTCAATTTCTCGATTTCCAGTATGCATTTCCTGTTCAACATCATACATTCTTTCGTCTGACATTTTATCTATAAAACAAAATCAAATAAATATATATCAGCATCCAAAACCCGACTCAGCTTCGACTCAACAGTGGCATGTACTTCTAGACTCACTTTCGAGCCCGATTTAGCCCGAGAATCGACTAAACCTGATAGCTCTGATACCAATAATTGTAACACCCCTAACCCCGAACCATCGTCGGAACAGGGTTACGAGGCATTACCGGACATATCAGACAATTTACAAATATAAATTTTGTTTAATATAAATTTCGGCAACATTTCTGCTTATTATTATATAAAACCCCCTGTAAATTAAACCATATTCATTTCAATCATAACCAATTCATTTCATATATTTATTTTCTATTCCAAATACCTTCTAATCAAACTCAATCAATATAATATCAACTTAAATTTATCAAAATATTAGTTAGATTAAAATAAATATACTTCATTCATTATAATTCTTAAACTTGTAATACTAACATTTTTAACCATTTACATTCAAAACATAATAACCTTTATACACAACCTACGTACATGCCACATTATGAAAAGGAAATATACATCACCAAAAGTTTGCTGAAGTCGGGTCTGGCTTCGGATGCTGGTTCAGTATTTGACTTCTACAACCTGCGCACGGAAACAATCGTACGCTGAGTATACATATACTCAGTGGTATTACCATAATTCAAATTATAATCATAATAATCATATCATTAATTCATATAACTTTAATTTAACTAAACCAATTCAAACATAACTTTCATATAAGTTTGTCCTTCTCAATATATTCATACAATTCAATTTTAGCTATTCAACAATTGAAATAATACACAATCATGTTGAGCCACTATCCATTTCTTGAACCAATGGTTCATACTTTCTATTCTCATACTCATATTCCAATCACATTTTTCAGTTCATGTTCTATTTTCGCATTTCTTCCAATGGCTCAACCATTTCATTTTATTCAATTTAACCTTTTCCTTATTTACCCCTATTAACAGACTCGGACTTTAGCGGATACACGGATTCCAACCCAAACACACCAGTACGGCACATTGTGCCTAAAACGGTACATAGTACCTGATCAATGTACGACACATAAGTGCCTGAAACGACACACGAGGTGCCTGATACGACACACGAGGTGCCTAAAATACGACACATAAAGTGCCTGATTTACGACACATAAAGTGCCTGATCGGCAAAGCCGATAAATCCCGTACTCTTCCAAATCCTATGGCATGCCAATTATATCCGACTCAGCCCGACTAGTTAATAGGGTATTTCAGTTCTCAATTTCATTTTCATTTCCATAACAAATTCAATTTCAATATCAATTACACTTTTCCATTTCAAACCACATACAATTCAATTTTAATACATATTCATCATTCAACTCAATTTCCATTCAATTCAATAAAAACACTTACCTTATAATTTACTTACCATATTCATAAATTAATCTAACATTTAATGAATAAATAAATAGTTTGAATTATAGTAATACAAACCCGAATTTGCTTGATTATTCCTCAGTAACCTTCTCCTTTCCTTTGTGGGTTGATGCCTCGAGTTCCTTTTTAGCTAATTAAACTTCAAGCTTTAAAACCTCAATTTTCCCTTTTCTTTTTCTTTCTTTCTTTCTTTTCCCCTGTTTCGAAAACTTCTCTGTTCTTTTCTGTTCTTCTTTTGTTTCTTTTTATACTATTTACTTTATTATATATACTATTATATTAATATAATTATTTAATAATAATAATAATATATTTTTAACACATAAAATCTCAGATTTTTTTTTAAGCTTATGCCGCCTCAAGTATACTAAATGGTCTATTTGCCATTTTAGTCCTTTTTATTTTCTTTTAATCTACAACTAGACTTTTACTCCTTATTCAATTTGATCCTTTTTCCCAATTACTTTAAATTAAGCTAAATTCACTAAATAAAAATCTAATTAAACACACTATTAGACTCATAATTACTCCTAATAATTATTTACTAACTCGGTTTACTAAGACGGAGGCCCGATAACACATTTCTTTTTTTTCTTTTTTTTTTCTGGTGCCCACGGATTTTGGGTCGTTACAAACTAAGTATGGTTTGTGTGAAAGTATGCCAGAATCTATTATGAGGAATAACAACTCTTATATGTGGAAAGCATTTGCCAAAGCTTGGCCTCTGTTGCGCAGTAATATAATCTGGTCCATTGGAGATGAGAAGACTGTACGGTGTTGGAAAGACAATTGGGTTCCTAATATGGGACCACTTAATCAGTATGTTCCGGGTCATGGCAACATTGTTCATGAGACCAAAATTAATGAGATGGTTTTGACCAATAGTGATTGGAATATCGATTTTTTTAGGTTGTGGTTGCCAGAAGAAGTGGTTAAGCGTATCATCAGCATTCCCCCTCCTTTAGACCAGGCTGGACCAGATATCCTTTCTTGGTTTAGAACGACAATAGGAGTTTTTTTGGTAAAGAGTGCGTATTTTTTATCGAATGATGAATCTTGGAATCCGAAAGAGGTGAACTGGAGCATGCTTTGGAAAATTCCAAGTCCCCAATGTGTGAAACATTTCATCTGGTTAATTCTCAAACAGAGACTTTTAACTAATTTTGAAAGAGTTAGAAGGGGTATTGCGTAAGACGCGTCGTGTCTTCTTTGTTGCCATTTTAAAGAAGATATTATGCATATTCTTAGAGATTGTTCTTTTGTAAAGGAGGTTTGGCACAATATCATCCCTGTTAATCATCTTGGAAGTTTCTTTTCTGGCAATATTTCGGAGTGGCTTTTCTCGAATCTGCAACTTCTCCCTACAAACAAGTTGAATGATTTTTCTTGGGCTTGCCTATTTGGAATCATTCTGTGGCGCATTTAGAAGAACCGTAATTTTTCCATATCTCAAGGAAATGCTATGAATTCAAAGGACATTATCAGCATCTCTTATAGTTGGGCGAAGCTTTTTTTCTCCACCCACAATGAAGAGTTGGCTTCTCAACCGAAGCAGTCCTCAATCTGCTGAAACTCAGGTACATGCGTTTTCCTTGATACTGATGGTGCTGTTCACTCCGTGTCTGGTCTCTCTGCAGTAGATGGTGTGATACGTAACAGCAAAGGGGAGTGGATCCTATAATCGCTTTTTGGGAGAATGTTCAGTTGCGACTGCTGAATTGTGGGGCTTATTGGACGGATTACTTATTCTTTAGAACCAAGGCTATGATGAGCTCATTATTCAATTAGACAATCTTGAGAATGTGATCTCCATCAGTGACAGGAAGTCTGGTGACCCAAAAAACTCTCTGATAAGGAGGATTCAACAAATTCTAGCCTTTGAAGAGAATTGGTCCCTGAATTATGCTCCTAGAGATACTAATCGTGTAGCTGATGCTTTGGCGAAAATGGCTCTGTCAAGTGCTGAATCTTTGAACATATTCGAGGACCCCCATTTGGAGATTAAAAAGACTTTTGAGGATGATAATTCTTTTGTTAATTTGCTCATGACCTACTCTATATAATTTTCTTTGTTTATTTTACCAAAAAAAATATAAATTTAATTATTTTAAAAATTTTAATTATAATTAATTATTTGGTTCATTGGTGATGTATAAATTTATATACGTGGATGCATCAAATATTAACTGAGTCAAATTATATGATTAATACAACATTATAAAAGAAAACAAAAACAAATATGACAAATAACATTAATGAGTCATTCGCTTAAGGGATAAATATCAAAATTTTACATGAACTGTGGTGATGCATCGTTGAGAGCACCAAATATATTCTATCCCTATAAAAATAACGAAAAAAATAGTATAAGAGAAGTAGGGTCAAATCCTCAGGAACTGGATTGCACAATGTCTTGTTTCGCAAGATCCTAGACAGAATCATGCCCAAGAAAACTTGCGTTCCTGAAAAAAAGAATTTAGAGTTGATTAAAATTGCGAAAATTAAATAAATTACGAAAATTAAAATAGAGAATATAAAAATAAACAGATTTTGAAAAAATATAGAGTTTCTTATGTGGCGAGATTCCAGCCTCCGGTTGTCTCGATCCTCATTGGGTTCAATCCTCGGCTTTTAGGTGATCATTCTCGAACTGAATAAGCTAGTTATAGTAGAAGAGGATGTCTACGACCACCAGCTCCACTTAGGGTTTAGACTTATAATTTAGAGAAACCTGACTCTAGCCAATCGCAGCTCCTGTGGGACCGTCTTACACTAGATCGTCACTTCCCAATGGCGAATCCCACACCATTTTGTCTCTTAGGATCGACAACCACTGACGCAGTAAGCTAACGAACCGACTGTGCAACCTTCCCAAAATATACAAAGTGGTCGTTCATTGCACAAGTTGAAAAGATCACTTTTGAAGGGACATTGACGGAAGCGCCAGCCCCGTAATGCAGAGAAGTGATGAATACTCGTTGAGAAGGCTAAGCGCGGATTCTAATTCTCATGAACCCTTTTTGGGGGTTTTTGACAACCTTTGGCTAGATGGATTTAGCGGCTCATGCTTTTAGAAAAAGAAATAGACTTAAAAAAATGGAATTTTATTGAATAGAAAGAACAAAAGCTAAGTTTAGGGAGAGGGAGTGTTTACAGAAAGATATCATCCCCAATTTGAGTCACTCTACCCCCTACTTAAATTCTAAAAGATAAATACAAATAAATAAAGATATTTAAAGATAAATGGAGATAAAAGCTAAAATAAAATCTAAATAATAAAATCTAACAATTATCGTAATATAATTAAAAATAAAATAGAGTATTTTATTCATAAAATCTCTTCTTTTACACTTTTGCCCTCATGTCTTCCATACTTGCATTTTCGGCACCACCATTTTCCCTACGTCGCATGTTGGCCCATTTTATCTTCAAATTCGCACTTTTTGCCATTAAATTTCCTTTTGCCTCCAATTTAGTCCCTGAAAAATAAAAGACCATAAATAGCTCAAATTAGTAGGGTCATACTCAAAATAAACATGCAATTAGCACATAAAAATATGTCTCTCTAGAGTATTATCATTTGGTTCAATGCACAATTTGATAAATGAACTTTAATTTGGTGCAATTATACATATGAAACTTTAATTTTGATTTCAATCATAGGCATTTAAAGAAACAAACACATCAATTTATTTTTATATTTGATTAAGATAATTTTTTTTTGCATGCAACATATAAATATAAAATGATGTTATATCAATAATTGTGTTAATAATTTGTGAGATTTAGATTAAATCAAAATTTGATGTATAAAACTACATAAAATTAAAGTTCATGTATACGATTGCATATCAAACAAAAGTTAATATATAATTATGAGATTTACTCCTTCACTTAATAATAATGTAGAGGACTTAGAAACTGCATGTCCTAGATTTCAAGTCACACGATGTGTAAATTCTCATTCTATATTTTTTTATGGCTTCAATCCCATTATATGTGGGCCCTGTTCAGATTTATCACAATCTAAATTTAGATATATTTTGATTATCAATTCATTCATTTTACAATATAATAATTAATTTTGGTTATAGTTTTACAAATGTTTTTTTATAATTATAATTCTTAATTGTAGTTATTTAAATACATTTATTGGAATTATAATTACTAGAAATTTTATCACATGTATGGACGTGAAAATCACAAATTTAAAATACAAATGTTTGTTCAAAAGGAACTTAAATTAACGATGAAACATATGGTTTGAAACTAATTATACAACTTACTGAGATAATAAATTGTGTATATTAAAACAAAATTGTATAATTTATATTAAAATAAAGTTTTGGTTGAGTGATAAATTTAAGGTTTTAGTACTACAATTGGTGCGAGTTCGAATTCCACCATATGCATATTTTTATTGGTTTTTGTTTAAATAAAAGACTAAAATACCCTTGAATAATATGATTTTTTTAATTACAAAAAGACATTTTCGTAATTTCTCAACCGAGTTGGTGATCCGATTGAAGGTGACACCAACTCAATTAGGAGCTTAATAAAATAGTGTATATATATATATATATATATATATATATAAACAACTAATGCAGATAATAAATTGTGTATATTAAAACAAAAATGTATAAGATATACCAAAATAAAACTTTGGTTGAATAATAAATTTAAGGTTTTAGTAATTCAATTGACGCGGGTTTAAATCTTACCATGCATATTTTAATTGGTTTTTGTTAAAATGAAAAGATTAAAATACCCTCGAATAATATAACTTTTTTTAATTATGGATTGACATTTTCATAATTTCCTAACCGAGTTAGTGACCCGGTTGAAGGTGACACCAACTCAGTCAGGGGCTTAATAAATAGTATAGATGCATATAATTAATTGTGTATATTAAAACAAAATTGCATAAAATGTGTTAAAATGAAACTTTAGTTGAGTGGTAAATTTAAAATTTTAGTAATTCAATTGGTGTGAGTTCAAATCCGGCCATGCATGTTTTAATTTGTTTTTGTTAGAATGAAAAAAACTAAAACACCCTCAAACAATATAACTTTTTTTAATTTCGGAAAAGTATCTCTGTAATTTCTTAACTGAGTTGATAATGTAATTGAGGGTGACACCAACTTAATGAATGACTTAATTGTAACTTTAGTTGTGGGCCTATATTTTCAATTTCATGAAAATTTATTTAACTATAGTCGAAACCCAGAAGAGTACTGTTTATTGGGCCTGAGCACGTAATTTTTTTCAATTTAGAAGAAAAAATAGATTAATTATTTAATAGACAAAAAAAAAAGAGGATCTCGTCGTAGTTTTTAGGAAAGTGTTTTTTTTTAAATGATTTCACGTATTTTCTCAAGAAATATTTATTATAAATTAGTTTTTCTTTTTATTATTGTAAATGAGCTTTTCTCATTATTTAACTATTATTAGTTTAATAAAATTAACATTTTACATATTATTATTGTTATCCAAGTTTTTTTCATGGTTTAAGTTTCACTCTCGATAAATTTAAGGAAAATTTAGTAAAAAAAATGCTTCTCTATCTCGGTAAAAATGTCAAGTATATTTTAGTCCAGACTTTTTAATTTTTGATATCAATTATTTAAAAATTTTTAATTAATTAAAAATTATAAAATATATTAAGGAATTAATTCATTGAAAGTTTTTTATAATATTTTTTTTCAAATTTTTATCTATAATAAATTTTAAAGAATAATATGTCAAAGTTAAAAAGAATTACCACTAAAAGTCAAAATGCGGTAAATTTAGCTTATAAACTGAATACCAATAGTCAATTGCCTTGATATGTAGCAGCTTGAGTGGTATAACTTGGAGTGATATGCGGATATTCTAGAAACTCAAGTACTCTAATTCTATCAAAGTTAACTTTGAGTATACAAGCTAGAGGTTGTAATTTTAGGTATCCCAGATTATCCTTTCCAACATCACCAACATGTACAGGTTTCTCAGTCTCGGAACCGATATCACTAAAGTCACCATGGGTACTCCAAATAACAATCCAGTGATATTCTCATGCACTTATTGCCATGGTTCGGAATGGTGTATTCCAACAGAATTTGACGGCACCTCAAATGGTTGGGAATGGTGTGTTTTAGCAAAAGTTAATGGCACATTATATGGATTATGAGCAACATTGAATTTGGATTCTAGAAATTTTAATGCAAGATATCTTGATTGCATTTTCGTCTATGTGTATTCATTAGAGATATAAAGAGTTTCCAATAGCAATACGAAAGTATTAATCAAGCCCAATTTGTGAATCCACTAAAGGGGTCTTAAATGAGCTTGGGATATTGGCCCCCATGTCATTTTTCAATGCTATCAAGCTTGACATACAACTTTACTTTTCCAATACCATTAGACTCGTGAAGTGTAATAGCTATTTATAGATCATCATCATCATCCGCTACATGAATTACAGTATATCTCATTGGATTGTCACATGTAATAAATCTATAACTCAATAATCCCATCAAAACTCTAATTTTGCATCTCATCTCTACTAACTTGGTGTCCTTTCTGAACATCATGTTAATTAGACTTCTGCACTCAAAAATTACTTTGATATTCGTATTACAGATGTGGCCATTATAGTTCACATCATAAAGCATGTTGCTCATTTTGTATATCAGAGTTGGTATATGAAGATTGAAGAAGGTAGACAAAGATTGTTGAATTTTTAAAAGATAATACCAAGAAGAAGATAACAATTTTCAAGGAAAGAAACTTGTTTTATCATCTCAATCTTCCATCTACTCAACCAAAAGCCTCTAACGCCTTATTCCATCATCCGACTTCCATCAACTCATTTAGTGACTTGTTTTACCATCTCATTCTTCCATCTACCCAACCCAGAAGCCTCCAAGGCTCGTTCCATCGTGTTAGGCTTCCATCATCTCAACTATGCATGCATGCACGACAATACTGTATTACTTCAACCTTATGTAAACCCTAATTTAGTTGCCTTCACATGAACCTTAACATTTCATCGATTGACTCACCCTAACATGTATGTTGAAGTCGGCACCTTAAGGGGCCAACTTCCACAATGATGATAGGAAGTTGGTCCCTAAATGTGTCAATTTTAAAGTTAGCTCGCTATGGTGCCGACTTCAACTATATCATTAAATAAATCTGATACCTAACTATTTTGTTAATTAATATTTCAACCTATAAATTTGGTTAAAAAAGCCGGAAGAAAGCTCTCTTATTTCAAAGACATCTAATTTGAATACCCAAGTACTTCCATGATCTCTCAATTGTCTTCACCTTCAATATACAAATTTGTTAATATTAATTGCAAGTCCAAACAATATAAATAATAAAATATGAATGTTGTAATAATATAAATACGAAAATTTGTTTAAAGTCTACTTAGCTTCATCTTTTCCTTTTAGCTTTAATATGATAGTTTCCACTTTCATATACGTAACTTCAAATTAAGTATTAATTTAGAAATTAATTATTATAAAAATATTATCTCATTATAAAATAAAGTTAATTGTCAAAAAGGAATTCTTCTATAATATTTTGTAATAAATATAATTTATATTGTATTTGTTTCACTAAAAAAATAACTTTTAAAAAATGATTTTAATGAAAAATTGTCAAACTATAAATAATATTTTAAACTAATATCACATTTTTTCTAAAAAAAATATACTGTTCAAAAATCATTTTCTGAAAATGGAAACATAAATATAGTATAAATTCAGAAATTTAAGACTTGAAAAAACATTTTCCAACCATCATTTATTTCTCAAAAACTGGACATGGCAAGTCCAAAAAGACACAGTTCTTGTTTTGTTGAAAGGCAAAGAGAGTTAAAAGAGAAGGGAAAAAAAGATTGAATTATCACATCAAAATCCCACAAGAAAAAACATCAAATTGGTTGCTAGCACATTAGCCATTAATGATAAAAATCCAAGTATCAGATCAGAAGATCAACTGATATGGTTCAAATGTTCATTATTACAAAAGGAGTGGTCTGCCTCCCTTACTGTATAGACAATCATAAGTAGTCAAGAGATTTAGATTTATTTATGTACCCTCTAGAGGCCCTTTCAAGTTTAAGTACACTAGACTAGACTAGACTCTTAGTTAGTGGTGCTACAGTTAAACTTTGCTTTTAGAGTTTTTAACTGAGTTGGGTGATTTTGGGGCCAACCTAGTGTAATACTAAGCTGAAAAGAACATGGGAGTTAGATGGAGCATGGTAAGTGCTTGAATAAATTCGTCAAAGATCTTTGCCCATCAGATATTCTCGTCACCTTTGGCATAGCTTGCATCATCATATTCAAAGTACACTGCAAAAGAACACAGTGTGTTTTCTTGCAATACCTTCACAAATGTTGCATTGGTTTTTGGTTTGGTTTGGTTGTTTTTTGTTTTTGTTTAGCTTAAAACTTTAGTTGGTTTGCTTACACTTTTGTTCACTCAATTCATTCATCTTTCTCATCAAAAGGGTGTTATCCATTGTCTAAAATGAGCTAAAAAAGCAAAAGACTTTCGTCTGAAAAATGGTGCCTTTAAGAGAGAGGAGGTACCTGACACCAAACAGAAGTTTTCAACAGAGAGAATCCAGATATTTTAATCGTGATGATTGCAGAGAAAACAGATAAAGAAAGGTGGTGAGGAGGACAAAGAAGATCAGAAAGAAAGAGAAAGAGAAAGAGAAAGAGAGAAGCAACAAAGGAGGGGCCCTCCCTAAAGCCTGCAACAGAAATGAGTGGCACTGCTGCACCAAGGAGTAATGTGTTTCCCTTCCTTTTCTCTGTCTCAATTTCCTCTCTATCTTCTTGTTTTTTACTTATCTTTCTCTTTCTATCTTAATAAAACGGGCCATCTCCATTGTTTTCTCTGCACATCTGCTTTTTTTTTTCCATCTTTTTTTTCTGGGGGCTTTTTTGGACTCTATCACCCTCCTTTTTAGTGGGTTCTCTATGATGTTGCTGTATATATATATATATATATATATATATTTTCAAAAACCCAATTTATGTTTTAGAGCTTTAAAATCTTTGTTGGACAGATTATAAATCTTGTTGGGGTCTGAGACTGTGATCTCAGTTTCTTGGTGTTTGAGTTCTTTGAAAGGAAAAACAAAAGCTCAACTTTTCTGTTCATGCAAACAAATTAACACCACCTTTTGTGTGTGTGTATGTTTGCTTTTTTCCTTTTTTTTTTTATATTCTTTATGTTAAAGAAGAAAACAAAGTTTTTTTTAACTACAGTTTTCTAGCTTTTTGACAATGGTCTTTTTAATGGAGAAACAGAAATCTAATGATTTCATGTGAACTTTGCATTGTAGTGGCTTCTTTTGTGTGTCTCTGAGAACACCCAACATTCATTTTTCAATCAATATAGTTATAATTAGGGTGTGGGTGAAAACACTAGCTTCCCTTAGCTGTTTTTGTACTGTAGATAAAGCAAGGTTGAAACCTGCATATAATATCAGGTTGGTCATCTTTTTTTCAGCTTAGCTCTTTGTTTCAAACACACAAGCACAAAAGAAAATGAAATTTGAAGGCCCTAAATCTTCAAGGGTCTACTTTCTAATACATGAACTGTTTAAATATGAAGATTTAGGGTTTATATAGGTTCTCGTGTTCCTTTTTGTTCAACTTTTAGACTTCCTTTCAACTGTGCTTTTGTGTTCATTTCCATACCCTTTTATCTGTAAGTTTATTGAAATCATGATCTTTCCATATAAACATTGTTTTCTTAGCTTGAATATATATATTTGTGTGTGTGTGTGTTATTTAGTCGCTCCAAGTTCTGATGCTTTATTTTTGTGGCAATGTGTCCCATTTACACTGACTGACATCCTTCTGCACTTAGAATTTGTGGTGAAATATTTCTCTATCAATAGTCTTATCTTTTGTGTAAGAGTGGGGCAGGAAATGACCTCAATAATTTTGAAAGGTTAAATCATTCACATAATGCTTCTGAGAAGTCTGTGTACCTATTCTCTACTCTTTTCTTTAAGAACAAAAGAATGGGATCTGATATAATTTCTATCTTAAAACTTTGGTTTTAGAATGGTGGTCACAAGTTGGTTTCTCCATTTTTGCAAGTATGTGTAGTATACTTCTTTTATATATTAATTTGGTGATTTCATTTCGTTTATCAGTTCTTCAGGTTCACGGTGGATCAACGGAATGATCATTTTTGAACTCAAGGAAGTTATATAATGAACTTATGGTGGCTTAATGCTCCGAATGATGAAATGAAGGCTAAGCTTTAAGAACCCTACATGTTAAAGGAGCTTCGTATGGTTGAGGCCATGTGATTTTTGTTCCCAAAGTATAATGGAGAATGATATGTTCAGCATTCCACGACCGATGGTGAGCCAAAATTCTGTTGTTATCAATGGGATTCCACCAGAGACTATCACTAATAATTCAGTAGTTGAGTCCAATTTGTTTAACCAGATCAACCAAAATCAGACTCTAGTTGGATTTCCCGTGCTTCCCTCGGTGCAAGGAGAGTTTGGCGGTGATCTGTGTTCTGATCTCCATGTATCTAATCATGCCAGGTTCTTCGACTCTAATGCGTTGATTGCATCTATTGGAAGAAAGGTTGCCAGTGATGCTTCACTTGGCAGTTCGGGTTTGGAACATAACATTGAGTTTCATGAGCAGTTTATTGGCAGGACTCCTGTTTCTTCAACTCCACCTGCAAGCTGTGGTCTTCAAGAAAACTTAAACGAGTTAGCAATCGTAGCGCCTTCGATCTGCCCTCAGGATTTCAGGAATTACTCTTCAACTGAATGTTCTGATGGTATAAATTCTACCACAGTAACCTCGGTGAATAGTGTATTGAATGAAGTTTTTGGTAGTATGACAAATAAATGGGATTTTGAGAAGTTTCCTGGTCCTCTTGAGCATGTTGGCAAAACCACATTGAAGACTGCATTTCAACCATATTCGTCTATAGGATGTCCAGATCCAAACAGTTGGATGGCACCTAATGGTGCAAATATGAGCCTGAATTATCCTTGTGGTTCCTCAAAAAATAGTAATGAGCTCTCGTTAAGTCTTGCAACATCTCTTCCTGGTGTTATCAGTGGGAATAATATACCCGATCAGTCCTCCGAAATTAATTGTTGCTTGAATACAACAAGGTTAGGTTCAGAACAAACCTCTTCCAATGCTAAGGAGCTTTCCCTGAGTTTTGGTTCCGATGGACCCGTTCAAGTATCACACTTAATATCGGGATCTAGATATCTTCATGCAGTTCAAGAAATACTTGCTCAAATTGCAAACTATTCACTTGAAAATCTAGAGCAGATGAGTGTTGGACCTGGAGCAACTATGCCGTTCTCCTCAAGTTGTCTAGCTGGAAGATGGATGGCAGTGATGGATTCAAATAATTGTCCCAATGTTGATGGTAACACTGAGGTTCAGTTAGAGGCAGAATTACAAAAACGGACGGCCGAGGCCAAAAAAACCCAACTGCTGACTTTACTTCAAGTGGTATGTTGATCTAATTTGTGCTGGTAGAATTATTAGTTTTGGCCTCTCTCAATTGCTTTTTCGGATTTCAATTATGAACTGCATAATTTTCTTGGTTATTGAATGGATAAGATAAACTGGTGCTGATTTGATGTGGAGTGAAACATGGATTGAAGTTCATAACTTCAAGATTCTTTAAGCCTAAACAGTCCTTGAGTTCAGCCATAGCTTACTATAATTGAGCAAGTTGGCTTTTTCTAGAAAATTAGGTGTGCCTATGCAGTATCGAACTGTTTTAAGTTGTTTGTTTCCCTTGCTTCTTTTTGTTCTCCAATTGCTTTCTTTTCTCTTTTTGCTGGTTTATTTAACATTACATTCTGGTGTACTTAAATGGTTTTGCTTTGGCATTTATCGGGGCCAGGTTGATGACAGATACAGTCAATGCTTGGATGAGATCCATACGGTTATATCTGCATTCCATGCTGCAACTGAGTTGGACCCCCGGGTGCATGCTAGTTTTGCTCTACATACGATCTCTTTCTTATACAAGAACCTTAGAGAGAGGATCAGCAACCAAATCCTAGCCATGGGAGCAAATTTCAACAGTGAATGCACTAGAGATAGGGAAAAATCTTTTCAGAATTCATTCATCCAGGAGCAATGGGCGTTACAGCAGCTAAAGAAGAAGGATCAAATATGGAGACCGCAGAGAGGGTTGCCTGAAAAATCTGTCTCGGTTTTACGTGCGTGGATGTTTCAGAACTTTCTTCACCCGTGAGCCTTCTTACTGGAGAATCGCTTCTAGGACAAGAAACTAGGAGAGAAATAGTTTACCATTTTTCACATTCACACATAAAATCATCACAGTTCTGCATATTTTGAGAATTTCGTGTTTGCAGGTATCCAAAGGATGCAGAGAAACATTTACTTGCAATAAAAAGTGGGTTAACGCGGAGCCAGGTACTTGGAGCTTTAGATTCATCTTTTGTGTTGGAGTATTTTAATCTTCTAATGGACTTCTATATGATTTGATTGTTTCATCATGTCCGTTTGGATCAATGAATGATCAGGTCTCTAATTGGTTCATAAATGCTCGTGTTCGGCTTTGGAAGCCAATGATAGAGGAAATGTATTCGGAGATGAACAAACGAAAAGCTCGACAAAATGAGGAAGGAACCAAGAGCAACCCCAGAAGCCAGATAAGCATCAACCATCAAAGATTTAACTTCAATTAAAAGCACAAGAAAGAATGGATCAGCGGACAATGGATTCTGGATTTGAGCACGTTTTTCAGTAGGAAAGAAACACATCCACCTCAAGGTTACAACTGTACATAATGCTCCATTATAGTTGGGACCTTTAGCTTAAAAGGGTATGATTCTAATTCATACGGGGAACTCTTTTGTTGAAAGTATTTTTGAATTCATAGTAAAATTTTCATGGACTTGGTATATTGAATGCCTTGTTATGGGTAGTGGTACTGGCACACTTTTTTGTTTTTATGCATGTGGGGGATTCATGGGTTACCAATGTACTTATGATGTTCCACAACATACCAATATTACACTAGTATATATGTTATGGTAATACATAATGTGATGGCAGCAAAATGTTGCTGCTTAACTCAACAATTATTGATCTCAACTTTGAAATTGAGGAATGTTTTCATACTTCCATTTCTGCATTACAAAAGCACACCATCCAAGGATGAAGATGAACCCCTTTTTTTCTCCTTTCTTGTACAGCTACCGTTTACTTTTGTTTTGAAAATTGTAGAAGCATTTCAGGGTTTACATAGACAAATAATCCATGTGGGCAAAGAAACAAGAAAGGTGCAAGGTTTGGACTCTTTTGAAATGCTCACATCACCATGTAAAGCAAGAGCTTATTACCATCAAACTATCTTGTTGGTTGAGGTGATAATGGTCTTGTCTTTGTAAAAGTGAGAACACAATTTGAGGTGATAATGGTCTTGCCTCAGGCTCTTAGGAGTGTAGGAGTGAGAATGCAACAATGTGGTAATGGCCTCGCCCAAGTGAAAATACAAGTTTTGAACTTTGAGTCGCCCTAATAAAAGTGAGCCCTTAAAAACTCATTTATTCGGCTCTAATTTGAAGCTTGAGTTAAAAGAAAAAAGAAAAAGAAAAAGCAAGAGAGCTTATTTGGAAGAGCACCATTGTCTTCTATAATTACTACAAATTCTTCCTAAGTTAATTGGAATCCTATTATTTATCTTATAGGATTTGGGGGTTATTTGCTATAATACATGCAAGTCTAAAAGTACAGCTGTTATAGTGTCAACATGTTCTCTTTTTCTGCACGTAATTGGATCCCAAGTTCATATCAGTGACAGATATCTTGTCCATTATATATATAGTGCGTGCTAAGTTGTAATCCTGTTGGTCAACAGCAAATCAAAGTGCTGCAGATGATACCTGATTGGTGAAGCTGTTAGTGCTGCAATTTGAACAACAATCACCAATGGCAGGAATGGTGTTTTGTTTTTCACTTTGACAAGACAAGTTTCATTCATCCTCTAATGTCTGCCAACTTCTTCCCTCCCAAGGTGATTGTTAAAAATCCAAATTTTCTATCATCACAAACTTCTATGATCAAAATCTCTACGTTTACTATATACACGAACTAGCAATATAAATAGGGTTTGATCATGGAAACGATGGGAAAATATGTTTATTTTTGCCCCTTTTTTCAAGTATTACTTTCAATCATAAAAAGTTCAATACTATTTGGTGTCACCAAGTTCTGAAAAAGAATAATCTGATGGGAATCAAATCATTTCCCTGGAAAGTTGTTGGTAAAGACAAATAATACGACTATTTAAGTGACAGCAACAGGTAATGGTTTTTTCCTTGTTATCTTATCATTTTCCTGGAAAGTGACATGAACCCATTTTCAATGGCTGACTCAATAGCCAGATGATCCCCCATAATAGCCTCTTAGACCCCACTAATTTGACAATAATTTGACAATGGAAACCCACTGTTATTATCAGTAAATTGGTGTTTCTCTGGTAAATAATAATTATTCCATTGATTTACAGATGACTTTTAACATCTAAGATTTATGGTTACAAATAAAAGAATTGACAATATCTCTTTTTCTGTCTGTATTTCTATCTACAACCCTCACCAGCTGATCAAAAGATGTTACAAACACCTTATATATATAGATAGATTACAAAAAGGTGATGTTGCCCTTTCTCTTTCATCTTTACCTCCGCAGCTTACAAAGAAATCCGGGTTCTAATCGGTTTCAACTTCAGTCCCATGCTTTCCGGCGAAAGAAGCTCCGGAGAGATGCAAGATGGACTCAAAGGGCTTCTCGGGCTAATGCTTAGAGTTGGTCGGTATAAACCGTATCCCATTAGAAAGTACTCTATTGGTATCAACATGGCATGGGGTTGCTCCTCCGTCACCATTGACCCACATGCCTGAACCTGTAGATTCCACCACCATTTCAAGGTTGTTAGTTCACTGCCGTATGGATATTATGATTTTGAAAGTTGGATGTGTAAGGTATTATAACAGGTTAGGCAATAGATTGTTTGCTTACCTCCACTAGGGCACTGTATCTTCTATCTAATTTCGATGTCATGTGAAGAGCCTCGGAATGGAATGGTGAGTTCTCCCCAACAAATATTAGCGAACGGCAATATAGTTTTCTCAATCCTTCGCTAAGGTCAGGTCTCCTGAAATAAAGTAAATAATACTTTTATGCTGGATCAAACCAGTAACTGCGTGCACGCACTGAAAAGTTTTCTTTTTCTATTCCCCTGGTAAAGGTGGAAACCAATCACATGAACCTATTTTAAGAACATCTTTAAAACAAACCTAGTCTATTGATCTACCATGGTTACGGTCTTACTCATTCATTGCATCAAGGAATCTGCAAACATTTATACTCTGCCTCTCATCTAGCAGCTGCAGGTGGAAAGAAAACAAGATTTATGTCAGAAAACTGCCATGAGACAAACTATCATATCCCGTATAGGTCAATTGAATAGCAAATAAAAGTCAAATACAAAGAGCTGAAGAACTAACTCTTCTGCATGCCTGAACTATATCAGATTCTGGTACTAGAACACTACCACGAACTTCCTGCCATTGTAATTCAGAATCTCACAATTAGTCCAGTTCTAGACAGAAGGAAATAAATTGCATAAGTTATTGAAGCAGAAAAATACCTTACTGAAGTACCGCTTAAGCAATAACTCCTTCGCCATGCCACACATGCCATAGAAATAAAGAAAATTCGACATCACCTGAAATAACATGAAAATCCATCTGAGCACGAAATTATGTAACCCCTAAGAGAAAATAAAATGGCGTAGAACAGGAACCTTATTTAACAACCATTCCGTCCATGAAGGTGCTCTGCAGAGGGGTGAAACGAGTATTAACCCAAGGACTCGTTGTCTGTATTTCATCTATTAAGGAAAAGAAAATGCAGCAATAATTACTTCCAAGAAGTCAACAGAGCATGATATTTAATTTGAAATGAAAAAGGGAATAAGGAAAAATGTATATGCCATGCCAAGATAGTTGACTTACAGCAAATAAGGTAAGAATATATGCTCCAGCTATAACTCCCATGCACATTACAGCACCAAGCCTGTGGTTAAAAGTTAAAAACATAAATAAATTAAATAAAAAGGAAAGAGTTAAAAGATAAACAATATCAGCTTGCTTGCCTTTTATTCTTTTCCATATAAATAAATAAATAAATATATATATGTATATCTATTAAAAAAGATGACAGCTTAAGAAATTATATAAGGGTGGTAGGTGCCTCAAGATGCATCATTTTCAGACAACTACTGCACACCAATTACCAGCCATCATTACAACATAATATGTGTCATAGAATGCCTAGTGCATAAGAGATTACAGTAAAGTAAATTTCTAATAAGCTGACACTTGGAAAGAAAAAGCAAATAAAGTAACTATGAAATTATATTTTTACCCGAAAAAGTTGAGAACCTCAACAATCTGATCTGCCAAGTCATCGACGGAAGGACTAAAGTCATCGGAGACGATCGGGGCAGCTCCCAACTGCAATATTTCTTGAAGGAAGTTCCGGATAAGAAAGGAGTGAATTATAGGATTCAACCAAAAAAACAATGATTAAAACCGGCTAATTAAAACTGACCTCATGCCCTGGAGGACTTATATGATATATGCAAAAGTTGTGCAGGAGTAAGGAGCTAGCTTCTGGAGAAAAGAACAAGCCTTGGAAACAGGAGATATCTGCACAATCCCGCATATTTTAAAAAATTAAGATACAAGAAGTACCACTAGATAAATGGTATCGGTCAATGTGGAAATCTAACAAATAATGCTATGAAATTCAGACATATAACACTAACATGTAAATCTTTAGCTCGGATTAAAAGCATTACAACAATATCTATGTTTAAGGAGGAAATTCAGTATGCAAAGATAAAAGACAAATTCGAGTGAACCCTTTTCAGCCTAAATTGTTAGTGAAAAATAAAGATCAGCATAAGGAAAATCGATGAATCGATAATGTTTTCTGCATGGCTTACGATTTAGAGCTAAATCCGGATAAGTAACAAGAGCCGGCTTATCTTGGTCTCCGAACACAACAACAGAAACCGTACCGAGGCGAGTTTTCACAAGGTACTCCTGCAGATAGAGTTTACGAAATGCATTGTTATTCGTTTAACAAACCTTCATGAAAACACCCTAATGAATCAAAACAAATTACCCTCAAACCAAATAACCCCTAATTTTTAACAAATAACTAGAGCAGAAAATTACAAAATATGATCTAGTAAAGAAAACCGAATTTACTTGGGTGTCATTCACTTTAAAATAACTGCTTCAAGCATAGCCCAAATTAAGTATATTATAACTAAATAAAGCTAACATCTAACCATGTTCTGAATCATCTAAACTCCTAATTTAAGCAGACATTGACATAAAAACTCATGAAATTACTAGTCAACTTTCTTCTTTTTTCTTGCACTTAGAGCAAAAAAAAAAGCAAGAACCCATTAAATTTTCAAAAGATAATTGAATTTAGTTTATCTGGGTGCTTCTCAAATGAGGAAAAAAAAAGAAAAATCAGAAGCCGTGAATCAAATGACTATGAAAGCAAATTAAGGAATAGAGAATTAAGCAACAAATGGGAGCATAATCCAGCTAGATAGCTGCATTAAACTTTTTCCCATTTCATTTTCTCTCCATTTCCCGCATTTTCCCGGTAACCAAACAATAAGATATGAATGCAAGTTTACCTTGCCGCCTAGAGAGATCGTTTCCATATCAATGGAAACCGAATCGCTAGAAAATTCCATTTCCTCCTCTCTCTTCTCTCTACCGAAATGAAAACACAATTTTAGAATTGGCTTTGCATTGCTTATATACCAAATTTTCCCTCTGTATTTCCTTTTCAGATTTTTCCCATGCTATTAAAAAGTAATAAAAACGAGAAAATTATAATCTTAAATATTTAATGTACTTTTTTATGTTTATCTTCAAAAACAAAAGTTTAACTCGTGGTTAACTCTGACCGAGTCACCGACGCTTTGATTTGTAATGACTCCGAATCAGTGAGCGAGAGAGAGAGAGAGAGAGAAAGAGAACTCGTAACTCACAAGGGTCCGTACTAGCGGACTTTAACTTGGGTCTCGGGTCTATTTAACCCCAGTTAAGAGGCCGACATTTCTTCGATTTTACGATACTGCCCTTTTTTCCTTTTGTTATTTGCTCATTTACCATTTGTATAATTGTATTTAGCAAGTTTTTTTTTTTTTCTAACTACAATTTGCAAGGTTGGTTCTTTTTTCACTTAAATGCAAATTTAACTCTGAAGTTATACTATTTTCTTATTTAGGTACTTGAATAATTTTTTTATTAAAAAGAAATATCTAAATTTATTAATTTCGTCTCATTTTACCTTAAAACGTTAAATCAAGCAATAAAAATATAGCATAAGGGCTAAAACAAGGGATGGGTAGTAGCGTTGGCCCCCTCTAATAAAAAATTAATTATATAATCCCTTCAATTTTTATGAAATCATAAATTAGTATAGTAGTAAAATTATACTTTAGCAGTAAATTTATTTTATTTATTTTTTACTTCTTAAAAAGTTTTTTGATTTTGTTCTTGCCTCTGATGTGACACGCGATACGTTTTTATTAAATATTATATATTTTTAGTAAAATAAAAAGAAATTGATAGTTAAAGTACTAATTTTAATTTAAAAACTTTAATTACTTAAATAAAAAAAGTAGTATAATTTGAGGGACAATTTTATAATTAACTATCTTCTTTTTTTCATTACTTTTTTAAACACTTTGTTTTGAGTACTTTTTTTTTCTAAATTTAAAATAAAAATTAGATTTGTTTTTGAATATCGGTTTGGAGAGCAGTTTTGAATCGATTAGATTGAGAATCAATATGAACTAATTGAACCGGTTAAAAAATCGGAAGAACTAATTTTTTTTATTTTTAATCTACCTAGTAGCCTAGATGATTTAATCACTGGTCTAATTTAAAAACCATTGATAAAAATAATTGAAAAGACATTAAAACCTAATATCTCCTACTTTATAGCCATTGTAATTTATATTTTTTTATAATTTCCTTTAATTGAATTGGGTTCAATGCTTTATTAATCATTAAATTAGAGCACATTCATGATGTAGATGAAAAAAAATTACGTAATAAATATTTTATAAAAATTTTAATATAAAAAAATGAAACTTTAGTTTAAATAGTAAAGTTAAGGTTTGAAAATCATGTTGTCTTACCTTCTGGTAGTCATATTACCAAAAGAAATCTCTCATTATGTGAAACAAACTCAATTAGATAAATCTATACTAATATAAAGATGGTTAACTAATTTGGTAGCATGAGTTTATCGAATACCAATTCAATTATATAAATATAAAAAAACAAATTAATTATACTAGATTATGACACAATCATGATGTGGTTTTTTTTTGGCAAAAAATATATATGAATTTTTAAGAACCAAATTAAGCTTTAGTAAAACGATAAAAGCTGAATTTTTATTATTTTTATATAAAAATATTATAAAAAATCAAAACGGATTAATTAACCTTTTTTATTTAAAAATTTATACCGAATAGTTAGCTTATTAAAAAAATACACACTTGGCGATTGAGTCTTAATTCGATTGGTATGAATATTGTTGTCAATGCAGGAGGACGTGGGTTCGAGTGCGCTGAGGTGGATTATCTTTCCATTTATGGGTTGAGGAAAGACTATGGATAGTTCTAGACATCACGTCAAAACAAACAAATATTATCAGAACTTGTAATGAAATTATTAAAAAAAAATGTAGCAACTTCAAAATAAAATTCTAATCTAAAAAAACCTACTAAAGTCTTAATATATTATTTTTTTTATATTTTATTTTCTAGAAAGGATCTTTTTATTTTATAAAGATTGTATATATATTTAAACATGAGTGTGCAATATTTAATTTTTATAAATAAATTATGCACGTGGAGTATAAACTTTCTCCTACAAATAAAATAGAACAGTATAAATAAATAGATAAATCTTAAAATTATACAAAAACTTTAATTTTGTATAATTTATACATAAAATATTGATTTGATTCAATTCACACAAGTTATTAATACAATTATTGATATAACATCATTTAATTTTTATAAATTATATTCACGTATAATTATATTTTTCCAATACAAAAAAATGAATTGATATAGTGTATAATTACACCAAATCAAAATTTATATATAAAATTGCACATTAAATAAAAATTCATGTAGAATTTTGAGTTTTATTCCTATAGATAAATTTATTTAAAAGTTGAATTCAAAAACTAAGATTTATTTTTATAATATTAAGAGTTAATTGTCCAAACTTCAAAATATTTTAATTAAATCTTCTAATTATTAGCTTGTTTTTGGGGGTTCGTAACTATTCTTCTCAACAATGTCTTTAAAATTAGAATGTGTATCCTCTCATTGAAAGTATAATGTATTTTACCATTGCATCCGACCACTTATTGGTGCTGTTAGCTTGTTCTTAAATGTGAGCTCAAATGGATTAATTATGCTTATTGATAAAATATTAATACCTTAAAATATTAGAATTTAAATCAATTTAGAATTCTATTCATAGTTTAAAAATTTGTGTATTTAACCAATTGTATGATGAAATGAACTGTCGAAACCATTTTAAATCGGGTTTTAAAAAACGGGGATCGACTTTGAAAAACGAAAATGGAGTCGCCACCAATCCTTTTTATTTAGGTGTGATTGGATCACCTTGTAAAACATTTTATTTTTTAAAACATTCAATTTTGGTCTACGAAAAACGAAAAAACTGGTTCGGGAGTCGGTTACGTATGAGGAAGGATTAGCACTCTCATAACGCCCAAAAATTGGTACCTAATTGATAAAATCATGTCCAAATGTTTGAAATTTAAAAGTATTTAAAAAATATGATCTCTTTTAAAAACACTTTGAGCACTTTAAGTGAAAATTTGATATTTTCTTATCTCAAAGGAATGTAAACATCACATCCAACACGTTAGGACATGATATTTTAAAACCCTTGTAATTAAGAATCATCTCATGATTTATAAAACTTGTTAAAAAAGATATTTAGTTATTTAGCTAAACAGAAAATCACATCTAACACGTTAGGACACTATTTTTCGAATTTCTAAATACCTAAACATTGCCTTATTTTTTAAAAAAACTTTAAATAAAATATAGTAACTTTGCAAAAAAATGTATTTTATACTTCAAATAATTATAATCCATGTGACAATATTACATTTATACATTATCGAACATAAATATTTATAACATGCTAATATTTAAGATAGGCAATAATAATATGAAATACAACAAATGATAATTCCTATACTAAGCAATTGCAAATATATGAGGAAGTATAAACAAATATAATAAACAATAAAATTAACTATGAACATATTTCATACCATTTAAATAATAGATAAAAAGGATATACATATGATATAAACAATATAAACAATGTGTTAAAAAAATAATATATGATGATTTTAAAAAATATAAAAATATTTATTATAAATACTTTAGTTAAATATATATGATATAATATAATATTATATAACGTGTAGAATTAAAAAAATTATAATACAATATCTAATATATATATATAATACTAAAATAATACGTAAAAAATAATAATTAAACAAAACAAATAATATTTATTTTTTAACTTAATAAATTAATATAGATAACTATTAAAAAGTTAAAAAAACGTATAAGTCAACCTTACTCCCGCAATATGAGGATTCAACGAAATTCCTCCACCAAAATCTAACTCGAACGGAAGCAACTCGAAATAATGAGGATGAGTGAAGAACAAAATAAGAACAAGCCACAGAAAATAAGAACGCAAAAGAGAGAGAAATTTGAGTGAATGCTCTCAATAATTCTTATTGCTTTCCAACTTAAGTCCTTTTTACAATGAAGGGAGAGGCCTCTATTTATAGCTGAGCCTCCCCAATCCAACGGTACAGATCAATTACATCAACGGCTAAGATTAAAAGGTATCTACAAATTAAATCTCTAAGATTACAAAATCACATCTTCTAATATCACATACCATATCTTCTAAGATTGTATATCATATCTAAGATTGCATACCATATATTCTAGGATTGCATATCATATCTAAGATTTGCATATCATCTCTAAGATTGTATACCAAATCTTCTAGGATTGCATATCCTTGAAGATTGTATTTCCATAAACGTCAAGCTTGTAGATAGACCTTATTTTATTATTTTGGGTTTATTATTTTTTTTTGTATGGGCCCGGGCTAAATTGGCCTATTACATGAACTCAATCATTTGTCGATTGAGTTTTAGCTTGATTGGTATGAGTATTGTTGCCAATGCGGGAGGATGTGGGTTCGAGTGCGTTAAAGTACATTATTCTCGAATTTATAAGTTGAGGAGGGATAACGGATAATTTTAAATATTATGTCAAAAAGAATTAATATAATCAAAACTTATAATGAATTTATTAAAAAAAAATGAAGGCAACTACTACAAATAATTTTAATTTTTCTTAATATTTGTTTCTATTTTTTTGGCATTTGTTATGCAAGATTTGTTCCCACTGATATGGAAAGATTCTGACCTCCTTTAAAAAGTTTAAAACATTTTTATCATATTTTATAAATTATGATCAGCCATATATTGTATAATCCAACCGTTGTGAGTTCATTGATCAAAATGGGGCCCAATCAACCACATCAGCAATCCATCTCACGCAAACTACGTCGTTTTCAGGTCAAGTTGGTATTTGTCATTACCATTCACCAGAGGCCGACAACAACCCTCCTCCCCCCTAGGTCCAGTCCCTCTTTATACCGCTTTCATGTCGTTTTACTCAATTTTAGGAAACGGTTTCCTTATTTTTATATATTTTACTTTCACAAATGAAGAGAGAAAATAATACATTATTATTTGCTAATGTTTTTGGAGTTAGATCGAATCAGTCGGTTAAATTAATTGAACCAAAAATAAATTAATATATTAATTAAGACTAAGAACCATTCAAAACTAATAAATTTAGAATTTCGGATAAAATTTGACGACTAAATTGATTTATAATTTTTGGAATTTTTTTATTTTTGTAAATTTTAATTGTTTTTTTAATTATTGTTGGTCATCAAATTGAAAACAACGATCAAATCCTATAAAATAAATAGAAAACAATGCTAACCGTCAAGAATTAACCATGAAAATTAATCTTAGCTCAAAACCACTCATTTGTGATAACCTTGTATACTACGAATAATAAATACACGGCAATATTCCCACATGGATGGGACTTTTTTCTGTGTGATCTTTTTTTTTTTTTTTTTTAAATTTCTTCCTTGCAAAAGCACTTGGAGTAACTTAAGTAAAAGATATTTAAGAACATAAGCTCCAGCGTTTTTTTTATAATATTCATATTGAGCTTGAGCTTGATGTATAACTAAATATGTGTAAATAAATTTGTTTTAATATTAATTTTAAATATTTAATTTTATAAATAAAAGTAAAAACTCTCACATATTTCATTTAATTTCACATTTAATATATAAAAACTCTCACATATTTCATTTTATTTCACATTTAATATATAACTAGCCAATGAAAAAATTTATATATATAGTGTTTGATTTTCTTGAGACAATATGAAAATTGAAGAATGTGTGTTAAAAATCTAAAATCTCAAATATTTAGTTCAGTGACGTATTTAAGGGCTGGCAAGGCCCCGGCCTTCTTAAAATACAAAATTTTCCATTTAAATTCTTTATAATTTTAAATTAATAAAAATAAAATTATACTTTAACTCCCTTAAAATGATATAAATTTAATTTAATAATTTAAAATTATAATTCTAACTTGAGCCTTGATTTAGTCCTAATTTGTCATGTAGTTACAAAATCACCATCCACTCAAAATTCCTAAAAATCGCACACACATATATATATATATACATATATATTTGTGATGAGTGGGTTAAGAACCATTATCGTCTAGAATATGACCTTTTATTTTTATCTTTTTTTAAAACCATGTGCTAATAGGTGCATAATAATATAATCTTTTAGTTAATTTTTTAATTAGTTCATGCTTTAAAATGAACCAATTTCAAACCTTTAGAGGTAGACATTTTACCTCACAAAATACCCAATTTTTTATTTCTTAATCTATAGATTTGTCCAAAAATTGTACTATCCATCTTACTTTAAAGAGCTAATTTTGTCAGAGGTTTAAGAATTTGGGTGGGTGAAACCCGACTTGAATTCATATTTAATAATATATTTTTATTTAAATTTAATTATAAAATAAAATATTTTCTATACTACCACACACACCCATTTATTATAAAAGATCACAAAATAGATTATATTTGCATATTCATATAATCTCAATTTCGAGTTCGATCTTAAAAAAATCCCTAATTTTTATTAAGAAACGATAAATTAATTCAATAACGAAGTTAGTGAGTCCAAAAATAATTTTTTTTTATTTAGACTCCTTTATAAGTTATAAAATTTCAATTTAATAATGATAAAATTGTACTCGAGCCCTCAAAATGATAAAAAATTGTTTTAGTTTTTTAAAATTATAAAGATATAGCCCGTTAAAATGGTGACATTGTATTTTTTTCTATGAATTATAATAATAAGATAAAATCTGAACAATAAACGCGACTAACACAATTCGACTATCATAAAGAATATACAATTTAATTCCGACCCAAAATTTTTACTGATTCACCCCTAAATTAATTCAAATAATTTGTCTTCAAATTCAATGTCCTTGGATTCGTTACCATGGTGCCTTAATATGAAATGATAGAGAGATGGACCTTTGAAAATTTAGTACAAACTCCAAACAAGGGCCGTCTTAAAACGGCATTCACAAGCTTAATCATCAAATTGTCCCACACATAAAACAAAACATTACTTTCATTTTTTTTATTTATATTTAAATAAATGTCATAAGCAAAACTCTAGCGTTGTTGTCTACTTGTCTTGTATGATTTTTTTTTCTAAATTAAGATATTTCTCCATCAAAAATTAGGAAATAATGATCATAAATATTTTCAG
Source organism: Gossypium australe (assembly GCA_005393395.2). NCBI lineage: Eukaryota > Viridiplantae > Streptophyta > Magnoliopsida > Malvales > Malvaceae > Gossypium > Gossypium australe. The sequence continues at coordinate 112,834,410 of CM016620.1, read as the reverse complement.
TCCATATAATAATAAATAATATTCATACTAAGTTAAAATTTAATTGATAAATACACTTTAATTTTCAAAAACCCAAAAGAGTACCTTAATAGGAAAGTGTAATGAAACCTTTAATTTAAAATTTGATACATTTTTATATTTCTATTTAATTATATTTTATATTTGGTATTATATTTTATGACGAATTTTAAATAATTTTGGTAATACTATAATATTATGATGTGATATATATAAATATTTTAGAGAGATCCAAGAAAAATATATGTGAAGGCCACCTAGCAAGCAAAATAATTGATAAATCGTAGTCAACCAAGTACACGTGAGGTTTTGTGGACTCTAACACTACCCTAGAATCTATTACAATACAGTACACAATTTTTTCTAACAAATTAAGTATTTCTAATAAAATCTTTTCCTTTTTTTGGTACATTTTAGTTTTTACGACCAAAGACTTTGCCTATGCAATTGTCAGCACCGACACCCACACACGGTCGTTTGCAACTGAGTTGACTCAGGCCATGAGCCCACAAGCTGAGCCGAGTTTTGAGGTTTAGTTTCCCATTTGAGCTTCATGATAAGTAAGTAGTAGTAATAATAAATAATAATTTGCTAAGAAAAACGAAAAATTTAAAAATAATATCAGGACGATTTAAATTATTTATTAAAAAAATTAGAGATAAATTTTAAAATTATATAAAAATTTTGATTTAATGTATAATTTGATGCATAAATTTTGATCGTAATTTAATTATATGAGTTAAAAAAATAAATACATCGCTTTATTTTCATATTAGATAAATATAATTATTTATAAATGTAATATGTAAATATAAATGGCATAATATCGATACTTGTTTTAGTAATTTTTTAAATTTAATCAAATCAAAATTTTCAAATATAAGATTTCACAATCATAATTCATGCATAGTTTTAAGCTTTATCTCAAAATAATATTATGTATTTTTTTAGCATTATATCAATATTTAATAATATTTTAGTTATTTTTATTTTTTATGTTATAATAATATAGTAAGATTTAAGGTTGAATCTAGAGTTATAAAGTTGTGATTATAGAGTTTAGGGTGAGAATTAAAATTAAAATTTAGGATTCTAGTGTTTAATGATGAGGTAAAAATTCGAATTATTTACCCCTTATGAAAAATAAAAAAATTAATTTAATATTATTTTTATAGGACAATTATCACTGGTAGAGTATACAAAATAATTTCACATTATATATTTATGGTAATATAAAAAACTAAAACAATATATTATTAGGTAAAAAATAATAACTTTTTAAGTGAAAGTCATTTATTTGTGCACTGGGATAGAAGGGGGGAAAAGACAAAAGTTATGGAAATACATATAATTTACATGTAAAATAATTAAATATATTTATACATGTTTTCCACTTTGTCTTTACTGAAGTGTAAAGCAAAAGGGATTTCTTTTTAAAAATTTTCTTTGAAGCCGCTTCGAATAATTTATCTATAATTAATTAAATATAAATTTAAATTAAAAACCATAAAACCATAAATTTAATTTTAATGTTTTAAAAATTAGTATAATAATAAATATAAAATGTCGGCTGACATGATTAGTTGGATCACTTGATCGGCAGTCATAAGGGATGAGGATTTGGACCAAAGCAAAGTTTTAAGAAAAAAGGTGCAAAAATGTCTACTTACGTGTCACCTTCTCGTTGACTTGGAAAAATTTGGTGAATGAATTTTTTTTGAATTTCTTTTTTATATACGATAAATTATGACGTTACAGTGATGTCACGGCGGGGAGAGAAGCCACGTGTTTAATTATAAAGTAATTTAGTTATTGCTTGAATTAGAGGGCATTGAACTGTAATGATTGGGATGTGTCCTGATTTTATTTTTAATTTGTGTATACTTGTATGTGTAGATGAATTGGTTATGAATTATTAAAAAGTAAAATTTAAAATAAAATTAAAAAAAGGTTATGAAATCTTCCTCGGCAATGTTATTTTATGGTTGGAATTGGACCTACAATGAATTACATGTGATGATACGAGTTTTCTTTTATGGAGATCAATGCCCCCCACTGCCCCCTACCCAATAAAATGAAATTTGAAATATTATGAAATTAAAAAATAATAATTAATTTAATTTTTAAGATATCGAAGGATAATTTACAATATAACATAAGAATGATTGGTTTTTTTTTATTTATTTCATGATTTTTTAAATTTAAAATTTTGTACAAAATTCATATAGCTAATTTTGTTTTGTCAAAATAAAAATTCAAAATTCAAAAGACTTATTAGTCTTCAGGGAAAAATTACAAAAAAATAAAAATTAATTAAACACTCAACATAATTTAGCACCGATTTGAGTTCTTAAATGATAAAAAAATTAATCAATCAAGTTACTCCATTAATATTGACCATGTTTCATCGTTATGTTTCGTTGATCTGATTGACAAACTAATTGGACGACAACACGTGGCAGCCACATGTATATTATGCTGACGTGAAAAAATGCAACATCAATAAATATTTAGAAAAAATAAAAAAAATCCTAAAAAGTAAGTATTTTAAAAAAAATCACATTTAGAATGAATATGGACAGAACCTAGACAAAGCTCTGTCCATATTCATTTGAACTAAGACAATCATTTGTCTAGATTCATCTTAGAACAGATTTTTTAAATAATTATTGAAAATTTATTTAAAAAAATATTTTTGGTACAAAAATATCTTAAAATTATTAATAAATTTTAAAAAGTTATTAAAATTATTTTTAAAATGAAAAATATTTTAAATTTATTAAAAACCACGCTTGAAACGAACCTAGACTACAATTTGTATAAGTTCAAATGCATCTAGACAAAATTCGTGTCCAGTTCATTCCAACCATGGTTTTTAATAAATTTTAAACAATTTTTTTATAAATTTTAATAAGTTTTTATAACTTATTATATAATTTTAATTTTAGTTTTAATAAGTTTCCCATAATATTAATATGTTTTTTGTATTTTTATAGTAATTATTTTAAAAAAAATCATAATTAGGAAGAATATGGACAAATAATTGTCTGGATTCAAATGTATATGGGCAACTGTTTCTCCATTTTCATTCTAGATGCGATTTTTAAAAATTATTTTTTAAAAATTTTATTTTTTTTTAAATTGTTGACATGACATTTTGACACGTTAACATGATATATATGTCCCTACCACGTGTCACCGTATGATTGGTTTATCAACCACATCAATGAAACATAATGATCAACTTTATCACCATTAACGGAAGGAATTGATTGATTAATTTTTCACCTAAATTTTGTTGAAGATTTACTTAATTTTTTTTTTCATGGACCGCTTTTTTACTGATAAGCCAATTAAATATTAGTATTAAAAAACCAAAAAACCAAATTGGAGTAAATTACCTCAAATATTTTGAAAATCTAAAAAATCCAATCCAATCAAACCAAACTAAGCACAACTCTATCCTTCCAAGCAATTTTTTTTTCTTTTATCTAAACCAAACCAAACCTAATTTTGTTAAATTTTCTTTTTCGTATTTTTAAAATGAATTATTATCTTATACACAAAATAAAAAACTCCATAAATAAATCTAGAATGATATCATTTATTTTTAAAGTGTAATAAAATAATTAAAAAAAAGATATCTAACATTATCTTAAATCCACTCGCAAAGTTCAGTCCACTGCAATAAATAAAATAATTATTTTTAGAAAAATGAGTATGAATAAAAATAAATGTGCGTCAATAATAACAAATTAATGCATCTAAAGTTAAAATTTGGAATGATTCGCTATTTATAGGATTTAGATACAAAATAATATATTTGAAAAATGAACTTAGGTAAAAAAATTATATTTGTTTAAAATATTAGTCAAATTTGGGCTTTGATATTCAAAGTGATCTCCAACTTGACCATACTCTTTTTTTTTAATATTATAATATATTATTATTCATTTATTTTTATATATTGTATAATTTATATTTAAAAATTAAAAATATAATATAGTGTAAATTTAAAAAACTTAAAGTTTTACTGTTTAAAATATCAATAGAATATAAAAGTAACAAGTTTGACCAAAATTTAAAGTTCATATTTCAAATATTATATATATGAATTTGACCCGAAATTGATCTGGATTAATTAATGACAACTCTATTAAATGAAAAATCCTATTGGTAACCATGTTTAATCTATATTCTATAATTAAAATATTGTTAACCAAAATACATTATTACAAATTAAATAAAATATTTTTACTAAAAATAAAAATTATAAAAATAAATTATAATTATTTCTAAAAATCAAAATTATAAAAATTATTCTACCACCAAACTTAAATCCAAAAACTTTTTTTTACTGTATAACTAAAGCCCAAGAAGCCCACCTACCCGATGGATTAAGCATCTAACCCAACTGTTCAAGTTATAAAGGAATTTTTTCTCAAAAAAATTATAAAGAATTTGTATTTAAAAATTTTACCCTATATATATATTTAGCAATCTGAAATTACTAAAATTATTTAATTATATAAGTTGTTGAAAAAAAATCCTACACAAGCGCTAGCTAATGATAAAAGTAGAAACCAAGGAACAGACTAAAATTCATATCATAGTAATAAGATGTTCCCTGTTGATGAGCTATGGAGGTAGGAAACTAGTGAGAAATGGGAGGATTTTGAAAGATTTAAGGGGATGGAGATCGAATCGAGAGTTGGGGAGTATGGTTAATTGTGTATATCTAAGGAAAACATCTTTAAATTATGCGTCTTTTTTTATTGATGAATTCTCATTGAACGTCTTACGGTAAGTTATCTCTTATTATAGCGAAGATGTAACTCGATAGTACATGATTCCAAGATATATGAATGACTAAAAATAATAATCCTATCGAACAAAATTTGCTATTTTAACACGTGGCTATTCAACTCTAAAATGTGATTTCAAAGGAGAAAAACTACTTATCCTATGATCTGAGACCAAGACATTAAAGTGGACATGTAAAAACTGGTCCCCAACAGCAATGAACTACAACTACTAACGTTGCAAGGATAAAAAACAAAGCTTATGACAAAAAGGAATATCATGTCATGGTTGGTGATAAGCTATGAATAAAAAGCATTGTGAAGCAGAAGAAGACATCAGATTCCCCATAGTGGCTTCCTATACACAATTTGTAATGTCAATCAAATATTATTCATAAAGTATTTCTTCAAAATATATGGAAAAATTAATTATGTTTGTATCAAATAAATGTTGGAAAATTATGGATATCACATGTATAATAATAATTATGGGCTTCAGTTATTAAATAAAAGTATGAGTTAAATATGTGTAGATACTCTAGTAACTAGTTTCTAATCGATGATAGGTTGATTAGAAATTAAGGTTAATGTACAAAAGTTATATATTAAGGTTATGATCCTCAAATTACACATACTCTGATATCTCATATTTAAAAAAGAGAAAGCCATCATTTTCTAAAATTCTCGTGTCTCTAAAATATTTATATTAATTTAAAAGATCAAAACTACAAAACTTGAAGAAAATATCAATAGATTCAAGCACGTTTTTTTGTTTATGTAACATTATTCAAAATAATTTGTTTTTGTTTGCTTTTGTGTGGTTGAGTTTGTGGTTTTATTTTTTCTATTTGGGTTACATTTATGGGTGATCTGCCCCATGTTTGTTTTTATTATTACTTTTGGTTTTTCAATAAAGCATGCCTGCTATTTGTATTCTTTCTTTTTAATTAAATCTAATATTAATTAAGTGATAATTAAGATACTTAAAATCTAATTAAGTAATAACTATATTTTATTTTAATAAAAATAATAACGTTAATTTTTTTAACTAATAATAAATTATAATTATAATTATCACAATTTTTTGTCTTTTTCTTATATTTTATGCTTAGAGTTCTATTTAAATAACAATTTTATTTTAAAATTAGCACAATATTTTAATAATAATTGTCTCACAACTTCTATTAATTATAATTATTTTATAAATTGTAAAGGGTATTTATATAAAAAAAATATATTTATTTAATTAAAAATTTTGATTTCTTATTATTTTAAATTCATCCAATTATATTCAATGATCTTATAGATTTATAATTTTATTAATTAATAATATATTATTTTATTTTTTAAGTAGAGCCTTTAATATATGACCAAATTAATTAAGTTCACATTAATATATTATCATTTTAATTAATATTACTTATTATTATATAATACTATAATAAATTTTCATTCTAATATAGTTTAGTAATATAATTAACAATAAATGATATTTTTGTCAGCTCAAAGTTTTTTCAATACTTGTGCTATTATATATATTTTAGATAGATATTTTTATGATTTTTATTAGAGATGAA
>CM016620.1:112535838-112824670 GCA_005393395.2 Gossypium australe | reverse complement strand
CCTATACATGCCATAACTTAAAACGTTCGAGTCACAAAATACCAATATAATTCTTTGATAGTGTGTACGATCTCCGACGTCCTTTCGATCCCCGAGTTGGCTTGCAATACTATAAAAAAAATAAAGAATGGGAGTAAGCATAAAGCTTAGTAAGTTTACATGTAAATAGATGACAACATTCTTAATGAATTAACTTATTCTTTTCTTATCAAGATCATTTAAGCTTTTAACTCAATACTCAAACTTGTATTCTTACCTTGTCTTTTTAACATGAATTTATCTTACCTTACCTTTTTAATATGAATTTACTTACCTTACCTTTTAACAAGAATTATCTTACCTTACCTTTTTAGCTTGAACTTGTCTTAACTTACCATTTTAGCTTGAACTTGTCTTACCTTTACTTTGGTATACTCTTTGAATTTTCCCGTTGAACCACTTTGGAATACTAAGGATACGCGGGTACCTTTCCTTATGAAACTTAACCATTGCCATGTCTTGACATGGTCTTACGTGGTATCCTTGCTTTATGAACTCACCAATGCCATGCCTTGGCATGGTCTTACATATGACCTTTGCCTTATAAATTCACCAATGCCATGCCTTGGCATGGTTTTACATGGGACCTTTGCCTTATAGTAACTTATCAATGCCATGCCTTGAGATGGTCTTACATGATTTCCTTAAACCCTAATGTCATGACATTTGTATCCTACACATTCCTAAGGTTCAATCGGAACTTTCTGCGATAGCTTTTCCGTCAATTCATACTTGAGTCTTTAAATAATAAATTTACAGAATAAATATGTAAATGCTGGAATTTAATAATATTAAATGTAAAATATAGAATATTGCATTTATTTACTGCAAACTTTACCTCGAAATAAAATCGATAAACTATATCGATTTAAATCCTCTATCTTTTCTTCCCCATCTAACTCTGGATTTCGTTCTTCTTGATCTATAATAGCAAATTTAGCTTATTTAATACTCATATTTATCAAAACAGTCCTTAACTCTCTTTTTTTTTTGCAAAAATTACAATTTTGCCCCTAAAATTTTACATATTTATGATTTTGCCCCTAGGCTCGAAAATTAAACTTCAGCCCTTATTCTTATGTTTTATAACATGCTGAACATTTTTCCCTTTCCCTTCTATAGCAACTTCAAATTCTTACTATAACACATACTTATGAACAATAACAACTTTACTAATTAGCTCGTTTTTTACCGAAATCACTTAATAAAAATCATTCCTCTACTCATAAACATGCAATTCTACCATCAATCATCAAAATCACAAGTTCTCATCAATGGCATAACTCAAAATATTCATCAAAATTCAAAATGAAATATGGGTTTTGTAGCACTCAAAGCAACGATCTCAAAAACGTAAAAATTATTAAAAACCGAACAAAAACATACCCGAATTAAGCCTCCTAGATGCTGAAACTTAAAGCTTCAAAAATGGTGTTTTTCTTTCTGACATTCGGCTAAGAAGATGAACTTTTGCATCTTCTTTTTTTTTTCTTTCCATGTTTTTGTTATTATAAGATTATAATATTATTATAATATATTATAACATAGCCCTATAATTTAAACATATAATTTCATTATGAAAAATGCATGCTGCCGTCCACTATCCCATTAAAAATGGACAATTTTCAACATAAGTCCTCCCTTATAAAAAGACACATTAATTTAACCACTCAATCAAGCTTTAAGGCTACTTTTACCACTTATGCGATTTAGTCCTTTTCTTTAAATTAAGCACACTAACAATAAAATTAATTCACGAAACTTTCACACATGTAAATTCACATATTATAAGCACTGAAAATAATATTAAAATATTTTACTGACTCGGATTTGTGGTTTCGCAACCACTATTCCGTTTAGGCCCTATTCGGGGATGTTACAAAAAAGGGGAAGTGAATGTAGTGATCTAAGACCACGATGTCTGAATGTTACTTCGGTCACAATTATTTAATCTGGTGGCCATGCCACGACTTTTATAAGGGCGATGAGCACGTCGACTGCAGCGACTGCCTTCGATGGTGTGTAGCGGATGGAGGGTTGACTTAGTAGTCCCCACGGTGTGTCGGTTGGTACGGGTGATGTGTAGCGGTTGGTAACTAGGCTTGGGCTTGGGAATGCATCATTAATTGTATATTTTGATATGAATGTGTATGACTTGATATGCTTGAATCTATTTGGACCTAGTGTTTGTGTACACATTGAGTCCGTTGACTCACCCCGTTGTGGGAATAACATTTTTCAGGTGATGATCAGTAAAGGACCGGGTCGGCAGGAGCTTAATGGTGTCCATGCTCAGCAAGGAATTACTTTATTTGGACATTTTATTTTTATTTAAGTACCTAAAACTATTTGGGTTTGTTTTGATGTAATAAGGCCTTAGTATGAACTTTATTTCTGCATGCACGTTGAATTTTTTTATATTACGAACTTTTCTATCAATTAAAGACTAAATGTTTACTTAAATAAACCCTAAATGTTTTGACACATAAATTCATATGATTTTAATTAGAGAAAAAAAATCATTTAAAGATTTTCAAAGAACTTGAACAGTTTTTATTCGAGGAACATACCAGATCTGGTCGAGGCTCGTGGGCCGGGTTTGGGGTGTTTCAGCTTGGTATCAGAGCCCAAGTTTTTTTTAACTCTCGGCCTTGGGTTAAGGCCCAAAACGTTTTCAAAATTAAGGCCCAAATGAATTTTTAGAAAGTTTTAAGTAGGTTTTCTGGCATGGCACCTAAGTCTCCGACCCGAAGTCCACTAGGTAAGTACCCCTATCCTTTGTGTGATTTATATTATGATGAGTAGAAGGGTAGAAATAGAATGGAACGTAGAATAGTATGATAGGTACTTGAACCCTAGGACTAGTTACCCCAACAATTACATAAGACTTAAATGCCTAATTAAACAAACATGTGATTAAGTCGCCGAGCTAGGGTGTGGCAACCATTATGCGCATGTCTAGGATTGGTATTCAGTGGGAGCTTGGTATTTAAGCAGTCCGCGTGACTCACCTCCTCTCCACTCGAATCCTACCTGGTGCGTAGCTTCGGTTCACCCTAACCAAGAGGACTTATTCATAGGCTAAACCCCTAACTAAAACCCGAAAGGGACTAGCCGTATTTTTTATGGAAACCTTAATTTCAAAACTACTAAATTACCCTTTTGATTTATAAAAGCTATTCCATAAAATTTTTCTGAAATATTTCTTGATTTATGAGAATCACTAAAATACCCCTATTTGCAAAATTACGAAAATGCCATTGGTTTCAAAATCTACCATATCACCCCCGATTTCAATAAAATTTCCTTATTTTGTAAAAGTATTTAAAAATCCTATTTTGCGAAAGTCCAAAATGCCCTGATTTGGAAAATTACGAAATTACCCCTAGTTTACCAAAATTACCAAAATGACCCTACTTTCCGAAAATTTGGCCATACCTGTGATTTGGAAAATTTTTCTTACAAAATACCCATGAGTTTGGAAAATTTCGAAGTGACTTTTGTAAATTTTCAAATTGACCCCGATTATTTACCAAAATACCCCTGTAGGACAAATAACGAAAATACCCCTGGGATAGGAACGGACAGAAATGTCCGAAGAGTGAATGTATATGGGAGATATTATGGAATGGATATGCTTTTCTGTGAATTAGGATAAAAAAAACTTGAAACTTTGAATGATCGAAAGAATCTCTATTAAGCTATTTCCATAAAATTCTTCGCGAATAATCAGTGAAACAAGGACTAATTCATAAAATTTCTTAATCTGATTAAAGCGCAACGTTAGATATGAGTTCTAGAGGACGTGGTCGTTGTGGACGAAGTAGAGGCAGAATGACGGAATCAGAACCCGTTAGATCGGGTCAAGGGTCTGAGAATGAGGTACCACCGCTACCGCCACCTCCAGCTGTTGGTGTTGAGCGGCAAGATCAGACAGGGGATGATGCTGTATCGCAGGCTGTGCTGCGAGTTCTTGAAATGATGGCTGGCGCGGGTGGAAACGTGGGAGCTCGGAAATCTGTACCTGAGCGGCTCCGAGCTAATGGAGCTGAAGTGTTTCGTGGAGTATCTGGTGTGGCACCCAGTACGGCTGAGTACTGGTTGGAGGCGACCGAGCGTATTATGGATGAGTTGGATTTGACCCCTGAGGAAAAACTGAAAGGAATGGTGGCACTACTACGCGATGAAGCGTACCAATGATGGCTCACAGTTCGGGATGGTGCCACAGCTGAGGATCTTACTTGGGAATATGTTAAAGCAGCATATCAGAAGAAGTATGTTGGCACACGGTATATTGATGAGCAGAGGAAGGCTTTTTTGGGGCTGGTTCAAGGGAACAAGTCCGTAGTGGAGTATGAAGCTGAATTTCTGAGACTGAGCCGGTATGCTCGTGGAGTAGTGGCTAACTAGTATGAGCGGTGTGTCCGGTTTGAGGATGGACTAAGAGATGACCTGAGGTTGTTGGTCGCTCCACATCAAGAGCGGGAGTTTTCTGCGTTAGTAGAGAAGGCTAAGATAGCTGAAGGGATTAAGGACTCTGTAGGGCAGCACTCTGATCGGAATAAGCAGAAGAGAGGATTTGGGTCGTCAGGATCATCTGGGAATGCTCAGAAAAGGCCTAGAGTTGATGGGCAACGAGGTCAGCAAGCTGGTACTGGAGGGCAATATCGTACTTGTGATCAGTGTGGGAAGAAACATTTAGGAGAGTGTTGGAGGAAGATAGGAGGATGTTTTAGGTGTGGGTCTAAGGACCATATGATTAAAGACTGTCCTATGAGGTCGGATGGGAATCGACCAGTGGCTCAGAATGTTAATCAGGTTGGTAGAGATGGACAGCAACCTCAGCGAGGTCGTGGTCCGAATGGCCGAGGTAATGGCGCTGGTAGAGGACGTGGAACCCCTGGTAGAGGTGCTAATAATAATACTGAGGCAAGACAGCCGGGCTTGGTATATGCAGTTCGCCGTAGGGAAGATGGAGACGCGCCGAATGTCATAACCGGTACGTTCTTTATTTTTGGCAAGCCTTATTTTGCTCTGACTGATGTGGGCTCGACCCATTCATATGTTGCATGTAGAGTAGTTGAAACTCTAGACATAGCCTCTGAACTATCTGATAGGGAGATGACTGTAGTAAGCCCACTAGGTCAAACAGTAGTTGTGAATAAAATCTTTCGGAGTGTACCTCTAGAAATTCAAATTTTTCTGCCGACTTAATGGAACTACCTTTCGGAGAGTTCGATCTCATACTTGGAATGGATTGGTTGGTAGAACATCGAGCTATTTTGAATTGTGCAGCTAAGCGAATGGAGTTAAGGACCCCGGAGGATGAGGGAGTAGTTATGATAGGAGAAAGAAGAAACTACTTGTCTAACATAGTTTCTACTTTAAAGGCTGATAAGATGGTTCGGAAAGGATGCAAGGCGTTCTTGGCCTTTGTTAGAGCCTTGGATGAGAAAGAAGGAGGAGTTAATGGAGTACGAACAGTAAGAGACTTTGTGGATGTCTTTCCGGAGGAATTACCTGGACTACCCCCAGATAGGGAGGTGGAATTTGGAATTGACTTGCTTCTTGGAACAGCTCCTATGTCAATTACCCCGTACAGAATAGCACCAAAGGAGTTGGTTGAGCTCAAGGCTCAAATCCAAGAGTTACTTGATCGTGGGTTTATACGACCCAGTGTGTCTCCATGGGGAGCACCGATTCTGTTTGTGAAGAAGAAGGACGGAACTATGCGTATGTGCATAGATTATCGTCAGTTGAATAAGCTGACCATCAAGAACAAGTATCCTTTGCCAAGGATAGATGACTTGTTCGATCAGCTTAAGGGGGCCGCAGTATTCTCAAAGATCGACTTAAGGTCAGGATATCATCAGCTGAAGGTAAAGGAATCAGATATCCATAAGACAGCCTTCAGGACAAGGTACAGCCACTATGAGTTTGTAGTAATGCCGTTTGGATTGATGAACGCTCCAGCCGCGTTCATGGACATGATGAATCGGGTCTTTCAACCCTACTTGGATAGGTTCGTCGTTGTGTTTATCGACGACATCCTAGTGTACTCCAAGTCTGAAGAGGAACATGATGAGCATCTTCGGATGGTGTTACAAGTGCTAAGGGAGAAGAAGCTCTATGCCAAATTCAGCAAGTGTGAATTTTGGCTGAAGGAAGTTGCTTTCTTAGGGCATGTGGTATCCGCAGAAGGAATAAGAGTGGATCCTCGAAAGATTGAGGCAGTGTTGGATTGGAAACCACCTAAGTCGGTGATGGAGATTCGTAGTTTCTTGGGATTGGCAGGTTACTACAGAAGGTTTGTGGAAGGATTCTCATCGATTGCCGCACCTTTGACGAAGTTGTTGAGAAAGGAAGTACCTTTTGTATGGACGGATAAGCAGCAGGAGAGCTTTGAAAAACTTAAGAGGGTTCTGACTGAAGCTCCGGTTTTGATTCAGCCGGAGGCAGGGAAGGACTTTACGGTGTATTGTGATGCTTCTCATACGGGACTGGGATGTGTTCTGATGCAAGACGGGAAAGTAGTCGCTTATGCGTCTCGGCAATTAAGGCCACATGAGGTTAACTACCCAACTCATGATTTGGAATTGGCGGCAGTGGTGTTTGCTCTTAAGGTGTGGAGGCACTATCTTTATGGAGAAAAGTCAGTAATCTATACAGACCACAAGAGTCTTAAGTATTTGTTGACTCAGAAGGAGTTGAACCTGAGACAGCGAAGGTGGGTTGAACTACTGAAGGACTACGATTGTTCGATAGAGTATCATCCGGGCAAGGCGAATGTAGTGGCAGATGCCCTAAGTCGGAAGGTTGTGTCGGATCTGAGGGCGATGTTCGCACATCTGAGCTTGTATGATGATGGAAGTCTGCTAGCAGAGCTGCAAGTTAAGCCGACATGGTTGAATGAAGTGAAAGAGGGGCAGTTGGTTGATGAAGAATTAAATGCTAAGCTACAGCAAGTACGGAATGAGGAGATAAAGGATTATAGAATCAATGACGAGGGAGTATTGTGCTTCAAGGGCAAGGTCTGTATGCCTAAGGATCAGGAGTTAAGGCGGAGGATTCTTCAGGAGTCGCATAGTAGCCCTTATGCTATGCATCCTGGAGGCACTAAGTTGTACAGAGATTTAAGAGAACAGTTTTGGTGGCCTGGATTTAAGAGAGAAGTTACTGAATTTGTTGGCAAGTGCTTGACGTGTCAGCAAGTTAAGGCTGAACACCAAGTTCCGTCAGGATTACTTCAACCGATAATGATTCCGCAGTGGAAGTGGGAGAGAATTACCATGGACTTTGTTAGTGGGCTTCCCCTTACGCCTACTAAAAAGGACTCGGTATGGGTAATAGTGGATCGTTTGACAAAGTCCGCGCACTTCATTCCAGTGCGGGTTGACTACTCCTTGCAAAAGTTGCATGTGGCGGAAATTATAAGGTTGCATGGTGTGCCGGTGTCAATCATCTCAGATAGGGACACAAGGTTTACTTCTCGGTTTTGGAAAGCTCTACATCAAGCTTTAGGCACCAAATTGGATTTCACTACGGCATTTCATCCACAGTCCGACGGGCAATCTGAACGAGTAATTCAAGTGTTGGAGGATATGTTGAGAGGCTGTGTGATAGACTTCAGAGGAAATTGGGAAGAGTATTTGCCTTTAGCTGAGTTTGCCTATAACAACAGCTATCAAACCAGCATTCGGATGGCACCGTATGAAGCACTGTATGGACGAAAGTGTCGAACACCTACGTGTTGGACGAAATTGGGGGAACGTCGAGTTTTGGGTCCAAAATTAGTGGCAGAATCTGAAGAGAAGGTTGAAATAATTCGAGCACGATTGAAGGAAGCATCTGATAGGCAGAAGTCATACGCAGATCTTAAGAGGAAGGAAATAGAATTTGATGTGGGAGATCAAGTGTTTCTCAAAGTTTCGCCTTGGAAGAAGGTAATGAGATTTGGTCGCAAAGGGAAGTTAAGCCCAAGGTTTATAGGACCTTATCGGGTATTGAAGCGAGTTGGACCCGTGGATTACCAGTTGGAGTTGCCACCATAATTGAAGCAGATACACGATGTATTTCATGTGTCCATGCTACGTCGTTATCGATCGGATCCATCTCATGTAGTACCGGTTGAAGAGGTAGAGCTAAGGCCAGATTTGTCCTATGAGGAGGAGCCGATTCAGATTTTAGAACGAGATGTGAAAGTGTTACGACGGAAATCAGTGCCTTTAGTCAAGGTGTTATGGAGAAATCATGGATCGGAAGAAGCTTCATGGGAACCGGAAGAAGCAATGCGACAGCAATACCCACACCTATTTCGATCAGGTAATTTCGAGGACGAAATTATTTTAAGGGGGTAGAACTGTAATATCCTGAAAATGGGCATATGCATTTATGCTTAATTATATGAAATAGCATGCTTGAGTGTGTTGTGAATGTGTATTTATGAATGTTTGTGAACTTTAGAATAATAGGAAATGCCTTAGAAAATTTTTAGATTTTAAGTCTAAAATGAGAAACTAGATAAGGAGGCTTTAAAAGAAATTATGGGGGGTTGATGACACAAAAGAATCAGCAGCAAGGTGGCTTGGGGCGTTTGCGTCAAAGGGGCTTCAGGAGGACTCAGGTTCGAATCACTTGGGCAGCAAGGAATGTGTTTTATTTTTGGCATGTGACGTCAAGGTGGATGTATGGGGGTTAATTATTTTATTTTGAATAAGTGGGGATTTATTTTATTATTTTAAGTGGGTAGATAATTAGGTATTTTGTTTTATTTGTTTTAAATATGGAAATAGTGGATGAATGAGGTTTTTTTTTTATTTTATTTTGAATAAGTGGGGATTTATTTTATTATTTTAAGTGGGTAGATATTAGGTATTTTGTTTTTTGTTTTAATATAGAGATAGTGGATGTATGAGGGTTAATTAATTTATTTTGAATAAGTGGGGATTTATTTTATTGTTTTAAGTGGGTATAATTAGGTATTTTGTTTTATTTGTTTTAAATATGGAGATAGTGGATGAATGGGGTTTTGTTTTTATTTTATTTTGAATAAGTGGGGATTTATTTTATTATTTTAAGTGGGTAGATAATTAGGTATTTTGTTTTATTTGTTTTAAATATGGAGATAGTGGATGAATGGGGTTTTGTTTTTATTTTATTTTGAATAAGTGGGGATTTATTTAGTATAGATAAAGATAATGGTGGCTTTAGTTTTTTTTAAATGGGAAGATAAGGGATGATGTGATAGATTATTATTATTATTATTATTTATTATTTAAATGTTGGGTTTATTTAAATTATTTTGAAAGAGAGGTATGGAGAGAATATAGGAAAGAAATAAGGGGTTATAAATAGGAAGGAGTATCATTTTGGGTATTCTCTTCTTCATTCATTTTCTTTTCGCCGAAATTTGTTTCTCTCATCTCATTCCATTTGTTTCTTCTCAAATTAACCAAACCGAAACTATTCAAGGCTCCAATCTTTTCTTCCTATTACCAATCTTTCTTCCTCTAGACGTCATAGCCGAATCACCTTTCCTCCTGTGGCCGAATCTCTTAGTAGTCAGAGAGGGCTGAGGTTGATCTTTTGTTGCAAGCTATTCGATCGGTTCTAATAGTGGGTAAGGAACTCTTTGTTGTTGATCTTCTTCTCTATGCCTTCAATTAAGTCGACGCTATGGAAACTAATCCTTTTTTTTTTTTATTCTTTTGACCGAACTTTGAAAGGGGTCTTTGAGGATTCTTGTAGCTATCATTTGGAGAAGTGATCTTTTGGGATTTGAATATCCACAAGGTAGGTAACTATAAGATTCGGCCATAGGCCATTCCATTGTGTTTTAACGTTGGATTAAATCTAACATGTACTCTATAGGCATATTGACATCTCCATAGCCAAGGAGTTAATTTCGGGATTTGAGATCTAAGGTTTTAGATCGGATTTTCGGGACTTGGATTAAAAGCTTTAAGTAAATCAGGTGTGTACCCCACACTAAAATCCTAATCGATTTAAGGCTATGTTTTAATATATAAGTGTTTATAAGAATGTGAAAAATATGGCTAAGGTACCATGCCATGGTACAAAGTACTAAGGTATGTTTCCTACTCCTACTAGGATTATGAATATATGTTATATTTAACATGTGAAAAGTGATAAGAATGTGAATTAAGGCATGATATGCATGATATGTGTGAAATGGGGCATTCGGGTTATATGAAAAAGGGGAAGTGAATGTGGTGATCTAAGACCACGATATCTGAATGTGGTGACTTTGGTCACAATTATTTAATCTGGTGGCCATGCCACGACTTTTATAAGGGTGATGAGCACGTCGACTGCAGCGACTGCCTTCGATGGTGTGTAGCGGATGGAGGGTTGACTTAGTAGTCCCCACGGTGTGTCGGTTGGTACGGGTGATGTGTAGCGGTTGGTAACTAGGCTTGGGCTTGGGAATGCATCATTAATTGTATATTTTGATATGAATGTGTATGACTTGATATGCTTGAATCTATTTGGACCTAGTGTTTGTGTACACATTAAGTCCGTTGACTCACCCCGTTGTGGGAATAACATTTTTCAGGTGATGATCAGTAAAGGACCGGGTCGGCAGGAGCTTAATGGTGTCCATGCTCAACAAGGAATTACTTTATTTGGACATTTTATTTTTATTTAAGTACCTAAAACTATTTGGGTTTGTTTTGATGTAATAAGGCCTTAGTATGAACTTTATTTCTACATGCACGTTGATTTTTTTTTATATTACGAACTTTCTATCAAATTAAAGACTAAATATTTTACTTAAATAAACCCTAAATGTTTTGACACATAAATTCATATGATTTTAATTAGAGAAAAAAAAATCATTTAAAGATTTTCAAAGAACTTGAACAGTTTTTATTCGAGGAACATACCAGATCTGGTCGAGGCTCGTGGGCCGGGTTTGGGGTGTTTCAGGAAATGATGGTATTGATGAGCTCATCAATCATAATATATATTATTGATATATGGAAATTATTGGACTGACTTGAATGTTGAGTTTGTAAATGTTAGGGTAATAATGCATTGAATGGGTATATGAATGTTTATCGCTTGTATTGTAAATATTAGGTAAGTATAATTCTTGTTACATGGGCTTACTAAGCACAAAGTGCTTACCCTATTTCCTTTTTCCCTGTTTTGTAGTGTTAAGAGCTCGGAGGTCGGATCGGTGGGAGACTCATCACACTATCAACTCCAATATTTCGGTATTTAAAGAAACTTTAGTTTGGAAATGAATGGCATGTATAAGCTAATAAAATAAATGTTACTATGAAATGAATGTAAGGTCAGCCATTGGTATGACTTATGTGTTAAAGTTATCTTATAAATATGCATGAATTATTTTGAAAATATGTTGAATTGGAATAGTCTCGGTTTAAAAAAAAATTGTAAATTCTGGTAATGTCTCGTACCTTATTCTGACAACGAATACAGGTAGGGGGTGTTACACACAGGCTGTCATATTTCGTTATCTGATTGGTCCGTCGATTGATTTTAATGGTTAATGTAATCAAATGTGAAAATCATTAATGTACGGGCTTGATTAACTTTTCAGGTTAATGATAAGAGCTGGATTGGGTTCAAATTAAGTCAAGGGACTTAATAACTTATTTTTGGTTTTTTCTTAAGGGCCTAATATAGCTATAAGCCCTTTTTTTTATTATTAGGAATATGAAAGTTGTCTTAAATTTTTACCAATATTATGTTATTATTGTGTTTATTAATAGTTAATAGTAAATTTGTAAGTTTTTTTAGTAAATATTATGTTATTACTTTTATTATCAGTAGTTGAATACGCTATATATGTATTCTATAAGGAAGTTGTATTATTGTTTTTGTTTGTAATTGTAGTAAGTAAGAGTTGATTTTGTTGAGTTACTTGTTATTAAGAATTATTGAAATCGTTAGTATTATTTGTAATTTTCAAAATTTAATATTTGGTAGGCTTAGTTGAGAATACGATAAAACCGATTATGGTCCAAATTAGTTTGAATGGATATATTATTTAAATTGGAGATGATATCTTATTTCAACCAGTAATTCATTTTAATATGACTTTTAAGAATAATGTTATCTTAAAGAATATGAAAAGAGAGATTCGTAAAAAAATCTAGGTCAGAGGTATTAAGTGGATATTCAATTCAAAATATAAATATGTCAAGTTTAGCAGAAAAGATTGTAAGTATTACACAATAATTCTTAATGACAATAAAAATATTAAGACGATGCTAAATGATCAATCGCAAATATAATCTTAATACAGTATGCTGCTCCTCCTCCTCTTCCTCTTCTTCACGTTATGTAAAGAAACGAAATAGACTTAGGGTTTAAATAGAGAACAAAATAAATTGTTTTGTTTGTCTTTTCAGTTCGTAATTATTTTTAACTTTTCACATTAGAAAATTTAGAATTTTCCTAAATGCATGACATGATACTTCACGTGGAAACCATGTGGCAAACTAATGTGTCCCGTAGGAAACCCATTACCTTAGAAATAAAATATAATGAGTGGGTTATACTTGTGTCACAACCCGATTATGTAAGTGATAATTTTAACTAAAGTTATGGGATAATTTGTATAATTTACCCTTTCAATTAATACATACAATTAATCTTGTTTCAGGGATAAATTACTTGTCTAAATCCGAAAGCCTACATGAAATATAGGAGAACTTGAGCAAAAACATTAAGCTTGAAAAATGAACTTAGATAAAAAATAAAATCATTTAAAATATGAGTTAAACTTAGACTTAAATATTTAAGGTCCAAATCCGATTTAACCCGAATCGTTTTTTAATTTTGTAATATAAAAAATAAATATATAATATTAAAATATAGATTAAACTGACCTGGCACAATCGATCACACCCCACAACCAGGAAAATTAGTGTTATTTATTTAGTAGTTGGTGCATAAAATCGATTAGGATAGAGCATTGTAAGCTACGCAAACATGACATAAATGATAAAAAAACCTCATCCAAAAAAAGTTGAGTAGGGTAAGCTAAGCTATTAAAATCGAAACAAAAGAATTCTACGTCGTTTTCCATCAAACAGTCACCAAAAATGAAAATTAAAAATAAAATAAAATAAATAGAGAGATCCAATAATCAGCCAAAATAGCTACGTCGCCATTTTCCAGCTCCGTCATTATCTTCCAATCTCCTTTGTTGTGCAAGTTTAAATCGACGGCGATAGAGTGTGTTAGCTAAAGAGAGTAGTAAAAAAAAGAAAAGAATCTCGTCGATGTTCATTTCATTTAAAGAGAAATAAATTTACTACTATTATTATCCAATATTCGATGTAAAGAATGAGAGTACCGATAATTTATTCGTTGCGGTAGCTGTTTCTTGTGTAGATGATGATCGATCGACAGTTTGCGTTTTGTTAAATGGAGATTTCTTCGAATCGATGAAGTGTTTCCGGTTTTGTTATGAATCTGAGTGTTAGATCGGCTTCTTGATGCATTGAGTTTACTTTTTTTCTTTATTTTGTTTTTGGAGTGGAATCGATATAATTTTCTTTCTTCCTTTTTTTTGGGGAAAACAATGATCAACGGCGGTTCCGAAACAGCCGTTGCTCCGGTGGGAGGATCGCAACCGCTTGACTGGAAGTTCTCTCAGGTGTTCGGAGAACGGACGGCCGGAGAGGAAATTCAGGAAGGTGTGCTGGGATTTATTCGATTTGGTTTCTCTTGGTGTTGATTTTGTCTCAGTGCTAAAGAATTATCGAATTTTATTGTTTTTTAATCCTTATAGCTAATAATCTTTTTTTTTCCGTTGCTATTTATTTTTCCATTGTTTAAATTGGTAATATATATTGTTGGATTAGTGTATAATGTTAGGATCTAGGTCTAGCTTCACGCACTGTATAGCTTCTCAAAGTGTGATTTGAAGCAATGAAGAATTTTTTGTGTTCTGGAATTAACTAATAATCGGTTGAGTTCAGTAATTAAGTTGAGATTAGATGTTATTTACTGAAAGTCTAAAGAAGGAATTCAATGAACTGTAAATTGATCTAATTACTAGGTTCCTGGTCTTGGAGGGTGGTGCACCATGTAAAAAATGTACTAAGCAAGTCCTTTGTGGTAAGAGACTGAGTTTGCCTGCGTGACTGATGCTCTTTGAGTTTAGGGTGTTATTTATGGACTAACATGGAAGTAAAACTAGTTTCATGCATTAATCAGATGGTCAGTTCGATGAGGTTTTGATCCAGTAAGAACCATAATTTATTTGTGAACCATCTCGGGCTGGGTTGTTATTAGTTTTGCTCTTCATGATGCCTTCCTTGCATTGGCCTCAACTCTAAGCGTGATTAAATAGAAAATTTTGAAGAGCTTTTCCATGATGCACTTTGCTTGATGAGTCTGCTTGTGTGAAGAAAACAGTTGCGGGCGTGATATACTTGATACTTATATGTCCTACATGTTCTGCTTCTCTTTTCACTTCATTTACATGCCATTGTTTCTTTTTCAGTTGATATCATATCTGCAATTGAATTCAATAGAAATGGCGATCACCTTGCTACCGGTGATCGTGGGGGACGGGTGGTTTTGTTTGAAAGGACTGACACTCAAGACGTACGTTCTCTGACCATTTTTCTTTTTAATATTTCTGAACCTGCATTGTTTCACTTACTGTGATTCTCCAGTGTTCTGTTCTCACACTTTGTCATACCGTTTTATAATATGTAGCATGTTGGACATCGAAGAGAACTAGAGAAGATGGATTATCCAATTAATACGCATCCTGAGTTTCGCTATAAAACAGAGTTTCAGAGCCACGAACCTGAGGTATTTATGTTTGGTTTGTGGTAGACATAAACATAATGATTATTGGGAGTACATGCTAAAAACTTTCTGGACTTGAATATTGAAAACGTGTACTCCCTTGGTTTAATACAGTTTGACTATCTGAAGAGCTTGGAAATTGAGGAGAAAATTAACAAAATTAGGTGGTGCCAGTCATCTAATGGTGCTCTTTTTCTTTTGTCGACAAATGACAAAACAATCAAGTTATGGAAGGTAGGTAAAGGCATATTTTCTATTCGGGATTTTACGGTTATGAAGTTATACACAAATTATTATTGTGATAACTCCACTATTTTTTCCCAAGGAATATCAATATCCCAAAAGCAGCAACATAGCAAATCTACAAATTTAACCTTGTTATCCTGTTGGGTATTTCTAATGTCATTTCAAACTTGTAAAGGTACAAGAGAAGAAAGTCAAAAAAGTATGTAACATGAACGTGGATTCAACCAAAGCCATGGGAAATGGTCCTATTGTTGGTTCAAGTATAACAACAAGCTCCAAACAATACATTGCAAATGGAGGATGCACAAGCAATGACTTCTCATTCCCAACTGGGGGTTTCCCATCTTTGCATTTGCCTGTGGTAGTTGTTGTGAATCCAGAATGCTTATTTGTTAAGATACTTTGGAATCAATTAATTTTTTTTGTCATATTTCCATGGTTTAGGCAGTGTTTGATATGCCAATACTTTTATTATATGGTTTACTGATCTAACATGTAATGCTTCTATCATATCTAGGTAACCAGTCATGAGACAAACCTTATGGCCAGATGTCGAAGAATATATACTCATGCTCACGACTATCATATCAATTCCATATCCAATAACAGGTGCGTATACTTATTTGGCTGAATTTAGCAAACCCTTACATATGGTAGATTTCTTTTATTTTCATTGGGTTTCCACTTTCTTGGAGCTGAATCTTTTTTGTGCTTCAATTTTTTTTTTTTTTTGGGGGGGGGGTGTTACACGTATAAAAATTATAGATTGAGAGAAAGTAATAGGAGTTGCTGCTCAACTTTTGAACCTAGAATACTTGGTCTTCTAAGCTTGTTCTTTATTTTATGAAATACTTATTGTTCCTTTCTTGATTTGTAGTGATGGTGAAACTTTTATTTCGGCAGACGACCTGCGAATCAATCTTTGGAACCTGGAAATTAGCAGCCAAAGTTTTAACATTGTTGATGTGAAACCTGCAAACATGGAGGATTTGACTGGTCCGTATCTGTTTTGTAAATGGAAATTATGGATCTAATTTTGATATTTTTTATCTTCATCTTTTTTTGCTTATGGGTTGATTGGTAAAACAATCAGTTATTTCCAGTATTCCCATCCCTCTTTTTTTCTCCCCTTATGTATTTTGGTTATTTGCAAATTTTTCTTCCTCTTTTCAACACCCTCCTCTTCATTGGGTTACCAGGGGTGGGGGTTGGGAGGTTGAAGGGAGGTAAGGGCTATGGAGGAGTAGCAATTGAGTTGCTTCTCTCTCATTATCCTGTACTTCATTGACTCTCTTCTGTCCTCATACAACACTATGGATTCTGCTGATATTATGAATTTATGATGTTTCCCTGTAAAGATAATACTATTATGTATTTTCCTGTTTGCATGATCAGTTTGCTATTTATACTTGCAGAGGTGATAACTTCAGCAGAATTTCATCCTACACACTGTAATATGTTAGCATATAGTAGTTCTAAGGGTTCAATTCGTCTTATTGATATGCGACAATCTGCATTATGTGATACTCACAGCAAATTGTAAGCGACCTGTTTTATCATGTCATTTGAAAAGTCATCACTAGCTTTCTGTACTTCTATTATATTCTTTTTTTATGCTGTTTTCTTTCTGGTTTTATAAGTTTCCCCTTGATGGTACAGGTTTGAGGGACAAGAAGCTCCAGGTTCCAGGTCTTTCTTCACAGAGATCATAGCATCAATCTCCGACATTAAGTTTGCCAAAGATGGAAGGCATATACTAAGTCGTGACTATATGACCCTTAAGGTTTATTTGTTTTTACGGAATTGATTCTTCCCTTTTGAACTACACTTTGCTCTTGCGTCATACCTACTGGGTATGATGCTAGGATAATAGCTGAATTTCTCTATATATTTCCTTCTTTTCAATTGTTCTGTAACAAGGTTTTGATTTATTGGCTCTCAGTTGTGGGACATAAATATGGATTCTGGTCCGGTTGCAACTTTCCAGGTTCATGAATATCTTAGACCTAAGGTAGTATATTCTACTATTTGGTTTAGATAATATTTTAAAAAAATTGCTATATTTTACCTGGTATGATGTTTTCCTGTCTTTTTTGGATCCCGAACAGCTTTGTGATCTGTATGAAAATGATTCCATCTTTGACAAATTTGAATGTTGTCCAAGTGGAAATGGACTTCGAGTGGCTACTGGTTCCTACAGGTACGGACATTACATTAATTCTAAATTGGTCTCTAAACTTCAAAATGATCTAATTGAATTTCCAAACTATCAATATCACTCCAATCAGGTCTTTCTGTCAGTCATTCTGTTGACTTTTGTATTATATGTCTATTAATGACACGTCACCAGTTGAATGCGACACGTCTCATTTTTCTTACTTTTTTTCTTTCATCATTTCTTTCTTCCTTTTTCATAATAAATACAAATAAAAAACAATAATTTTATACAATTAATATAACTGAATGGATTTTAATAAATTTTTTATTAAAATTTCATTTAAATTAGTATATAAATTATTATTTTTTTTCTGTATTTATTTATATAAAAAAGGAAATTAGAATTATTTTTATAAAATTAATACAAATGAATAATTTTCTAATTAATTATAAAATTTTAAATTTCTTTAATTATTACATAAATTATTATTTATACTTATTTGTTTATAAAAAAAGGAGTAAAAGAATAAAGAACATAAAGAAAAAGAATAAAGTATAAAAAACAAAAACAGAAAAAGCAAATAGGTGTCGCAACTAGAAATGCGTCACCAATTGACAGAATTACTAATGGAAGGACCTGTTTGGAACAATGTGATAGTTTACAGACCTAATTAGAACGTTTAAGAGTTTAGGGACCAATTTATAATTTGGCTCATAGTTTATGGATGTTTGGTGCAATTAACACTTTTAGTAGTGAATCTTGTTATAATCCGAAATAAAACATCCACAATATGTCAGGACTTGAGCATCATATAATCTAGTGTTTTCTGTGATTCCAGCAATCTGTTTCGGGTGTTTGGTTGTTCTGAAGGTAGTACGGAAGCAACAACACTGGAAGCCAGCAAAAACCCCATGAGGTATGTTTTGATGTTGTCTGCTTGGCTATTGTTGATATTAGTGATGCTAGTTGCTGTAAAAAAAATAAAAGTGAAAATTGTTTCACCTTTCTTGATTTTTGAACTCCTGATTCAAAAGGATGTATCATCATTTGTCAGAAATTCCCTTTTTTAATTTTGTGATTAATTTCCAGGAGACAAGGTCAGGCGACATCAAGGCCTTCAAGATCTCTTGGTAATCTCTCTGGTGTTGTCCGACGAGGTTTGTGTTTCACATCCTTACTGATTCGTAATTTGAAATGATCTGTAACTCATTTAATTGCATACTTTCATGATTTCGCTTGATTATTAGTGAATTAGTATTATGGCCATTTCCTGAGCACCTAGTTTTCAAATAATCATCGACTCAAAAAGCATTATATATAATATCTTTTGAGGTAAACATCTATTTAACTACATGCATCTCTCGTCGCCATTTTAGTGAAAGGAGCAGATAACTCGGGAGTTGATGCAAATGGAAATGCTTTTGATTTCACTTCGAAGCTGCTACACTTAGCATGGCATCCAACCGAGAACTCAATTGCCTGTGCTGCATCCAACAGTCTTTACATGTATTATGCATGAAGAGGATCCAACGAAGCTTGCAATTATTTTTGCTGGGCTGAGCTTTTGGAGAGATTGCTTTGCCTTCATACCTTATTTAATGATGCAGAAAAGCTGCACCCATTTGTCGAACTCTTGGCGATTCTTCGAAGTCCAATCATGTCGACCACCACCAAAGCTCAATGCCGCTGTTGTTGATTTTGTCGATGAAGTACATTGACTTTATGCTTTGATGGCCACTGATGTTAATATTCTTTTGTAGGGATAGACACACAGTGCTATCCCTATTCTGTTTTGATTAGGTTGAAGAAAATACAATAGCACAACTCCATCTAACTACTCAACACCCCCGCCCCCCAAAAAAAAAAAAACAAAAAAAAGCTTCTATAATTAGAGGCTTCTGCTGCAATGTTACCAGGTTTGAGTTTGAGATAAATGAGATGTCAACCAAAATCTTCAGGAAAAAAAGGAGCTTATAATTCTCATTGGTTAAAATGTTATTGTACCATTTAGACTATATAAGTTTAACACATTTCTGAATTTTAGTTTATTAATAATTATTATTGTTATCAAATTCCTAACTATTCTTTCTGTTACTCCACAGAATTGCCGCTGGTTTGTGTTGGTTTTTGGATGGTGTAGAAGTTGGAAGCTGCTCCCCTTTTAAATCAAATTTACTGATGTCCATTTTAATTGATCTAAACAAATAATAAAATGCTAATTACTTATCAGTATCTGTGTAGATGTTGAAATTATGAGTTGTATGCACTATGCACACAATATCAGCTTCGGTTATAGCTTAAAAATTAAAATAAAGGAATAAGACGGAGATGCAAATGTTTAAATATTAAATTTGTTGGACATTATTGTATTATAAATTTTAGGTACTTGAATTGTTCCTAGTACAAGAGACAAGCCCAAAGGCCTATTTGGCATGTCGTGGGTGGCAACTTTAGTTCTTAGACCACCCTTATGTATTTCGAGTAGGGACTATTTGTATTTTTTATTAAAATATTATTATTTTGTTTACATTTTGTTCAATCAAGACTCTTTTGACTTTTTTCTATGAATAGAGATCATCGGCTAGATAAAAAAAAGGCACCACTTAAGTGTTGATACTCTATCAAAATCTAGTGAGATTTATTTTCCTAAATAAATTCTAAATTTTAAGAGAATTTGTATTTTAGTTTCTAGCATTTTGAGAGTTGTTGATATTCATTCTAAGTATCAATAAAGTTTTCTTTTAAGTGTTCACTGCTTTGCAATTAGAGCCTACAGACTAAGCAAGTCGAGATTTGAGAATAATAGAGAAGATTGTGTTAGTCAAAAGTTGGGAATATTTTATACTGTTTATTCCTAACACAAGTGCGAATTTGATAAAGAATTTATTGTTGTAAATAAAACAATAACCATTTACAAAAAACTATATTGGTCTTTAATCAACTCGTCCAATTGATTGGAATTAAACAAGTTGAAGTTATGATAACCTCCTCCACAATATTGAAAAATTGAAGTAAAAGTTCTATCAAGTAACAAATAAGAAATTAATCTTATAAGAAAATCTCCCTTGAGCATTTTACTTATAAAAAAACAAACATAATACATGCTATGGTGGTAGGCTAGATTATCTATTTATAAGCATGTCAAAGCCCTACTTGAACCCTAAGTAATTACTAAGCGCTAGTTCTCTATTGTTGTTGTAGTTGAAAATTACCTTTTAGAGAAAATGTTTTTGAAAAGCTTGGAAGAAAAGTGCTGTGAAAAAATGTAGTTTATTAATTTTTAGTGTTCTCCATTCCTATCAAAAATTCTGTTTGAAGGTTAAAATGTACTTTTTGGATATGATAGTGAAAATTTAAAAATTAATTAAATTATATGATATTTAAATAATTTAATATAATAGTATATGAAGTATAAATGTTAAATACTTTTTAAGTAATTAATATAAATTATTTGTAAAATTAATGATACATAAATTATTTTAAAAACTTAAATGTAATAATAATTTATATTTAAATAATCTAATATAATGATAAATTATATTTAAATAATTTGATATAATGATACATAAAATATAAATTAATCTAATTTTTATATACTTGTAAATAACTAATAAAAATAAGAGTATTTTGATTATTTTCGCTTTCAAACGCAAAAGTTAAAAGTTAAAATATCTAAATTCTAACTTTTGTGTCTGGGTGGAAAAACACTTTTCCACCGTTGTTTTGACTCCAAAAGTCAAGTATTCTTCATTGTTTTTGCAGTGGAAAAGCAATTTTGACTTTCCAAACACAATGAAGAATGGGGTTTGAACCTCTTAATAGTTAAATATCTTGCAAAACAAGTAACATAAACCTCTTTAGACTTAGTCAAGTTCTTATTAATATAAAATTAATCTTCGAAATAAATAAATCTAAAAAAATATAAAATTTAATCTAAAATTAATATTCGAAATAAATAAATCTAAAAAAATATAAAATTTAATAAATATATTATTGGACTCATACATAATAATAAAATATTTAAAATTGAACCAAATATGATTTAAAAGCTAATCCAACATATAAAACTTGAAATTAATGTATAATTTTTTTTACATATGTTGTATTCACTAAAATAGTCATATCTGAATATCTAAAAATTAAAATAAAATGATTTAAATTACATTTCGAAATAAGAGAGTAATAATAAATGCTTGAATTTGAGTTAAGGCGGGTTTTTTTTTTTTTTTTTAAGAGATTAGGAATTTCTTTGGCAATGTTGCCGATAAGGGGAGAAGATTTGGCAGCAAATGATCATGCTGGGTTGATGATGATGATTATGTTGGAAATGCATGCTAAAGGGGAGATTTCTAGTACAATGCAATGTGACAGAGGAAGATTTGTTAAAAGCTGAAAACACATCTTGATGTGCTTTGTCAAAATGTGAAAGAAAGAGATTATTGGGAGTTTAACTCTTTACATGCCGTTGTTTCATTCCTTGTTCAAATAATACTTGGGACAACATGTTCGAGTGCTACTTGGGATAATAAGTTACGACATCACTTAGGACTGTGAGTTTGAACAGTTAAAGTGCAGTCAGTCTGTTACCATTTTCTACTTGATTCATCTTACTTAGTTTTCGATCTTGGATTTAAGCTGCAATTTGTTTTTTATCTTGTTGGTAGATTTAATTTCAAAGAAAAGAAGGGAGAAGGATTGATTGATTTAATTTTGGTTAAGAATTGATTTAGACTCGAGTTATTGATTCCCGGATCAAAATGGATGCCTTACGAAAGAAAACACTTTGTTTAGTCTCCTAACCCACACGTGGTAGGCAACGAACCATTACAACAAAGACAATTAATAACACCACAAAACATAAACCATAACCCGAGAGTGAGTTGGGGTAACTGAGTCATAACTCATAATCTTCCAAATCTCTGGGCCTCTCCAAAGCGAACCCTCTCTTCTCTAGAAACCACCGTCGAGCCATGGCTCTAATCACCCGAACCACCGCCAATCGCCTCCCTCATCTCCTCTCCCTACAGCGTGCCCTCGCTATTCACACCACCGTCCCTTCTCTCTGCTCTTCTGCCACCCCAACCACATACGCCCGCCCTTCTCCGCCGTCCACCTCCGGCGCTCCCTCCGGTCTCTCTAAGCCTGCTGAGTACGTGATCTCCAAGGTCGATGACCTCTTGAACTGGGCCCGTCGTGGGTCCATCTGGCCCATGACTTTCGGCCTCGCTTGCTGCGCCGTTGAAATGATGCACACCGGTGCTTCTCGCTACGACTTCGATCGCTTTGGTGTCATTTTTAGGCCTAGCCCTCGCCAATCCGATTGCATGATTGTCGCTGGCACTCTCACCAACAAAATGGCCCCTGCTCTTCGCAAGTATTATCTCATCTCATTCTTAGGGTTTCATTTAAAAGAAGTTAATTTATGATCCTTTATTTTGATCTGTATTTTAGATTTGGGATTTCATGAGAATGTGAATTGTCGCAGTCCCAACCTTTTCTTAGCTCGTTGGGTTTTTTTAGCCTAATAAAATACAGGCGTAGTCGCAAAATTCAATTCGTGAACCCTCTATTTGATTTGTGTTAAGGATATATTTACAATTTGATTTGTGACTGAATTGCTTTGATTTTTGGAAGATAATTTTTTCTTTGAAATTGGTGGATTGTTTTTGGGAATATGATACATAAACTAAAAATGAACTGAAAAGCTACTTGAGGCTGTTTCTTCTTTAACATGATACATAAATCGAGAAGGTTTTGTATATTTTTTCTATTGCTCTATTCAACTTATGGGTTTCTTTCTGATTATCGGGAGAATTGTTGAAGAGTTAGTAACATAAAAAACTATGATTGCATCATTTTGTATCTGTAATCTTTTAAGCCCTTAGCTTGGTTGACAAAACATAGATCTTAATGGTGTAAAACCTGAAGCTCAAGCTTGAATGGTCCTGGATAAGTTCGTGTGGTCTAACTGGGGCTTGATGTTTTAGGAAGAAGATTCATAGTTATTACAAACATATTAGTACACATTGAATTTTTTTTTAAAACTTTTATTTTATGGTGTTTCTGGACTTGTGGAGAACTACCCAAATCCAGACTGAGCTAGCTTATTTCGCATGCAATTTTGTCTCATGACAGCCGTAGCCTAAACGTCTGATGGTGAATTCAGAGTGGGATGTCCATGAAAAGTTTTCTTGTTTTAGTGGTATTTTGACAAATATGATTTATTCCCTTTGTTGTGCTGAACAAATCCAACCTATTAAGTTTTCACCCCTGATGGCATCCCACTCTCTGCTTTGAATATTAAGATTCTTATTAGCATTCCCCAAATTTTGTTGCTTGGTAGTGCATGCTACAAATTCTTCATTTTGAAGTTTGTTAACTCTAGGCTCGAGGGATTCTCTATGAATTATGTGAATGACTTGGCAACGAATCAACACTGTGTCTCCATTTCTGCTTCTTTCTCCTGCCTGTCTTCATATTTCCTGTTTGTTTTCCAGTCTTCGGTTATGCAAATTTGATTCGGCTTTGGTCAGTTAGTTTATGGTTTGTAATATTTGTAGGGTTTACGACCAAATGCCAGAGCCTAGGTGGGTGATTTCAATGGGAAGTTGTGCAAATGGTGGTGGGTACTACCACTACTCATACTCAGTTGTAAGAGGTTGCGATAGAATCGTCCCTGTTGACATCTATGTTCCTGGTTGTCCACCCACTGCGGAGGCGTTATTGTACGGAGTTCTTCAATTGCAGAAAAAGATCAACAGGCGCAAGGATTTCCTCCATTGGTGGTCCAAGTAATGCAAGTTATTTCAGGGCTATTTGCACTGCATTTTGCAGTGTTGAGTAACAAATAAATAAAATCAAACTTTCTGGTGAGATGCCATGTAGATGGAGATTGTTAAGAAAAGCTTTTGATTATAAAAGTTAATGGGGTTTCTATTACTTTGCATGGTGACTGTACTTCCTGTATCATTTGGAACTTCGGTTTTTGTTTCGGATTTAAATGGGTATGAAATATGAATAATTTCATTGTTTTGTTGTGGTATTTATCTGGATTTGATGGATTTTGCATTCATGCAAGTGTTTATCTTCTTATTTTGTGGAAGACGAATTTGGTCAAAAAAGTTCTATTGATAATTGGGTAACTCAAATTTTATTGGTTTAGTCAATTATGATGTTAAATTAGTCAATTATTGATTATTAGAATTCATTATTGAATCGACCTATCAATGTTAAATTGATTTGATTAGATAAATTGTTTTAGGTCGGCAGTACCAAAAATTTAACCTTGCAAAAAAGGGCCTTTTATACCCTAATAACAACCATTTTATTCCAAAAGTGAATTTTGATTCAAGAACAACTACTGATACTTTCATATGTAGTTTCCCAAATAAGAGAAAATCCCTTCTATCAACAATTCTATGCATTCAAAACCGATAGCAATCCAAACTCAAGTTTAGTTACTGATGACATTGATCTTCTTTTAGATCCACACCAAGAATGTCTTCATACGAAACAGGAACCCTAATCCTGTCATGAACAGTTTTTCGTGTTCCTTCGGTACTGAACTGTTCATCCCGAGTTTGTGGAAGCAGTTGAGAATCTTCCAAAACACTTACCGAGGTTCCATTAGTCAGATTGCAAGCAGTTTCTCTGGACGAGCTCTCTTTGTTCCGTGCTAGTGCTCGTCCGACATTTTGTTGCTTGAATTGCTTCTGCAAAATTATAAATACCACAACTCACATATTCGATGTTACAATTCGAAGAACGAAAGCTATTACTAGCTTTGGTTACTCATAACATGAAACAAGAACCAAGGCCTGGAAATCTAAACCCAAGTACAATGGCTACTATATAAAAAACAAGAGTTGCTTGAATCATACTTATATTTCAACATAAAGGAACATGTCATATGCAATTAGATTAGTCATTAGGTAGCCAAACTATAAGAAACATCAGGCTTTAACCGCTAACGGTTTACCTTCGGATATAAACCAGACAATTATTTAGACATCTGATTGCTGGACGAATCAGGAAGCTCTCATGCGTACACGTGGGTGTATATATATATATATATATATATATAAGCTAATGAAAAGGCTTACTTTAAGTGCCTATTAATACGCACCTCGAAGTCCTTGGTTTTTTTCATTATTTCGCGATAAGCAGCGGGTTGTCGCACTTTTAGGATATTCCATAATATGCCACCACCTGTCCGACAACGTTTTCCATCGGCAGTCATCTGACCTCCACAAGATTGAATTGTACCCACCTGGGAACTTTGTATTTCATCATACTATCCCAGAAGGAAAATTGCAATAGGAAAAATGAAGGAAAGAAAGTATCAAACCGAGCATGGAATAGTACAGTAGGATATATTGAGATTATCGTAACATAAAACAAAAACCATAATTTGCAACAGAGGTAAAAAGGGCATAAGGAAGAAGAAACAAGTCATGAATTTCCACTTATTCCTATATATACATCAAGCAATGGTAGCCAAGGTGAGGGACTTCAACACAACAATCTTATGACCCATGGCCATGATGAAAATTGTTTTCCACACCAGACACCAAATCAAGGAACCTCCAAAACTATGTTGCACAATATTTGGGTATAAGTATCCGACATGTGTATGGTTAGATTTTTCTGTACTCAAAGGTCATATCACATATGTCGGGCACATATAGAAAAATGAAAAGTCCTAGCAACATAGCTCCAAAATCAAAAGAAAAGCTCAATGTTTTAAGCATTATCAGTTGCAAATGGGATACTAATGATAAACATAAACCCATCATTAGATTGTACATTATAAACACAGATAATTGAGTAAAAAATATACCTCCACGACAAGATCACTCAATGCAGAAACCCCCAAGCACCCCACAGCGTTGTACACCATGTATGACTTCTTTTCTTTTAATCGTCTACAAGTATCTAACACAAACCTGCAAAACCCACATTTATCAATTTATCAACAAATTAACTATGTTTTGATGGAAGAAAAAATTTTCATAGAGAATTACTGGTTTATATCCGAAGGTTTATGTCCAGAACCACCCTTTTTTCTCTTATTCTTCCTCTTATTTGCTCGGCGCTTTTTATTTTTACTTTTGGGCACTTGATTTTCACCATTAACAGCAGCAGAGCCGCTTTTTTCCCGATCATTTCCCGTGTTACAACATTCCACGAGCTCTCCTTCTTCAACGTCAACCATCTCTACATCTTCTCCATCTCCTAAATCTTCGTCTTCGTAAATCGCTTCCAATATGCTCTCTCCTTTCTCCATCAAGAATTTCAAAACCAAAACAATCCCAAAAAATTTAAATTTTATGGCCTTTAAATGGACAATGGAGAAGTTTGCCGGCCGAGCTTTCAGTGAACGTGCGAACGTTTTTGAGTGTATATTAGTGGGGATTTTTCGGTTTTGTTTATGTAATGCAAAGGGAAGCCCAACTGAATAATATGAGCCGATTTTGGGTTTTCATTTTCTCGGGAAAATAACCAATCTGCGAGAAAGCCCATAAAAATTTTAAATGGGCCTTCACCCAATTTTCTAAGCAACTCTCATCACAACCGCCAATTATATACGATTCCTAATCATCAACATCGACGCCCCAGATGCAAGCACACATTTCTATAAAAAATTTATAGATAATGTAGCTCTGGGCCCCTTACGTATCCTTTACTATATATGATAATGAAAATATATCAATGTATACCTGCTGCAAAAGGCTTGAAGAATCTGTTTCCTTTTTATGGTTTTCTATAATTTGGCCACATCATGACATCTCTTGTGGTTGGTGCGATTCTTCTCTTGTTGTCGTTGACCGGAATTGTCTCAGCCGGTAGAGATGTAACCGGAGACATAATCCGGTTACCTTCAGAAGCTAAAAAGTTCTTCAATGGGGGGGACGATGATGAAGTTGAAGGCACTAGATGGGCGGTCTTGATTGCCGGATCTAATGGATATTGGAATTACAGGCATCAGGTCATAATAGTCTAATTTGTCAAAAAAGTTACTTATTTTGGGGAATTTTATGATGAATTTATTGTTTTTTAATTCATAATGATTGATGGGTCGTATTAATTTTGAAGGACATATTTATCTATATATTTGTTTCAGGCTGATGTTTGTCATGCTTATCAACTGTTGAGAAATGGTGGCCTAAAAGAGGAAAATATCATTGTTTTCATGTATGATGATATTGCCTACAATGAAGAAAACCCTAGACCTGGAATCATCATTAACAATCCCCATGGTAATGATGTTTATAAGGGTGTTCCAAAGGTTTGTTCTTTTTTCATGGTTACTTGTAATCTTCTTTAAAAAGATTATAAATTGTATGCCTAATTGATGTTCTTATGCAGGATTACACTGGAGAAAATGTTACTGTTAACAACTTTTTTGCTGCTATCCTTGGAAACAAATCTGCTCTTACAGGGGGTAGTGGCAAAGTTGTTAATAGTGGCCCCAATGATCATATCTTCATATATTACTCTGACCATGGAGGTCCTGGTGTACTTGGTTAGTTCTCATTAGCTTGGTCATTAACTTCATATCTATTACCTTGAATTCTTGTATGTCATTTCGGCTTGAAACTTATTATTGGTTTATAGAGTTGCTAATGAATAATGATGAATTGTGTGTTAATCCAGGGATGCCTACCTTACCTTATCTTTATGCTGATGATTTGATTGATGTTTTAAAGAAAAAACATGCTTCCGGGACCTATAAAAGCTTGGTAAATTTTTTTGTTCTAAATATCTGTCGGTTTCTAGATGTCTTGTTCATCACTATGTTGTAATTTTTAATTTCTTGTCTGCCTGTATGTAACTTTGTAGGTATTCTATCTTGAAGCTTGTGAGTCTGGAAGTATCTTTGAGGGTCTTCTTCCCGAGGGTTTGAACATCTATGCAACGACTGCGGCAAATGCAGTCGAGAGTAGCTGGGGAACCTACTGTCCTGGAGAGTATCCAAGTCCTCCCCCCGAGTATGAAACCTGCTTGGGAGACTTGTACAGTGTTGCTTGGATGGAGGACAGGTACATATAATTTTTCATCTACCCTTCGGATCATTGAATCTGTGAGGTTTTTAAAGTTGAAGCCTATTGCCTATATCTGTTTTCGGTAGATTTAAGTTTAGCATCTTCAGTTTATTTCATGTCTCTAAGAATTTGGTAAACAAAAACAAAAATCTGAGGCAAGGTAGGTGGATATATTCTGATTCTTTTGATATCATCTGGATTAAATTAGGATATATTTTAATACTAAGGAATCAGTTTTTTTTCTTAATAGTTGAGTTACATCTCTCGGAATGTATTTTTAATGTTCTGTATCTTGTTGAGCAGCGACATACATAATCTGCGGAAGGAGACTTTGCACCAGCAATATGAACTTGTAAGGCTTTTTTAAATCTATGCTTTGCATGAGCTGTTTCCTTTCCTTTCTTAAAAAGAGAAAAAAAATTGCGACTTCAATGTCATCTTCCTATAGTAGTTATTTATTACTGCTATATAGATATAAATAAATATGAAACTATATACTGAAAATGAGAGGTCGGTCTAAGTTCCTTTGACACTGAATTCAAGTGCCAATGAGTCTATTCAGTATTATGCTAAAATCCAAATGGTTATCCGGTTGAGTTATATGGTGAACTTTCACTGTGCTGGTCTTTACAGGTAAAAAGGAGGACTATCAATGGCAATTCTGCATATGGCTCTCATGTTATGCAATTTGGTGATATAGGAATTAGCATGGACAATCTCTTCACATATTTGGGTACCAATCCTGCTAACGATAACTTCAAATTCGTCGATGAGAACTCCTTGTTGCCACCCATCAAAGCTGTTAATCAGCGTGATGCTGATCTTGTCCATTTCTGGGATAAGGTTTGTATCTTATGTCTCTTTGCATCGGATATTACTGTGAATGAGTGTAAGATATGAACACTTTCTTCCGTACTTTGAAAGCTGAACTGCTAGTCAAACCTATTGTGCAGTATCGCAAGGCACCTGATGGCTCGGTTAGGAAGGTTGAAGCTCAAAAGCAGGTTATGGAAGCCATGTCCCATAGAATGCATGTAGACAACAGTATACAACTCATTGGAAAGCTGTTATTTGGAGTCGAAAGAGGCCCTGAAGTTTTAAACACTGTTCGACCAACTGGTCAGCCTCTTGTTGATGACTGGAAATGCCTTAAGAAAATGGTAATATCCTTGATTCTCAGTCCCTATTCCTCATTTACCTTTTTCTCATCATGCAACTTACGTCGATGCTCTGTCCATTGACACAGGTAAGAACCTTTGAGACGCACTGCGGATCACTGGCACAGTACGGGATGAAACACATGCGTTCCCTTGCGAACATCTGCAATGCTGGAATTGAGACAGAAAAGATGGACGAGGCATCAGCACAAGCTTGTGTCAACATTCCTTCAGGACATTGGGGTTCTGTTGAGAACGGGTTCAGTGCATAAAATGTAGCAGAATTGCCAACTGTTGAAGACCTTAACTTTGATGATGTTGTATTTCATAATGTGTTTTCCTAAGAGATATGTATATATATAAACTCTCTGCATTTTTACGATTATTCATGTGATTGCTTCTGCCCAAAATTGTTGGGTAGCCACACTGAACCAGACATGCTTAATTTAAATTAATGTGCTTCAGTTATGATTCAAATGAAATATTGCAAAGCAAAGCCTAAGATGTGATCTTTTTGGTGTAACATCTTTCAATTACATTAAATCTCCCAAGGGTAAAACTTTGTCACTGCAATTTTTTTTTCGTTTTTTCAAGTTTTGAATCCGAAACTTTGCTTAAAAATATTGGAATTTTTATCACTTATTCTTACCTTACATAAAGGATAAAGGATATTGAGACTGTTTGTAACGGACATATGCTCGAGAAACTTCAAATTTAGGAAGTTGCTAAATAAAGTTATATTCACATATTTGGTTTTAATGTTTTTTTTTTAAATTAAAAAATGTTTTAAGTCCCTATATTTTTTGTATTTAGTCCTATTTTTTTTTTATTTTTAGGGATTTAATTCCTTTAATTTTCATATTTAAAAAAGATATCTGATTGTTAATATTGTTAAAATTTTATTATTAAATTTCGGTCATTACAACATTTTTTCTGTTACATGGATACCAATGAGTATTTTTTTAATTTTAAAATATCATACCAACAAATTTAATAAAATAATATTAATCATGTTAATAATTGGATCTGAATTTTTAAAATTAAAAAAATAAAAGACTAAATTTATTAAAATAAAAGTAGAGTGGTTAAACTCTAAAATCTACAAAAGATATAGGGACTTGGTGAATATTTTACTTTATTTTTTTTGTTTTAGTACATATAAGGAAAAGTATTCAATTCCTCTGAGATTTAATAAAAAAAACATTTATTTTTATATTTTAAAAATATTCATTCACTCTTTTAAGGTTTAATGAAAATACACAATATGTTTAAGGTTTATTTATTAACTGAAATTTAAATTAAATGATAAATATGTTCTGTATTAATTACTTATTTTTGTTTTAATATTATATTCAATAATGATTAATTAAAAATAATAAAAATATAATTATTTTAGTTTTTTTAGAAGTATTATTAAGTTAAATTATAAATTACATCATACTTTAATATAAGCTTATCTTAATAGTTTTCCAATTAATACTAGAAATGAAACACGTTGAATGACCTCAAACTGCATGAAGACCTTATTTTTACCCTATTTTGTTGAAGATAATGTTCCAAAGTTTACGAAAATCAAACTGTCCAGTAATTACTTTAATATAAGCTAATCATATTATTAAATGAAAAGTAATTTATTTTAACATTGTATTTTTCCGTCCTTAAATTACGAAATCAAAAGTTTACTTTAAAAAACATTAATAAATTTTTTATTCCATCACCCAACAAACCCCGGTACGAATAAAAATTTTAACTTGTGCTTAAAGAGAAGACCCCTCTATTTTCCAATCAAAGAGCATGGTGGTAGCGCCCTTGGGTCATTGTCATCTTTAAGGACAAAAATATAGAAAGAAACTGAGCTGAAAGTAGCCATTTTGGCATGTGTTTCATCTACCATTAGTAATGGGTTGATGAAGTGATTTGGAAGGTGACGGGTGGGTCTAAGCAAAGACACTTCAAAACTTTCATCATTGGTTGGATATATAATATCAACATATGCATACTCCAGGCTGTGTGGGTTTTGTAATTCGCCTAAGTACAAATCATTCAATCAAATCCGTCGCTCATTATCAGGAATTTAAACCCTTTTTCCTAAGGTTGGAAGTTAGTGACTTTTCATGTGAATGTGTCGAGAGTTGCTTAGGGTGGTTTTATAAGTTGGAAATTGAGAGTCGAAATTTTGAAGCTACGTCACTTTTCAATTATCGTTTTTTAATACAAGAAGACAATATATTTACGCTAACTATTAACACGATATGATAACTAAGATTTTTTTAAACAAAGAAAGTTTTTTCAACCTTATTGTAGAGAACAAATTTTTAGGGGCCAAATGAAATTTTAATTTTTTATAGTCTATATCTTTATAATTTTTAAAGGATTAAATCGAATATTTATAATTTTAAGGGGGCCAAAGTATAATTTTACCTTTATTAATTTAAAATTTTTTAAAAATTTTAAGGGGCTAAATAAAAATTTTACATTTTAGGGGGTGGCCGGGGCCCCTGCTAGGCCTCCCTAAATCCGCCCCTGTTATTGTATATAATTACTTTTATGTAATTTGAATATACAAGTGGCACAAAAACGATAAAACCAACGTGGATGAAACATGGGTTTCAATTTTAAATCATGTAAACAAATCTATATAAAATAATAATAAAAAGAGTTAATTGCACCAAACTATTATCAAGGGTTCGGGTAATATAAACCAAAACACAAAATAAAAATTTTAATTACTTTTAGTAGGAAAGTAATTTCTCTCCCGGTAAAGATTGTAATTTCTAGAAAATAAGATTTATTTTAATTAAATAAATTATCACTACTTTCTGGAAGGATAACAATCGATCCACCCTATTTATAAAGGGAAGTACAAGAATCCTGATTGAACAAATCTTTGATAAATAATATTATTTAAATAGAAAATATACTCTCTGGCTAACTGAGAGAGAGAGGAGGGTAGCACACTCTCATAATTTTACTAGGGCTGTCACCTCCTCATGTTACATGACGGGTAAATTAGCCTCTCATGTATTAGATCTAATTATATGTGCTTTCTTGATCCAACGCTTTATAATTTCAACCAACCCAATATTTATTTTCTATTCTCAAATAAATAATAGTTAATCAATTAATTTGATTAATTAAATTAACTAAAATACTTTCTCAACCAAATTTTAATTCATTTAAAGTTATAACAATTTTACCGTAATAGAATCTGAGGAAATATATTTAATTTCTTTATTCAACATATTCATGATGACTAATTAGTCTAATTTCATTTTCAAATTTTAATTGTTTAATTATAATTAATTAAATAATAATTCAAAAAACCTTCAATTAATTCTCAAGTCATTTTTGTACTTAATGAGAAAACACATTCATTGTGAAATATATTTCTTTTTCTTCATCGTTTCCATTCATTCTTTTCATTTGGTTCTACATATGATTCATTTATGGTTTCAACGAGCTAGCAGAAGTTTCGGCTTTTTATCTATTAATTATGAGCATACTTAGTCACGAAGTCATTCGACTAAAGCCACTAAAGTATCGTGACTGAGCTCTTGCTTATTATATTAACAAGTACTCATCCAATGACCTTATCAAAAGCGTGTTACTTTTATAATTGGTGGAGCTTACGGAGGTAAAACTTCACTTGAATATGGAAATGGATAAAGAGGAAAGATATTGGGAACAACGAGCAAGAGTTAACTGGCTACACATGGGTGATAAGAACACTTCGTTTTTTCACAAGTATGCATCGCAAAGAAGACGTATTAATTGCATTCGAGGGCTACAGAGATCTGATGGGTCGATCGCAATAGATGAGAGTGAGATCGAAGAGATTGCAAGGGTATATTTCTCTACTTTATTTGAGTCAAAAGGAGTAGGTGATATGGAACACATACTGTCAGGAATCAAGGCATGTATATCAGACAGAATGAATCAAACTATGCTGAATCCTTACACAGAGGAGGAAATTATTGAGGCGTTGAATGGAATGGGCCCTACAAAAGCCTCGGGCTCTGACGGATTTCCAGCAATTTTTTATCAAAAGTTTTGGCATAGTTGAACAAGATACTAAGAATTTTTGTTTGAATGTGCTGAATCATGGACACTCGATGGAAGATATTAACAGAACCTTATTGGTATTGATTCCAAAAACTGTGGCTCCTACAAATTTGAAGAATTTTCGTCCTATCAGCCTATGTACTTGATGTTTGTATTGACGACTCTCAAAGTGCTTTTGTTCCTGGTAGGCTCATTACAGACAATGTGTTGTTGGCTTATGAGGTACTTCATACTCAAAAGAATAAAAGAACAGGGCGAAAATGATATATGGCTTTAAAACTTGATATGAGCAAGGCTTATGATAGAGTGGAATGGCCTTTTATCAAAGGTGTAATGGCTAGGATGGGTTTTGCAGATGGCTTCATTATTCTTATTTTTTGATGTATTAGTTCTGTTTAATACTCTATTCTGAGTAATGGTGAAGCAGGTTCGAGTTTCAGATCTACAAGGGGCTTAATGCAAGGTGATCCATTAAGTCCGTATTTATTCCTATTTTGTGGAGAAGGATTGTCCGCACTAATGAGATTGGCTGGCCAGGAGAACAGGATTAGGGGCGCTAAGGTAAGTCGAGAAGCTCCGTCGATCACCCATCTTATGTTTGCAGATGATTGTATTCTTTTCGGGGATGTTTCGAATAGAGGAATAAATGTGCTCAAGGAGATCCTTAAGGAATATGAAGTTTGTTCTGGACAGTGTGTTAATTTTGCAA
The DNA here is from genome assembly GCA_005393395.2 of Gossypium australe. Lineage (NCBI taxonomy): Eukaryota > Viridiplantae > Streptophyta > Magnoliopsida > Malvales > Malvaceae > Gossypium > Gossypium australe. The sequence continues at coordinate 112,790,431 of CM016620.1, read as the reverse complement.
AATCAACGGTGTTCTTTAGCTCGAATGTTACTGATCAAGAGAGGAATGTGGTGTGTCAAGCTCTTAACGTTCAGTGTTCGAGTGATCCAAACAAATATCTGGGGTTGCCAAGTATGGTGGGACAAAAAAGAAAGTTAGCTTTTCAAGTTTTAAAAGATCGATTGAAGCAGAGAATTAATGGTTGGAGTATTCGACATATTTTACAAGGAGGCAGAGAAGTTTTTATAAAAGCTGTTTTGCAAGCAATTCCTACGTATTCGATGACGTGTTTTCTTTTGCCAAAATCACTGTGTTTGGAAATGGAAAATATAATGAATTCGTTTTGGTGGAATAAAACCAACGGGAAGAGAGGCGTGCATTGGTGCGTTTGGAAGTCTTTAAGCGCAAGTAAGGAAGAATGGGGATTGGGATTTCGCGATTTGAGTTTTTTTAATATTGCATTATTGGCCAAATAGGGTTGGTGTTTATTACTTTATCCTAATTCGTTACTAGCGCGTATGTTGAAGGCGAAATATTATAAGGGGTCCGATTTCTTAAAATCCAGGTTAGGTAATTTACCTTCATTTACCTGGGTGGAGAGTTGGAGACGGTCAAAAGATCTCTATATGGGAAGATAGATGGGTTCCTGGCGATGAAATGCTTAATTGTCAGAACTCAAGTCAAAATTCAAGCCTAGTCAAAGTTGCAGAATTGATTGATAATAACACAAGGAGATGGAATGAGGAGTTGATCCTACGTACCTTTACCGAGAGAGATGCTGAAAGAATCTTATGTATTCATTTGTCGATGAGATCCCATGAGGACTTTGTCATCTGGCGTGAAGAGGCCACTGGAGAGTATTCGGTGCGTAGTGGACACAGAGTGCTTGCACAAGGGGGACATACACAAATACAGGATAGCCTAAAGAAATTTTACAAAAAACTATGAAGCCTAGACCTACCCTCAAAAATAAAGATTACAGCTGTAACACCCCAAACCCGGCCCAAACACTACAATTGAATCTGATATGTCACTAAGAAAATTTCTATCAAAACATGTCGTATTTTCAGAAAAGCCCAAATATGTTTTATATAAAATATGCTTAAGTAAAGTAAAATCCAAACTTAAATACATGCCTTAGTTTAATTAAAATAAAAACTTAAATGACTTAAAGTAATAGAAGCCCATAATAAAACATAATAGCCCATGGCCTTATTACAACGAGATTTGAAGTCTATTAATTAAAAATATAAAATAAAACTTGAGTCTCTTTTTGCCAAATCTACATATTCTTCTGCATGGCCACCTTGCGTTCCTCTCCAGCCCGATCCGAATCACTAGGTATCACCTGAGATGTTAATTAAAAGGGTGAGTCGTGAGACTCAGTGTGCAACCCTCATGCACCACTAGTGTTTGGGCCTTAAGCCCATTAAACAAAATAAACAATGTAATAATCATAATAAAATTTAATAACAAATAATATGCAAGGCCCAACCCGTTTGCCTAGGTTTCCATCCGCTACACACCCCCGTACCAACCATTCACACCATTGGGGATTTCTACAATCGACCCACACCGCTACACACCATGATGGCAGTCATGCTGCTCATCCACATATGATGGCCGAAGCCCTTATAACATTTAATGGCCGAAGCCCGTATAACATTTAATGGCCGAAGCCCGTATAACAGTTCACGGCATTAGCCGCTTCACATATAACGTATTACTTCCTCCTTTCATCAACCCAACCCATGCAATCACACACAAGCATTTTACTTATATCATTTAAACAGATTATTTACTAACCTGGGGATCTGCTTTTACCCTCCTTGGGCTTTCATCAATAAATCGAGATTTTGGCATTTATCATAACATATAAAACATATGAACATACAATAATAGGCAGATCTAGATGGTGGGGAGGTATTACACACCTGGTTACCGCGAAAATCTATTATCCTTAACGTAGAGCCTTATTTGTCGAATCCCAAAAATCCCTAAGAAAACGTCACCTTTCTTCCTTCGGCTTTTCCACCAAATCGGCACAGGAGATTTTTAATGAGACAGATTCGCCTACTAAAAGCAGAGAGGGAAAATCGACAGGCCTTAAATAAGTGTTTCGGGTTAAATCTGAATGAAAAGAAAGAGTGAAATCGCATAGAATAAAATCCCGAAACTCACCAGATTACTAAGGAGTATGCGGCTTATGGTGCACCTTCGGGAAACAGAAACCTCCCTTGTAGATTCGGCTATGGAGAAGAGAATATGAACAAAAGAAATTCGGCTTTTAGAAAAAGAAAAAGAGAAACTGTAGGGAAGGCTTGGAAATTTCGACAGAGAATGAGAGAAGAATAGGGTTTCAAAATACCGAAATTGAAGAATACTACTCCCTATTTATAGAGAAATTTCGGCATATCATCCACACACAGAGTTGGAATTTCGGCCAACTCTTCCCTTCTCCTGATAGCCTTTATCTTACCTGATAACCCAATCCTTATCTCCTTAAAAAAATAGCCCTCATCTTTCTCTCCATTATCTTCCTATTTATCAAGAAAATAAAAGAATTTTAATCCCTATTTTGTAGCTAGTGTGTCGTCCACTCCTAGGGCTTGTAAGTGCCGAATTTTTGTCTGAAAATTTTGGGCTCTAAGTGGCCATACTAGGCCCAAACTCCTTCTCCCTTATGACGCCACCTTATGCCCACTTAAAGCTCCTCAATTCTTTGGGCCACAAGACCAGCTTGTCACTTAATTAACTATCTACTTAAATTATAGGCTAACACCATGTATTAGCCACCTAACCCAAATATTTTAAAGCCCAATATATCACTTTAAAATACCCAGAGCACTAATTTAAACCCTAATCCACATACTTAATCAAAAAGTCAGCCCGATCCTTAGAATCTAATTTAACATATTGAACTATCACATTAATGCGCAGGCCCACATTTAGGATGCTACAGTTCTACCCCCCTTAAAATAAATTTCGGCCTCGAAATTTACCTGATCAGAAAAGATGGGGATATTGCTGTCGCATAACCTCCTCCGGTTCCCACGTCGCCTTTTCTGCGCCGTGGTTTCTCCACAAGACTTTGACCAAAGGAACAGACTTCCTTCTCAACACTTTTACGTCTCGATCCAAAATTCGTACTGGTTCCTCCTCAAAAGATAAATCTGGCCTTACTTCAATTTCTTCCACTGGCACTATGTGCAATGGATCAGATCGATAACATCTCAGCATCGAGACATGGAACACGTCATGTATCTGCTCCAACTCTGAAGGCAACTCAAACGATAAGCCACTGGGCCCACACATTCTAACACCCTATAAAGCCCAACTTTCTTCCACGGAGATACTCTCAAGAAGACTTGGTCTGCTACTGCGAATTCCACCTCCTTCCGCTTTAGATCCGCATAAGATTTCTGCCGATCAGACGCTTCCTTCAACCGAGTCCGTATTAACTTAACTTTTTCCTCCGTTTTCGAAACTAGTTCAGGACCCAATACCTGACGTTCACCCAACTCTGTCCAACAAGTTGGAGTACGACATCTCCTTCCATATAAGGCTTCATACGGCGCCATTTGAATACTAGCTTGATAGCTATTATTGTACGCGAATTCTGCCAAGGGTAGATACTCTTCCCAATTACCCCTAAAATCGATGATGCAACCCCTTAGCATATCCTCCAAGATCTGAATTACCCTCTCAGACTGACCATCAGACTGTGGGTGAAAAGCGGTACTGAAGTCTAACCTTGTTCCCATTGCTTGATGAAGAGCCTTCCAAAATCGTGAAGTGAACCTAGGGTCCCTATCCGATATGATCGACACCGGTACACCATGTAATCTTACAACCTCAGCCACGTACAACTTAGCCAACTTTTGCAAAGAGTAATCGACCCGAACCGGTATGAAGTGAGCAGACTTCGTCAGCCGATCCACAATTACCCAAATTGCATCTTTCTTGGTGGGTGTAAGGGGTAACCCACTAACAAAATCCATTGTGATTCTCTCCCATTTCCATTGCGGAATCTTTATCGGCTGCAACAATCCCGAAGGCAGCTGGTGTTCCGCCTTCACCTGCTGACACGTTAAACATTTACCTACGAATTCTGTCACTTCTCGCTTCAGACCTGGCCACCAGAATTGCTCTCGCAAATCTCGATACATCTTAACTCTTCCAGGATGCATGGCATATGGGCTACTATGCAATTCCCAAAGAATCATCTGCCTTAGCTCCTCATCATTTGGCATACAAACCTTCCCACGGAAACACAAAACTCTATCATTGTTCAGGCTATAGTCCTCTACTTCACCCTCCTGCACTTGTCGGATTCGAGTGCTTAAGACATCATCCAAAAGTTGCTTCTCCTTGATTAGACTTGTCCACATAGGTCTTACTTGTAGTTCAGCTACCAAGCTACCATCCTCATACAAACTAAGATGAGCGAACAGCGCTCTTAGGTCTGCTATCACCTTCATACTCAACGCATCTGCCACCACATTTGCCTTGCCGGAATGGTATTCAATCGAGCAATCATAGTCCTTCAAGAGCTCGATCCACCTACGTTGTCGTAAATTTAACTCCTTCTGAGTAAGGAGATACTTCAAACTTTTATGATCAGTGTAAATTACTGACTTTTCCCCGTACAGGTAGTGCCTCCAAATCTTCAGAGCAAACACTACCGCCGCCAATTCCAAGTCATGCGTAGGGTAGTTCAGCTCATGTGGCCTCAACTGGCGAGATGTGTACGCCACAACTTTTCCATCCTGTATCAACACACACTCTAAACCTGTGTGTGACGTATCACAGTAGACGATAAATTCTTTTCCTGCCTTTGGCTGAATTAACACCGGCGGTTCCGTCAAAATTCTCTTCAGGTTCTCAAAGCTCTCCTGTTGTTTGACAGTCCACACAAAAGATACTCCCTTCCTCAACAACTTAGTTAAAAGTGCTGCTATGGAAGAGAAACCCTCAACGAACCTTCGATAATATCCTGTTAATCCTAAGAAACTTCGAATTTCTGCCACAGACTTCGGCGGTTTCCAATTTAACACAGCTTCTATTTTCCGAGGGTCTACCCTAATTCCCTCTGCAGAAACTACATGCCCTAGAAAAGTCACCTCCTTCAACCAGAACTCACACTTACTGAACTTTGCGTACAGCTGCTTTTCCCTCAGAATTTGCAACACAACTCGAAGTTGTGCGTCATGTTCCTCCTCAGACTTGGAATAAACCAATATATCGTCGATAAATACTACGACAAACTGATCAAGGTATGGCTGAAATACCCGGTTCATCATATCCATAACTGCTGCTGGCGCGTTCGTCAAACCAAACGGCATTACCAAAAACTCATAATGACTGTAGCGTGTTCGAAATGACGTCTTATGAATGTCTCCTTCCTTCACCTTTAACTGATGATATCCCGACCTTAGATCAATCTTAGAAAAGACCGAAGCTCCTTTGAGCTGGTCGAACAAATCGTCGATTCTCGGTAATGGGTACTTATTCTTAATCGTCAACTTATTCAGTTGACGATAGTCCACGTACATACGCATGGATCTGTCCTTCTTCTTCACGAATAGAACCGGTGCTCCCCATGGAGACACACTCGGCTGAATAAACCCACGATCCAACAGTTCCTGAATCTGAGCTTTGAGCTCCACCAGTTCCTTCGGCGCCATTCGATAAGGAGCAATTGATACCGGAGCTGTACCCGGGAGTAGGTCTATTCCAAACTCCACTTCGCGATCCGGGGATAATCCTGGCAACTCCTCCGGAAAGACGTCTGCAAAATCCTTAACTGTTCGAACCTCATTAACAGTCACCTCTTTAGCATCCAAAGCACTAATAAAAGCTAAAAAGGCGTTACCTCCCTTCTGAATCATCTTAACAGCTTTCAATGTCGACACTACGTTGGACAAATAGTTCCTTCTTTCTCCTAACACAACCATCTCCCCGCCTTCCGGGGTACTTAACACCATGCGCTTAGTCCCACAATCCAATTTAGCACGATGCTTTGACAACCAATCCATTCCTAAGATAAGATCGAACTCTCCGAATGGCAATTCCATTAAGTCTGCCGGAAACACTACCCCTTGAGTCTCTAAAGGTACATCCCTAAACAGCTTGTTCACTATCCTAGATTGTCCTAAGGGACTAACCACAGTCATCTTCCTAGTAGTTGTTTCAGGATCTATACTTAAGGTCTCAGATATCGAACATGCAATATAGGAGTGGGTTGACCCAATATCAATCAAAGCAAGAAAAGGGCTGTGAGCTATAAGAAACGTACCGGTTATGATATCCGGTGCGTCACCATCCTCCTGTCAACGAACTGCATAAACTAGACCCGGCTGCCTTGCCTTTACATTACCTGCACCTCTACTAGGTGCTCCACGACCTCGACCAGCCCCATTTCCTCCTCTTCCTGCACCACGACCCCTTGGTCTGGGCTGATCACCTCTCCTCACTTGATCAGCACCTCGGCCCGCTGGCTGCCCCCGATCCATCTGGGGACAGCCCTTAATCAGATGTTCTGTGGATCCACACTTAAAGCACCCACCTGTCTTCACTCTGCATTCCCCATGATGTGTAATGGCCTAAATTCAACGTTATCGGAACAATGGTTTCGTAACCATAAATCCGATTTAAAGAGAAATTTATTTTAATATTTTTGCATGAATATTTATAGGAAAATCGTATTAAAATATTGATAGAAAAATTTTACCGATTTAGTGGTTAGTTAGAAAAAGGAATTATTGAAGGAATTGGGTAAAAACAAGGTATCGAGACCTTGATCTCATAAAATTGAGTAGGAAATATTTTTATAAATATTTATAAAATGTTAGTAATGTGGTATTAAAATTTCGTTAGAAAATTTTAACGTTTGAGTATGTAATTAAATGAAAAGGACTAAATTGTAACAAATACAAAATTATGAAAAATGATTAAATAGTTTAAATGATAAATAAAGAGGGCTTAAAAGGAAAATAGACCCAAGGTCTAATTGGGCTGGACAGCAAAGGTATGAAATCAGCAAGAAAATAAGGAGAAATAAGGGTAAAATGGGAAAATAACAAAATTTGCTAAATAAAACTAGGACTAAATAGGGATATCTAGAAATTTCTTCATTTTTCTTCACTCTCATCAGCAAAAAACGCCATAGGAGGGGTATCTAAGCTGGTATATCATAATTTTTGCACCAAGTAAGTGAATCCTTGCCTATTTCTTGTAATTTTGTGTTTTTAAAGACTTTACAACTAGGTCCTATCATTAAATTCATTAGTCTTTGATTTCATGGATGAAATTGAAAGCCACCATGGTTGGTTTATGTAAGTTTATGATGAAATAGCATGAAATTTAAGCCTTAATTCGTTTAAGAGATGATTTTATTAGGTAATTTCAATAGAAATTGATTTTTGGGACCTAATTATGAAAGTGTTTGGAATTAAAGTCTATTACTGAAATTATGATTTCCAAAGGTTATAAAGTAGTTTAAAGTGATATAATAAAGTGTTAATTGAGAAAAATAAGCTCAATTGAGAGGTTAATTGAGCAGGGACGAAATTATCATTCATTGAAAGTTTAGGGGAAAAATGGTAATAACCAGCTTGCACTAAAATAGTTTTTGACAGCAGCAGTAGTATAACTTTGAAAAATCACCATAAATTGTAGAAGTTGAATTAGAAGATGGAAAAAATATGAAATTAAAGCTTATTGAGTCTAGTTTCTTATGGAAGAAACATTGTAAGCAATAGAATTGTAAATCATGAGATATAATAGGTTTTGTGAGACAAGGTCAGAATGAATTCGGGTTCCCCTGTTCTGACTTTGAAAAATCATAAAAAAATTGAATAAAAATAATTATGGGGAGTGGTTTATATTCTTAGAATCCTTAGTGAGTCTATTTTTTTATGGTACAAACGAAAACATTATTTTAATTCTGTACAGTGAGATATTTGAGATTTTGTGAAGAGATAGCAGAACTGTCAAACAATGAAACAGGGGAAACTTTAACGAATAAACTGTACTAATTGGCTAAGCCAAAAATTATGAAAATTTTATGGTGTGAATATATGTGAGTCTAGTTTCAAGGAAAATTAACGGTTCTTCATTTGGAGTTCTGTAGCTCAAAAAATAAATAATTTAGTGACTATGACTCAAGTAGACAGCTTTGAATGAACTATAAATAGTAATAGAATTATAATGAATGCTACATATGAACATGAAATGTATTGAATTGATAATTGAATTTATTTATTTAGATCCGGAAAACTCAAACACAAAGCTAAATCGAGGAAAGGAAAAATTTCCGGATTAGTAGATTTTGTATACAAACTAGAATCGAGGTAAGTTCATGTAACTTGAATTATATTCTTAGATGCTTGAAATGTATGTTATTGATGTGGATATAATTTGAATGTTCATTGTATGAAGATTGATGATACATTGATATATTTGATAAAAAGGGAAAGAAATCTCGGTTGAATGAAAGGAATTCGATGGATCTCTGAAAAGGAATTGACGGTAAAAAGGATCTAGCCTGGACGGGTGATCCTATCCTGATTGTAACACCCCTTACCCGTATTCAACGCCGGAATAGGATACGAGGCATTACCAGAATTACAAATTTATTTATCAAACATTTTATTTCATCTAGCATTTTTATATTTGAAATCAATCAAAATCAAACATATTGTCCCTTAAAACATATTTATTTTTCTCATTTCATGACTTACTTGAATTTATTTCTCGTCTAAACATATTTAATTACCTTTTATTTACATATTACAGATAATCACATATTGACATGCCATGATAAATATCATTCTCTTGCCGTTTATTCATAAACATAATTTAGTTAATTCATTATATCAATATTTCACGTACTATCAACTTATAGTTCCTTATATCACATATTTAAAGTTACACGAACTTACCTGGCTAAATTTGCAGAAATACCAAGATTTAAGTGCATTTTGGTAATTTTCCATTTTCATCGATTTTTCAACCGATCTTAATCTAATTAATAATTTCATTCAATTTTGCAATTTTCAATAATAAAATAATCCATTCCATGTAAATTGGTCATCTCCAACATTTTTACAAAACTAATCATAAAGTTTTACTTTTATTCAATTTAGTCCCTGAGCCTCAAACATTACAAATTAGCCATGCTAACTGAATATTCATACGTATTTTTCCTCCTCCTCCTCTCCATTCCACATCCTTAATGTATATAGCATTCTATAAGTAACATTATCAATAATTTTCAACATTTACTTATGTGAATATTTAAGCTGTCCATTTGAGTTATAGTCACTAAATTATTTATTTCCAGAGCTACAGAACTCCAATTTAAGATCCGTAAATTTTCCCCAAAACTAGACTCATATATTTTTTTACTATAAATTTTTCAGAATTTTTGGTATGGCCAATCAATACCAGATTATTCTTAAAGTTTCCCCTATTTCACTGTTTAACTGCTCTGACCTCTCTTCACTACGAATTAAATTACTCTTTGTACAGAATTTAGATGGCCTCCTTGTTTAGCTCATTTGAAACTAGACTCATCCAGGATTTCATACATATAAATTTTAATCCACAATTATTTTTGTGCAATTTCTAATGATTTTTCTAAGGCAGAACAGGGGATCTCGAAATCACCCTGAACCAGTTTCACTAAAATTTAAATATCTCATAATACAGAACTTATTTGCTTTCTCTGTTTCTTTCATATGAAAGTAGACTCAATAAGCTTCAATTTCATATCTTACTCAGCTTCTAATTCCACTTCTACGATTTTTGGTGATTTTTCAAAGTTACTCTACTGCTGCTGTCCAAAACAGTTTTGTTATAGCTTATTTTACAATTAAATCCTTTACCCAATTCTAACTTCAAATTCTTTCAATTAAACCACTAATTCATCATTTTATTCATCATATGCTATATTCAACAGCTTTAAAACTTCAAAAAAACTTCAACTTAAATTCATCAAAACTTTGTTCTAAAACTTATAAAACATCAAAATTAAAAGAGAAGGACTAAATTAACTTACCAATTAAACTTCCAAGCTTCAAACCATCAATTTCTCCTTTTTCTTTCTTTCCCCTTTTCCTTCCCCTGCTTTCGTCTTGTTCTCTGTTTCATTTCTGGTATTCTCCTTTACTTCTTTTGGTTTATATATATAATAATAATATAATAATAATAATATAATATAATAATATACTTTTAAAAAAAATCTGAGATTTTCTTACGTTAACCGCCTCAACTATGCAAAATGGTAAAATTACCATTTTGATCCTTCATAATTTCTTTTAATCTATAATTTAACTTTTACTTTCATTTCAGTTTAGTCCTTTTCATTTAATTTCCTACCCAAACGTTAAAATTTTCTAACGAAAGTTTAATAATAACTTAATGACACTCCATAAATATTTTTAGAAATATTTATGGCTCACTTTATGAATTCGAGGTCTCAATACCTCGTTTTTGGCCCAATTTTTTTTTTTTTTTTCTAATTAATTCTTTCAGTTCACAAAATTCACTAATTTTAAAATATTTCTAAAATCACACTTAACTTATAATTATCGATTAACAAAATTTTCTAACTTTTCGTCAGATTTAGTGATCTCGAATCACTGTTCCGACACTATTAAAATTGGGCTGTTACAATTCTTCCCCCCTAAAAAAATTTCGTCCTCGAAATTTCCTTATTATTTTGATCATGAACTTCGTTATTTCTATAATTCTATAGCTCCTTTGTGCACATATTTATCTGATTTATCATTTATATCCATTCCATATCCTTTCAGTTTGCAATTCATTTTTAATTCAATATTGCGAACATACCTTATAACGAAAATTACTTACCTTTTTATAAGAGGCCCAATAGATTCAATAGAATACTTAAGATATATGAAACAAATATAGAAGTGTATTATTATTTACTATTAATCAGATAGCACTTGATGAGAACCAAAGTGTTATTATCAGAGAATGCGCTAAAGTTCCTTAATGGTATACTACTAATATCTTAGTAGATTTAATCTCATTTACTTGGGAAAATTACATTATACACGCATGTCACTTTTACAATTTTAACATAATGCTTTTACATACTTTACAATTTAACTATTGTACTAAAAACCTGTATGTTTATATATTTTCTTTCTTTAATATATGTAACATATTTCAAAACTTACTAGTCATTTTTAATTTACTAATAATTCTTATTATGTGCTTCACATTTCATTCTCCATTTTTTTTTTTTTTTTCAATTCCAATTTCACTTCAATTTATTCACAACTAAATTTAATTTCACTTTCTCATCAATATACAATTCATATAATACTTATCCATCACTTAATTCAATTTCCATTTAATTCAACAATAACACTTACCTCATACTTCACTTATTATACGCATAATTTAAATTTAACATTTAATATTAAATAATAGACATCAAACATGTAACAATAGAAGTCATATGTGTTAATTTATACTTTAATTTTATACCTCAACAATAGTCTTTCATCAAATAGCCTCATATACCATCTACATTATCTTTAATCAATTCATAAACCTTTGATTCAAGTTTTCAATCTCATATCTCAATTTCAATTTACATTTCAATTCCCAATTCCACTTTTCCATACTTTCAATAATTCAACCGATCAAATTCAATCAATTTTCTCATTTCGTTTATTCAACAGATTTCAATAATAATAATTTGATATTTTAACAAATTTATGAACCTTAAGTTCATACTTCAATTCTCACATTTCAATTCGATTCACAATTCAATTCATAATGTCCTTCTCATATTTTTAGTAGTACGGTCAATCAAATTTATTTAATTTTCTCATTTCAGTTATTCACCCTATTAACAATCCGGACTTTGATGGATACACGGATTTCAACCCAAACACACCAGTACGGCACAATGTGCCTTAACGGTAACAGTATACGACACACAAAGTGTCGAATCGGTAACAGTAACAGTATCAGTATTCAACACACAAAGTGCTGAATCTGTAACGGTAACAGTAACAGTATACGACACACAAAGTGTCGAATCAGTAACAGTAACAGTATCAGTATTCAACACACAAAGTGCTGAATCTGTAACGGTAACAGTAACAATATACGACACACAAAGTGTCGAATCAGTAACAGTAACAGTAGTCGGCACGTAAGTGCCTGATCAGTAAGCCGGCAAAAACCCGTACTCTTCCATATCCTATGGCATGCCAATTATATCCGACTAGTCCGACAAGTTAATAGGGAAATCAATTCTCATTTTAATTTCACATAATATTCATATCTACCCCTATTAACAAGACTCGGACTTTGGCGGATACGCGGATCCACCCAAACACACCAGATTGGCACCCAGTGCCTCATCGACTCAAGGTCGAAGAATTCCCTGAACAATTCCAATCCTATGGCATGCCATTTGTATCCAATCTAGTCCGATAAGTTAATAGGGTGTTCAAATCATTCATTTTTTATTATTATTATTATTTTTTTTTATTTCAATTCACTTTTCCATTTCTAATCAGTATACAATTCAGTACCAATACATATTGCAAATATTCACATATAATCAGACTTTGATTCAATTCCAACCACTTTCAATCAATACACGATTCATATATTTACACATATTCATAATTTAATGCATTTTATTCAATTCGTATTTTTAATTTATTGTCCAATCAAATTTAAAATCACTAATTGCTTTCCAATCAATATACATTCCAATTACTCACATATTTTCTTTATTTAATTTGCCTTCAAATATTCAAATAATTTATAATTCAGTTACGTAATTTAAATAACTTTCTAATTTCCAGTTCATTCTACTTTCACTTCTTATTTCAATCAGCTTCACAATATTGCAGTTATTTATTACATCAATAATTTCATAGTTTAATGCAATACATATAACAATATTCAATAACTTCACAATTCAATTCAGTACACAAAATAATATTCAGTATTCCATAATTCAGTTCAGTATCAGTCTCAATTTTAGTACTCAATCTTAAATTTATCATTTTACTAAATACTTACCTTAAAATATTTACCACACATAATTAATAAATTACACATAATAATGATAAAGTTTGAATAACAGTGATTCAAATATCATCAAAGTCTGGAGATATCACATTATATTTTAAGTTATATATTAATAATGGCATACATTTCTAGACTTCACACACATTACGTTTGGTCCGAGAACCGACTAAACCTAAGCTCTGATACCACTAAATGTAACACCCCTTACCCGTATTCAACGCCGGAATAGGATACGAGGCATTACCAGAATTACAAATTTATTTATCAAACATTTTATTTCATCTAGCATTTTATATTTGAAATCAATCAAAATCAAACATATTGTCCCTTAAAACATATTTATTTTTCTCATTTCATGACTTACTTGAATTTATTTCTCGTCTAAACATATTTAATTACCTTTTATTTACATATTACAGATAATCACATATTGACATGCCATGATAAATATCATTCTCTTGCCGTTTATTCATAAACATAATTTAGTTAATTCATTATATCAATATTTCACGTACTATCAACTTATAGTTCCTTATATCACATATTTAAAGTTACACGAACTTACCTGGCTAAATTTGCAGAAATACCAAGATTTAAGTGCATTTTGGTAATTTTCCATTTTCATCGATTTTTCAACCGATCTTAATCTAATTAATAATTTCATTCAATTTTGCAATTTTCAATAATAAAATAATCCATTCCATGTAAATTGGTCATCTCCAACATTTTTACAAAACTAATCATAAAGTTTTACTTTTATTCAATTTAGTCCCTGAGCCTCAAACATTACAAATTAGCCATGCTAACTGAATATTCATACGTATTTTTCCTCCTCCTCCTCTCCATTCCACATCCTTAATGTATATAGCATTCTATAAGTAACATTATCAATAATTTTCAACATTTACTTATGTGAATATTTAAGCTGTCCATTTGAGTTATAGTCACTAAATTATTTATTTCCAGAGCTACAGAACTCCAATTTAAGATCCGTAAATTTTCCCCAAAACTAGACTCATATATTTTTTTACTATAAATTTTTCAGAATTTTTGGTATGGCCAATCAATACCAGATTATTCTTAAAGTTTCCCCTATTTCACTGTTTAACTGCTCTGACCTCTCTTCACTACGAATTAAATTACTCTTTGTACAGAATTTAGATGGCCTCCTTGTTTAGCTCATTTGAAACTAGACTCATCCAGGATTTCATACATATAAATTTTAATCCACAATTATTTTGTGCAATTTCTAATGATTTTTCTAAGGCAGAACAGGGATCTCGAAATCACCCTGAACCAGTTTCACTAAAATTTAAATATCTCATAATACAGAACTTATTTGCTTTCTCTGTTTCTTTCATATGAAAGTAGACTCAATAAGCTTCAATTTCATATCTTACTCAGCTTCTAATTCCACTTCTACGATTTTGGTGATTTTTCAAAGTTACTCTACTGCTGCTGTCCAAAACAGTTTTGTTATAGCTTATTTTACAATTAAATCCTTTACCCAATTCTAACTTCAAATTCTTTCAATTAAACCACTAATTCATCATTTTATTCATCATATGCTATATTCAACAGCTTTAAAAACTTCAAAAAAACTTCAACTTAAATTCATCAAAACTTTGTTCTAAAACTTATAAACATCAAAATTAAAAGAGAAGGACTAAATTAACTTACCAATTAAACTTCCAAGCTTCAAACCATCAATTTCTCCTTTTTCTTTCTTTCCCCTTTTCCTTCCCCTGCTTTCGTCTTGTTCTCTGTTTCATTTCTGGTATTCTCCTTTTACTTCTTTTGGTTTATATATATAATAATATAATAATATAATAATATAATAATATAATATAATAATATACTTTTAAAAAAAATCTGAGATTTTCTTACGTTAACCGCCTCAACTATGCAAAATGGTAAAATTACCATTTTGATCCTTCATAATTTCTTTTAATCTATAATTTAACTTTTACTTTCATTTCAGTTTAGTCCTTTTCATTTAATTTCCTACCCAAACGTTAAAATTTTCTAACGAAAGTTTAATAATAACTTAATGACACTCCATAAATATTTTTAGAAATATTTATGGCTCACTTTATGAATTCGAGGTCTCAATACCTCGTTTTTGGCCCAATTTTTTTTTTTTTTTTTCTAATTAATTCTTTCAGTTCACAAAATTCACTAATTTTAAAATATTTCTAAAATCACACTTAACTTATAATTATCGATTAACAAAATTTTCTAACTTTTCGTCAGATTTAGTGATCTCGAATCACTGTTCCGACACTATTAAAATTGGGCTGTTACACTGATATAGCCCTCCCGAAGAATATGTGGAAAATGGATTTAGCCCGGACGGGTAATCCGACTTAGGGTCTGAATTTAGCCTGAACTGGTAATTCAGATCCAAGCTCATTAGAGTAATTGTCGTTGCAGGGGATTTAGCCTGGACTGGTAATCCCGACAATACTCTATGAGTTTATCCGCTGTAAAGATGAGGTTCGCGGGAGTGTGCTCTCTGAAATAAAAATGTGCGCACATGAATATGAATTGAGGAACCCAGATTTGTAACTAAAGTGTACTTCTGAAAATCCATCAAAATTCCGAGAAATTCAACGGGATAAATATGGAAAAATAACAAGGAAATGAAATCATGGTATTGATGAGCTCATCAATCATTGTACATATTAATGATACATGAAAATTATTGGACTAACTTGAATGTTGAGTTTGTGCATGTTAAAGTAATAATGCATTGAATGGATATATAAATGGTTATTACATTATATTGAAAATGTTAGGTAAGTATAATTCTTGTTACATGGGCTTACTAAGCACAAAGTGCTTACTCTGTTTCCTTTTCCCTGTTTTGTAGTATTAAGAGCTCGGAGGTCGGATTCGGTGGGAGACACATCACACTATCAACCCCAAGATTTCGGTATATAAAGAAACTTTATTTTGGAAATCAATGGCATGTATAAGCTAATAAAGTAGATGTTAATATGAAATGAATGTAAGGTTAGCCATTGGTATGGCTAACAAATTTCTAGTTTCAGTATGTAATGAGGTTATCTTATAAATTTGCATGGATCTATTTTGAAGGTATGTTGATTGGATTGGTTGATATGAATTAGTCTCGGTTTAAAAAAAATTTTGCAGGGAAGACTAGATTGTTTATAAAGGAGTTATATTGAGTAAAAAAAAATATTGTAAGCTCCGGTAATGCCTCGTTCCCTATTCTGATAATGAATACGGGTAGGGGGTGTTACATTTGTTGGTATCAGAGCTACGGTTTAGCTGGTTCTAGGACCGATGTAGCAAATACGGATTAGCTATACATGCCATTTAAATTATTATTGATAGTGTGATATCTCCTCACCGTTTAAATTGTATTTTTCTTATAGTAATGTCATCCGACAGAGTTCAATCTGAGGAAGCTGGGAGTCATGCTCCGGCTTCAGTACAAAGAGAAGAAACTAGCAGTAGAAGGCCCGGTACAGAGGGTCAAGGGGAGGAGGCAAAGATAGCCTTCTTTCAAATGATGAATGAATGGTTTACTCAATACATAAGAACTAACCCTGTAGTGCAGCAAACTCAAGCTCCCCCTCCTGCTCCTCCACCGGTTCCCGAGATCCCACAGACTACAGGTACTGAATCTGTTAGAAAAGGGAAAGCTCCGGTTGATAAAATTCGAAAATATGGGGCCGAAGAATTTCGAGCAGCAGTTGATGATGATCCTGAGCGGGCTGAATTTTGGTTAGAGAATACTACTCGGGTTTTGGAGGATTTATCTTGTACACCAGAAGAATGTCTGAAATGTGCCGTTTCACTACTAAAAGACACAGCTTACCATTGGTGGAATACTAAAGCTTCAGTTGTTCCGAAAGAAGAAATTACATGGGAGTTCTTTCAAAATGAATTTAAAAAGAAATATATCAGCCAGAGGTTCCTTGATCAGAAAAGAAAAGAATTTCTTGAGCTGAAACAGGGTAATAGATCGGTATCTGAGTATGAAAGGGAATTTGTTCGGTTGAGTAAATATGCTCGAGAATGGGTCCAGTCAGAAGCTGAAATGTGTAAAAGATTCGAAGAAGGGTTGAATGAAGACATTAAGCTATTGATCGGAATTCTTGAAATTCGAGAGTTTGCTATATTGGCAGAGCGAGCTTATAAAGCAGAAGAATTGAGCAAAGAAAAGAAACAGACTGAGAAGGAAGCTCGAATTTCTAGTAAAAGACCAATGAGAAAATCTCAGTTTTCTGCTCCAAAGAAATTGCAGAAGTACCTGGATCGTTCTACCTCGGTCACTGGGTATTCAGGCAGAGAACGAGGTTCTCAACGTATTAATCCAAGACCTTCCACTCCATCAGTGACCAGTGTTGGCAGTGTTGGTACCCCTAAGCTGAGATGCCAGTATTGTAATAAAGCTCATTTTGGTGAATGCCGATTTAAGAGCGGGGCTTGTTATCGATGCGGTTCTTTTGACCATTTCCTCAGAGATTGTCCAGAAAGGGGTGAAAAAGAAATGGAACAGATATCTAAACCGAGTAATCCAGTTTCAAGGGGTAGACCATCTCGACCATCCGGTAATGTTAGTGGTAGCCGAGGAGCTGCAAAAGACACTGCAGGCAGGCCTGAAACACGAGCACCTACTAGGACATATGCCATTCGTGCCAGAGAAGATGCCTCAGCACCCGATGTTATTACTGGTACATTTTCTTTACTTGACACTGATATTACTGCATTAATTGATCCCGGTTCTACGTATTCATATATATGTATAAAGCTTGCATGTGTTAAAGATTTATCTATTGAACCTACTGAATTTGTGGTTAAAGTCTCGAACCCCCTGGGCCAATCTGTTTTGGTGGATAAAATTTGTAAAAATTGTCCACTGATAGTAAGAGGTTATTGTTTCCTGGCTGATTTGATGTTACTGCCATTTGATGAGTTTGATGTGATATTGGGTATGGATTGGTTAACTTAGCATGATGCAGTAGTAAATTGTAAACAAAAATATATTGTGTTGAAGTGTCAGAATGGCGAATTACTCCGGGTTAAATCTGATCAGACAGAGGGATTATCTGATGTGATTTCAGTTATTGCTGCTCAGAGGTATGTTAAAAAGGGGTATGATGCTTTTCTTGCTTATGTACTCGATACCAAGGCATCTGAGTCAAAGATACAGGCAGTGCCAGTGGTATGCGAATTTTCTGATGTGTTTCCAGAGGAGTTACCCGGGTTGCCACCAGAAAGGGAAGTGGAATTCTCTATAGATTTGATTCTGGGAACTACTCCGATTTCCATAGCTCCATACCGGATGGCTCCTACAGAATTAAAAGAACTAAAGATACAATTACAGGAACTTGTTGATAGAGGTTTTGTCAGACCGAGTCATTCACCTTGGGGTGCTCCGGTTCTGTTTGTGAAAAAGAAAGACGGGTCTTTGAGATTGTGTATCGACTATCGGCAGCTCAGTAAGGTAACTATAAAGAATAAGTACCCGTTGCCCCGGATTGATGATCTATTTGATCAGCTGAAAGGTGCCACAGTATTCTCAAAGATTGATCTCCGATCGGGCTATTACCAGCTACGGGTAAAGGAGTCAGATGTACCGAAAACAGCTTTCAGAACCAGGTATGGGCATTATGAGTTTCTGGTTATGCCTTTTGGACTGACTAATGCACCTGCAGTATTTATGGATCTGATGAATCAGATATTCAGACCGTACTTAGATAGGTTTGTTGTAGTTTTCATTGATGATATTCTAGTCTATTCTCGAGATGATTGAGAATAGTGTTGCAAATCCTGCGTGAGAAAAAGCTTTATGCTAAATTCAGTAAATGTGAATTTTGGCTCCAAGAAGTGGGTTTCCTTGGACATGTTGTATCAGCCGAAGGCATCAGGGTAGACCCGAATAAAATTTCAGCTATTATTAATTGGAGTCCACCGAAGAATATATCTGAAGTTAGAAGTTTCTTGGGTTTAGCTGGTTATTATCGGAGATTTGTACAGGGGTTCTCTATGATAGCTTCTCTGATGACCCGTTTGTTGCAGAAAGATGTTAAATTCGAGTGGACTGATGAATGCCAGCAGAGTTTTGATCGATTGAAAGATTTAGTGACGAAAGCACCTGTGTTGGTACAACCTGAACCAGGTAAGGAATTTGTTATTTATAGTGATGCTTCATTAAATGGTTTAGGTTGTGTCTTGATGCAAGAAGGTAAAGTAATAGCCTATGCTTCAAGACAACTTAAGCCACATGAAAGAAATTACCCGGTACATGATCTCGAGTTAGCTGCTATTGTATTTGCATTGAAGATATGGCGGCATTACTTGTACGGTGTGAAATGTCATATTTATACTGATCATAAAAGCTTGAAATATTTGATGACACAGAAAGATTTGAATTTGAGACAGCGCAGGTGGCTTGAATTGATAAAGGACTATGATTTGATTATTGATTACCATCTGGGTAAGGCTAATGTTGTTGCTGATGCTTTAAGCCGAAAATCTCTGTTTACTTTGCGAACTATGAATGCTCAATTGTCTTTGGTTGATGATGGTTCAGTCATACCTGAGTTGAGAGCTAAACCGACATTTCTACAGCAAATATGTGAAGCTCAGAAGAATGATGAAAAGTTGCAGGTTAAACGGGCACAATGTGAGTCAGGTACTGATTCTGAATTTCAAGTGGGGATTGATGGTTGTTTATTATTCAGAGATAGGGTATGTGTACCCAAGAATTCAGAGCTCATACAGAAGATTTTACACGAGGCTCATATTGGTATTATGTCTGTACATCCGGGAAGTAATAAAATGTATAATGATTTGAAGAAGACGTACTGGTGGCCAGGTATGAAACGTGATATTTCTGAGTTTGTATCAGGATGTTTAATATGTCAGCAAGTTAAAGCTGAACATCAGGTACCTTCGGGGTTACTTCAGCCAATTACTATACCGGAATGGAAATGGGAAAGAATCACTATGGATTTTGTATCGGGGTTACCGTTGTCTCCGAGGAAAAAAGATGCTATTTGGGTGATTGTTGATCGATTGACAAAGTCAGCGCACTTTATTCCGGTACGTATGGATTATTCTTTAGATAAACTGGCTGAACTGTACATATCTGAGATTATCAGGCTACATGGAGTGCCTGTCTCCATTATATCAGATAGAGATCCTCGGTTTACGTCTCGTTTCTGGGACAAATTGCAAGAAGCCTTGGGTACTCAGTTGTATTTCAGCACTGCATTTCATCCTCAGACAGATGGCCAATCTGAGCGTGTAATTCAGGTATTGGAAGATATGCTCCGATGTTGTATACTAGAGTTTGAAGGTAATTGGGAGAGATATCTACCTTTGATTGAATTTGCTTACAATAACAGTTATCAGTCCAGTATTAAAATGGCTCCGTATGAAGCTTTGTATGATAGAAAATGTAGAACACCATTATATTGGACAGAGCTCAGTGAAAAGAAGATACATAGGGTTGATTTAATCCGGGAAACAGAAGAAAAAGTGAAGGTTATTCGGGATAGTTTAAAAGCAGCTTCCGATCGCCAAAAATCATATGTCGATCTTAAACGAAAAGAGATTGAATTTCAGGTCGGTGACAAGGTATTCCTGAAAGTGTCTCCTTGGAAGAAAGTTCTCCGGTTTGGTCGAAAGGTAAATTGAGTCCAAGATTTATCGGGCCATATGAAATTATAGAAAGAATTGGACCGGTCGCTTATCGATTGGCATACCACCGGAACTCGATAGAATTCATAATGTTCATGTATCTATGCTACGACGATATCGGTCAGATCCTTCACATGTTATTTCTCCGACAGAAGTGAGATTCAACCGGATATGACTTACAGTGAAGAACCGGTCAAGATATTGGCACGGGAAACAAAGGAGCTTAGAAATAAAAGATAAATTTAGTGAAAGTATTATGGCAAAAGCATGGGATTGAGGAAGCGACATGGGAACCGATGAGACAATGAGGAAACAATGTCCAAACCTCTTTACTGGTAAGATTTTCGAGGACGAAAATCCTTAAAAGGGGGGAGAGTTGTAATGGCCTAAATTCAACGTTATCGGAACAATGGTTTCGTAACCTTAAATCCGATTTAAAGAGAAATTTATTTTAATATTTTTGCATGAATATTTATAGGAAAATCGTATTAAAATATCGATAGAAAAATTTTACCGATTTAGTGGTTAGTTAGAAAAATGAATTATTGAAGGAATTGGGTAAAAACAAGGTATCGAGACCTTGACTCATAAAATTGAGTAGGAAATATTTTTATAAATATTTATAAAATGTTAGTAATGTGGTATTAAAATTTCGTTAGAAAATTTTAAGTTTGAGTATGTAATTAAATGAAAAGGACTAATTGTAACAAATACAAAATTATGAAAAATGATTAAATAGTTTAAATGATAAAAAAGAGGGCTTAAAAGGAAAATAGACCCAAGGTCTAATTGGGCTGGACGGCAAAGGTATGAAATCAGCAAGAAATAAGGAGAAATAAGGGTAAATGGGAAAATAACAAAATTTGCTAAATAAAACTAGGACTAAATAGGGATATCTAGAAATCTCTTCATTTTTCTTCACTCTCATCAGCAAAAAAACGCCATAGGAGGTATCTAAGCTGGTATATCATAATTTTTGCACCAAGTAAGTGAATCCTTGCCTATTTCTTGTAATTTTGTGTTTTTAAAGACTTTTACAACTAGGTCCTTATTAATTCATTAGTCTTTGATTCATGGATGAAATTGAAAGCCACCATGGTTGGTTTATGTAAGTTTATGATGAAATCATGAAATTTAAGCCTTAATTCGTTTAAGAGATGATTTTATTAGGTAATTTCAATAGAAATTGATTTTTGGGACCTAATTATGAAAGTGTTTGGAATTAAAGTCTATTACTGAAATTATGATTTCCAAAGGTTATAAAGTAGTTTAAAGTGATATATAAAGTGTTAATTGAGAAAAATAAGCTCAATTGAGAGGTTAATTGAGCAGGGACGAAATTATCATTCATTGAAAGTTTAGGGGAAAAATGGTAATAACCAGCTTGCACTAAAACAGTTTTTGACAGCAGCAGTAGTCCTAACTTTGAAAATCACCATAAATTGTAGAAGTTGAATTAGAAGATGGAAAAATATGAAATTAAAGCTTATTGAGTCTAGTTTCTTATGGAAGAAACGTTGTAAGCAATAGAATTGTAAATCATGAGATATAATAGGTTTTGTGAGACAAGGTCAGAATGAATTTGGGTCCCCTGTTCTGACTTTGAAAAATCATAAAAAAATGAATAAAAATAATTATGGGGAGTGGTTTATATTCTTAGAATCCTTAGTGAGTCTATTTTTTTATGGTACAAACGAAAACATTATTTTAATTCTGTACAGTGAGATATCTGAGATTTTGTGAAGAGATAGCAGAACTGTCAAACAATGAAACAGGGGAAACTTAACGAATAAACTGTACTAATTGGCTAAGCCAAAAATTATGAAATTTTATGGTGTGAATATATTGAGTCTAGTTTCAAGGAAAATTAACGGTTCTTCATTTGGAGTTCTGTAGCTCGAAAAATAAATAATTTAGTGACTATGACAAGTAGACAGCTTTGAATGAACTATAAATAGTAATAGAATTATAATGAATGCTACATGTGAACATGAAATGTATTGAATTGATAATTGAATTTATTTATTTAGATCCGGAAAACTCAAACACAAAGCTAAATCGAGGAAAGGAAAAAGTTCCGGATTAGTATTTTGTATACAAACTAGAATCGAGGTAAGTTCATGTAATTGAATTATATTCTTAGATGCTTGAAATGTATGTTATTGATGATATAATTTGAATGTCATTGTATGAAATTGATGATACATTGATATATTTGATAAAAAGGGAAAGAAATCCCGGTTGAATGAAAGGAAAATTCGATGGATCTCTGAAAAGGAATTGACGGATTTTAACGTTTGAGTATGTAATTAAATGAAAAGGACTAAATTGTAACAAATACAAAATTATGAAAAATGATTAAATAGTTTAAATGATAAAATAAAGAGGGCTTAAAAGGAAAATAGACCCAAGGTCTAATTGGGCTGGACGGCAAAGGTATGAAATCAGCAAGAAAATAAGGAGAAATAAGGGTAAAATGGGAAAATAACAAAATTTGCTAAATAAAACTAGGACTAAATAGGGATATCTAGAAATCTCTTCATTTTTCTTCACTCTCATCAGCAAAAAACGCCATAGGAGGGGTATCTAAGCTGGTATATCATAATTTTTGCACCAAGTAAGTGAATCCTTGCCTATTTCTTGTAATTTTGTGTTTTTAAAGACTTTTACACTAGGTCCTATCATTAAATTCATTAGTCTTTGATTTCATGGATGAAATTGAAAGCCACCATGGTTGGTTTATGTAAGTTTATGATGAAATAGCATGAAATTTAAGCCTTAATTCGTTTAAGAGATGATTTTATTAGGTAATTTCAATAGAAATTGATTTTTGGGACCTAATTATGAAAGTGTTTGGAATTAAAGTCTATTACTGAAATTATGATTTCCAAAGGTTATAAAGTAGTTTAAAGTGATATAATAAAGTGTTAATTGAGAAAAATAAGCTCAATTGAGAGGTTAATTGAGCAGGGACGAAATTATCATTCATTGAAAGTTTAGGGGAAAAATGGTAATAACCAGCTTGCACTAAAACAGTTTTTGACAGCAGCAGTAGTCTAACTTTGAAAAATCACCATAAATTGTAGAAGTTGAATTAGAAGATGGAAAAAATATGAAATTAAAGCTTATTGAGTCTAGTTTCTTATGGAAGAAACGTTGTAAGCAATAGAATTGTAAATCATGAGATATAATAGGTTTTGTGAGACAAGGTCAGAATGAATTCGGGTTCCCCTGTTCTGACTTTGAAAAATCATAAAAAATTGAATAAAAATAATTATGGGGAGTGGTTTATATTCTTAGAATCCTTAGTGAGTCTATTTTTTTATGGTACAAATGAAAACATTATTTTAATTCTGTACAGTGAGATATCTGAGATTTTGTGAAGAGATAGCAGAACTGTCAAACAATGAAACAGGGGAAACTTTAACGAATAAACTGTACTAATTGGCTAAGCCAAAAATTATGAAAATTTTATGGTGTGATATATGTGAGTCTAGTTTCAAGGAAAATTAACGGTTCTTCATTTGGAGTTCTGTAGCTCGAAAAATAAATAATTTAGTGACTATGACTCAAGTAGACAGCTTTGAATGAACTATAAATAGTAATAGAATTATAATGAATGCTACATGTGAACATGAAATGTATTGAATTGATAATTGAATTTATTTATTTAGATCCGGAAAACTCAAACACAAAGCTAAATCGAGGAAAGGAAAAAGTTCCGGATTAGTAGATTTTGTATACAAACTAGAATCGAGGTAAGTTCGTGTAACTTGAATTATATTCTTAATGCTTGAAATGTATGTTATTGATGTGGATATAATTTGAATGTTCATTGTATGAAATTGATGAAACATTGATATATTGATAAAAAGGGAAAGAAATCCCGGTTGAATGAAAGGAAAATTCGATGGATCTCTGAAAAGGAATTGACGGTAAAAAGGATCTAGCCCGGACGGGTGATCCTATCCTGATATAGCCCTCCCGAAGAATATGTGGAAAATGGATTTAGCCCGGACGGGTAATCCGATTAGGGTCTGAATTTAGCCTGGACTGGTAATTCAGATCCAAACTCATTAGAGTAATTGTC
Organism: Gossypium australe; assembly: GCA_005393395.2. NCBI lineage: Eukaryota > Viridiplantae > Streptophyta > Magnoliopsida > Malvales > Malvaceae > Gossypium > Gossypium australe. Next base: position 112,765,590 of record CM016620.1, on the reverse strand, counting down.
GTTGCAGGGGATTTAGCCTGGACTGGTAATCCCGACAATACTCTATGAGTTTAGCCGCTGTAAAGATGAGGTTCGCGGGAGTGTGCTCTCTGAAATGAAAATGTGCGCACATGAATATGAATTGACGACCCGATTTGTACACTAAAGTGTACCTCTGAAAATCCATCGAAATTCCGAGTAATTCAATGGGATAAATATAAAAAAAAAAATGGAAATATGGTATTGATGAGCTCATCAATCATGTATATATTATGATATATGAAAATTATTGGACTGACTTGAATGTTGAGTTTGTAATGTTAAGGTAATAATGCATTGAATGGATATATAAATGGTTATTACATTATATTGAAAATGTTAGGTAAGTATAATTCTTGTTACATGGGCTTACTAAGCACAAAGTGCTTACTCTGTTTCCTTTTCCTATTTTGTAGTATTAAGAGCTCGGAGGTCGGATTCGGTGGGAGACACATCACACTATCAACCCCAAGATTTCGGTATATAAAGAAACTTTATTTTGGAAATCAATGGCATGTATAAGCTAATAAAGTAGATGTTAATATGAAATGAATGTAAGGTCAGCCATTGGTATGGCTAACAAATTTCTAGTTTCAGTATGTAATGAGGTTATCTTATAAATTTGCATGGATCTATTTTGAAGGTATGTTGATTGGATTGGTTGATATGAATTAGTCTCGGTTTAAAAAAAATTTTGCAGGGAAGACTAGATTGTTTATAAAGGAGTTATATTGAGTAAAAAAAAATATTGTAAGCTCCGGTAATGCCTCGTTCCCTATTCCGATAATGAATACGGGTAGGGGGTGTTACATTTGTTGGTATCAGAGCTACGGTTTAGCCGGTTCTAGGACCGATGTAGCAAATACGGATTAGCTATACATGCCATTTAAATTATTATTGATAGTGTGATATCTCCTCACCGTTTAAATTGTATTTTTCTTATAGTAATGTCATCCGACCGAGTTCAATCTGAGGAAGCTGGGAGTCATGCTCCGGCTTCAGTACAAAGAGAAGAAACTAGCAGTAGAAGGCCCGGTACAGAGGGTCAAGGGGAGGAGGCAAAGATAGCCTTCTTTCAAATGATGAATGAATGGTTTACTCAATACATAAGAACTAACCCTGTAGTGCAGCAAACTCAAGCTCCCCCTCCTGCTCCTCCACCGGTTCCCGAGATCCCACAGACTACAGGTACTGAATCTGTTAGAAAAGGGAAAGCTCCGGTTGATAAAATTCGAAAATATGGGGCCGAAGAATTTCGAGCAGCAGTTGATGATGATCCTGAGCGGGCTGAATTTTGGTTAGAGAATACTACTCGGGTTTTGGAGGATTTATCTTGTACACCAGAAGAATGTCTGAAATGTGCCGTTTCACTACTAAAAGACACAGCTTACCATTGGTGGAATACTAAAGCTTCAGTTGTTCCGAAAGAAGAAATTACATGGGAGTTCTTTCAAAACGAATTTAAAAAGAAATATATCAGCCAGAGGTTCCTTGATCAGAAAAGAAAAGAATTTCTTGAGCTGAAACAGGGTAATAGATCGGTATCTGAGTATGAAAGGGAATTTGTTCGGTTGAGTAAATATGCTCGAGAATGGGTCCAGTCAGAAGCTGAAATGTGTAAAAGATTCGAAGAAGGGTTGAATGAAGACATTAAGCTATTGATCGGAATTCTTGAAATTCGAGAGTTTGCTATATTGGCAGAGCGAGCTTATAAAGCAGAAGAATTGAGCAAAGAAAAGAAACAGGCTGAGAAGGAAGCTCGAATTTCTAGTAAAAGACCAATGGAAAATCTCAGTTTTCTGCTCCAAAGAAATTGCAGAAGTACCTGGATCGTTCTACCTCGGTCACTGGGTATTCAGGCAGAGAACGAGGTTCTCAACGCATTAATCCAAGACCTTCCACTCCATCAGTGACCAGTGTTGGCAGTGTTGGTACCCCTAAGCTGAGATGCCAGTATTGTAATAAAGCTCATTTTGGTGAATGCCGATTTAAGAGCGGGGCTTGTTACCGATGTGGTTCTTTTGACCATTTCCTCAGAGATTGTCCAGAAAGGGGTGAAAAAGAAGTGGAACAGATATCTAAACCGAGTAATCCAGTTTCAAGGGGTAGACCATCTCGACCATCCGGTAATGTTAGTGGTAGCCGAGGAGCTGCAAAAGACACTGCAGGCAGGCCTGAAACACGAGCACCTACTAGGACATATGCCATTCGTGCCAGAGAAGATGCCTCAGCACCCGATGTTATTACTGGTACATTTTCTTTACTTGACACTGATATTACTGCATTAATTGATCCCGGTTCTACGCATTCATATATATGTATAAAGCTTGCATGTGTTAAAGATTTATCTATTGAACCTACTGAATTTGTGGTTAAAGTCTCGAACCCCCTGGGCCAATCTGTTTTGGTGGATAAAATTTGTAAAAATTGTCCACTGATAGTAAGAGGTTATTGTTTCCTGGCTGATTTGATGTTACTGCCATTTGATGAGTTTGATGTGATATTGGGTATGGATTGGTTAACTCAGCATGATGCAGTAGTAAATTGTAAACAAAAATATATTGTGTTGAAGTGTCAGAATGGCGAATTACTCCGGGTTAAATCTGATCAGACAGAGGGATTATCTGATGTGATTTCAGTTATTGCTGCTCAGAGGTATGTTAAAAGGGGTATGATGCTTTTCTTGCTTATGTACTCGATACCAAGGCATCTGAGTCAAAGATACAGGCAGTGCCAGTGGTATGCAAATTTTCTGATGTGTTTCCAGAGGAGTTACCCGGGTTGCCACCAGAAAGGGAAGTGGAATTCTCTATAGATTTGATTCTGGGAACTACTCCGATTTCCATAGCTCCATACCGGATGGCTCCTACAGAATTAAAAGAACTAAAGATACAATTACAGGAACTTGTTGATAGAGGTTTTGTCAGACCGAGTCATTCACCTTGGGGTGCTCCGGTTCTGTTTGTGAAAAAGAAAGACGGGTCTTTGAGATTGTGTATCGACTATCGGCAGCTCAATAAGGTAACTATAAAGAATAAGTACCCGTTGCCCCGGATTGATGATCTATTTGATCAGCTGAAAGGTGCCACAGTATTCTCAAAGATTGATCTCCGATCGGGCTATTACCAGCTACGGGTAAAGGAGTCAGATGTACCGAAAACAGCTTTCAGAACCAGGTATGGGCATTATGAGTTTCTGGTTATGCCTTTTGGACTGACTAATGCACCTGCAGTATTTATGGATCTGATGAATCGGATATTCAGACCGTACTTAGATAGGTTTGTTGTAGTTTTCATTGATGATATTCTAGTCTATTCTCGAGATGATTGAGAATAGTGTTGCAAATCCTGCGTGAGAAAAAGCTTTATGCTAAATTCAGTAAATGTGAATTTTGGCTCCAAAGAAGTGGGTTTCCTTGGACATGTTGTATCAGCCGAAGGCATCAGGGTAGACCCGAATAAAATTTCAGCTATTATTAATTGGAGTCCACCGAAGAATATATCTGAAGTTAGAAGTTTCTTGGGTTTAGCTGGTTATTATCGAAAGATTTGTACAGGGGTTCTCTATGATAGCTTCTCTGATGACCCGTTTGTTGCAGAAAGATGTTAAATTCGAGTGGACTGATGAATGCCAGCAGAGTTTTGATCGATTGAAAGATTTAGTGACGAAAGCACCTGTGTTGGTACAACCTGAACCAGGTAAGGAATTTGTTATTTATAGTGATGCTTCATTAAATGGTTTAGGTTGTGTCTTGATGCAAGAAGGTAAAGTAATAGCCTATGCTTCAAGACAACTTAAGCCACATGAAAGAAATTACCCGGTACATGATCTCGAGTTAGCTGCTATTGTATTTGCATTGAAGATATGGCGGCATTACTTGTACGGTGTGAAATGTCATATTTATACTGATCATAAAAGCTTGAAATATTTGATGACACAGAAAGATTTGAATTTGAGACAGCGCAGGTGGCTTGAATTGATAAAGGACTATGATTTGATTATTGATTACCATCCGGGTAAGGCTAATGTTGTTGCTGATGCTTTAAGCCGAAAATCTCTGTTTACTTTGCGAACTATGAATGCTCAATTGTCTTTGGTTGATGATGGTTCAGTCATAGCTGAGTTGAGAGCTAAACCGACATTTCTACAGCAAATATGTGAAGCTCAGAAGAATGATGAAAAGTTGCAGGTTAAACGGGCACAATGTGAGTCAGGTACTGATTCTGAATTTCAAGTGGGGATTGATGGTTGTTTATTATTCAGAGATAGGGTATGTGTACCCAAGAATTCAGAGCTCATACAGAAGATTTTACACGAGGCTCATAGTGGTATTATGTCTGTACATCCGGGAAGTAATAAAATGTATAATGATTTGAAGAAGACGTACTGGTGGCCAGGTATGAAACGTGATATTTCTGAGTTTGTATCAAGATGTTTAATATGTCAGCAAGTTAAAGCTGAACATCAGGTACCTTCGGGGTTACTTCAGCCAATTACTATACCGGAATGGAAATGGGAAAGAATCACTATGGATTTTGTATCGGGGTTACCGTTGTCTCCGAGGAAAAAAGATGCTATTTGGGTGATTGTTGATCGATTGACAAAGTCAGCGCACTTTATTCCGGTACGTATGGATTATTCTTTAGATAAACTGGCTGAACTGTACATATCTGAGATTATCAGGCTACATGGAGTGCCTGTCTCCATTATATCAGATAGAGATCCTCGGTTTACGTCTCGTTTCTGGGACAAATTGCAAGAAGCCTTGGGTACTCAGTTGTATTTCAGCACTGCATTTCATCCTCAGACAGATGGCCAATCTGAGCGTGTAATTCAGGTATTGGAAGATATGCTCCGATGTTGTATACTAGAGTTTGAAGGTAATTGGGAGAGATATCTACCTTTGATTGAATTTGCTTACAATAACAGTTATCAGTCCAGTATTAAAATGGCTCCGTATGAAGCTTTGTATGGTAGAAAATGTAGAACACCATTATATTGGACAGAGCTCAGTGAAAAGAAGATACATGGGGTTGATTTAATCCGGGAAACAGAAGAAAAAGTGAAGGTTATTCGGGATAGTTTAAAAGCAGCTTCCGATCGCCAAAAATCATATGTCGATCTTAAACGAAAAGAGATTGAATTTCAGGTCGGTGACAAGGTATTCCTGAAAGTGTCTCCTTGGAAGAAAGTTCTCCGGTTTGGTCGAAAAGGTAAATTGAGTCCAAGATTTATCGGGCCATATGAAATTATAGAAAGAATTGGACCGGTCGCTTATCGATTGGCAATACCACCGGAACTCGATAGAATTCATAATGTTCATGTATCTATGCTACGACGATATCGGTCAGATCCTTCACATGTTATTTCTCCGACAGAAGTAGAGATTCAACCGGATATGACTTACAGTGAAGAACCGGTCAAGATATTGGCACGGGAAACAAAGGAGCTTAAAAATAAAAAGATAAATTTAGTGAAAGTATTATGGCAAAAGCATGGGATTGAGGAAGCGACATGGGAACCGGAGGAGACAATGAGGAAACAATGTCCAAACCTCTTTACTGGTAAGATTTTCGAGGACGAAAATCCTTAAAAGGGGGGAGAGTTGTAATGGCCTAAATTCAACGTTATCGGAACAATGGTTTCGTAACCATAAATCTGATTTAAAGAGAAATTTATTTTAATATTTTTGCATGAATATTTATAGGAAAATCGTATTAAAATATCGATAGAAAAATTTTACCGATTTAGTGGTTAGTTAGAAAAATGAATTATTGAAGGAATTGGGTAAAAACAAGGTATCGAGACCTTGATCTCATAAAATTGAGTAGAAAATATTTTTATAAATATTTATAAAATGTTAGTAATGTGGTATTAAAATTTCATTAGAAAATTTTAACGTTTGAGTATGTAATTAAATGAAAAGGACTAAATTGTAACAAATACAAAATTATGAAAAATGATTAAATAGTTTAAATGATAAAATAAAGAGGGCTTAAAAGGAAAATAGACCCAAGGTCTAATTGGGCTGGACGGCAAAGGTATGAAATCAGCAAGAAAATAAGGAGAAATAAGGGTAAAATGGAAAAATAACAAAATTTGCTAAATAAAACTAGGACTAAATAGGGATATCTAGAAATTTCTTCATTTTTCTTCACTCTCATCAGTAAAAAACGCCATAGGAGGGGTATCTAAGCTGGTATATCATAATTTTTGCACCAAGTAAGTGAATCCTTGCCTATTTCTTGTAATTTTGTGTTTTTAAAGACTTTTACAACTAGGTCCTATCATTAAATTCATTAGTCTTTGATTTCATGGATGAAATTGAAAGCCACCATGGTTGTTTTATGTAAGTTTATGATGAAATAGTATGAAATTTAAGCCTTAATTCGTTAGATGATTTTATTAGGTAATTTCAATAGAAATTGATTTTTGGGACCTAATTATGAAAATGTTTGGAATTAAAGTCTATTACTGAAATTATGATTTCCAAAGGTTATAAAGTAGTTTAAATTGATATAATAAAGTGTTAATTGAGAAAAATAAGCTCAATTGAGAGGTTAATTGAGCAGGGACGAAATTATCATTCATTGAAAGTTTAGGGGAAAAATGGTAATAACCAGCTTGCACTAAAACAGTTTTTGACAGCAGCAGTAGTCTAAATTTGAAAAATCACCATAAATTGTAGAAGTTGAATTAGAAGATGGAAAAAATATGAAATTAAAGCTTATTGAGTCTAGTTTCTTATGGAAGAAACATTGTAAGCAATAGAATTGTAAATCATGAGATATAATAGGTTTTGTGAGACAAGGTCAGAATGAATTCGGGTTCCCCTAAAATAATTATGGGGAGTGGTTTATATTCTTAGAATCCTTAGTGAGTCTATTTTTTTATGGTATAAACGAAAACATTATTTTAATTCTGTACAGTGAGATATCTGAGATTTTGTGAAGAGATAGCAGAACTGTCAAACAATGAAATAGGGGAAACTTTAACGAATAAACTGTACTAATTGGCTAAGCCAAAAATTATGAAAATTTTATGGTGTGAAGATATGTGAGTCTAGTTTCAAGGAAAATTAACGGTTCTTCATTTGGAGTTCTGTAGCTCAAAAAATAAATAATTTAGTGACTATGACTCAAGTAGACAGCTTTGAATGAACTATAAATAGTAATAGAATTATAATGAATGCTACATGTGAACATGAAATGTATTGAATTGATAATTGAATTTATTTATTTAGATCCGGAAAACTCAAACACAAAGCTAAATCGAGGAAAGGAAAAAGTTCTGGATTAGTAGATTTTGTATACAAACTAGAATCGAGGTAAGTTCATGTAACTTGAATTATATTCTTAGATGCTTGAAATGTATGTTATTGATGTGGATATAATTTGAATGTTCATTGTATGAAGATTGATGATACATTGATATATTTGATAAAAAGGGAAAGAAATCTCGGTTGAATGAAAGGAATTCGATGGATATCTGAAAAAGGAATTGACGGTAAAAAGGATCTAGCCTGGACGGGTGATCCTATCCTGATATAGCCCTCCCGAAGAATATGTGGAAAATGGATTTAGCCCGGACGGGTAATCCGACTTAGGGTCTGAATTTAGCCTGAACTGGTAATTCAGATCCAAGCTCATTAGAGTAATTGTCGTTGCAGGGGATTTAGCCTGGACTGGTAATCCCGACAATACTCTATGAGTTTATATTACAGGGGATTTAGCCTGGACTGGTAATCCCGCTATAAAGATGAGGTTCGCGGGAGTGTGTTCTCTGAAATAAAAATGTGCGCACATGAATATGAATTGACGGACCTAGATTTGTACACTAAAGTGTACTTCTGAAAATCCATCGAAATTCCGAGAAATTCAACGGGATAAATATGGAAAAATAACAAGGAAATGAAATCAATGTATTGATGAGCTCATCAATCATTGTACATATTAATGATACATGAAAATTATTGGACTAACTTGAATGTTGAGTTTGTGCATGTTAAAGTAATAATGCATTGAATGGATATATAAATGGTTATTACATTATATTGAAAATGTTAGGTAAGTATAATTCTTGTTACATGGGCTTACTAAGCACAAAGTGCTTACTCTGTTTCCTTTTCCCTGTTTTGTAGTATTAAGAGCTCGGAGGTCGGATTCGGTGGGAGACACATCACACTATCAACCCCAAGATTTCGGTATATAAAGAAACTTTATTTTGGAAATCAATGGCATGTATAAGCTAATAAAGTAGATGTTAATATGAAATGAATGTAAGGTTAGCCATTGGTATGGCTAACAAATTTCTAGTTTCAGTATGTAATGAGGTTATCTTATAAATTTGCATGGATCTATTTTGAAGGTATGTTGATTGGATTGGTTGATATGAATTAGTCTCGGTTTAAAAAAAAATTTTGCAGGGAAGACTAGATTGTTTATAAATGAGTTATATTGAGTAAAAAAAAATATTGTAAGCTCCGGTAATGCCTCGTTCCCTATTCTGATAATGAATACGGGTAGGGGGTGTTACATGATGCGTCTTGCCACTTGTAGAACATGCCTGTTTCTGACTCGTCGGAGCACGAACTGGCCCATCAGTCCTAGGCCTCTTCTGAAAATTCCCGGATGCTCTTGATGACCCAAAATTCCTCTTACTCTTACCCCGATCCTTATCCCTTTCTTGTTTCTCCACCCGTTTCATTTTCTCAGCTATTTTAACCTTATCTACCAAAACAGCAAAGATTCTCTCTTGCTGCGGCGCTATCAGAACCCTTAACTCACTCCGCAGCCCATCCTCAAACCGAACACATCGTTCATACTCCGTCGCTACCATTCCTCGAGCATAACGGCTCAAGCGCAAAAATTCAGCCTCATATTCAGCCAGAGACTTACTCCCCTGTACCAAGTTCAAGAATGCCTTCCTTTGGGCATCTATATAACTGGCCCCGACATACTTCCCCTGAAATGACTCCTTAAAGAAGTCCCAGTCAATCCGGTCTGTGGCAGTACCTTCTTTCACCGTTAGCCACCACTGGTAGGCCTCATCTCGGAGGAGAGACACGACCCCTTTCAACTTTTCCTCTACCGTGAAGTCTAAGTCATCCATTATGCACTCAGTTGCTTCCATCCAGTACTCAGCTGTGTTAGGAGCTACCCCAGAAACTCCCCTAAACACTTCCGCTCCATTGGCCCTAAGCCGTTCTGGCACAGATTTCTGGGCTCCTGTGCCCATGCCTACTCCAGCAACCCTCTCTAAAACCCTCAACATCGCCTGAGATACAGCATCATCTCCGGGCGCCTCATCCCGAAATTCTCCTTCTACAGCCGGCAGTTCCGGTATCTCGTTTCCCGACCCGTGGCCAGACCCTACTGGCTCTGATGCGGTCATTCTACCCCTACCGCGTCCACGCGGCGGACGTCCTCGACCCCTTGAACTCATTCCTCCGATTGGCGTTTATCTGATTAAGAGTTTTATGGATTATTAGTTCTTTTCACTGATTTATCGCGAACAGTCTTATAAGTAGTAGTTTTTAAGAAGTAGTTCTTTCGAATTCATACACACCATACAGTCTCAAGTTCATTCAATCATCAATATTCATGAACTCACGTTCATTACAGAAAAGTGGTGTTGTTGTTGTCGTTTTCACTACCCAGGGGTATTTTCGCAATTTTATCCTATAGGGGTATTTTCGTAATATTTCAAAATAAGGTCCTTGGTGATTTTGTGAAGTAAGGGTATTTTGGTAATTTTGCAGTCCCAGGGGTATTTCGGAAATTTTGAAAATTTGGGGTACTTCGGAAATTTTGGGAATTCGGGGGTACTTCGGTAATTTTGGAAATTCAAAGGTATTTCGGTAATTTCGGAAACCCGGGGGTATTTCAGAGATTTTTAAAATCTGGGGGTATTTCGGTAATTTTGAAAATTCGGGGGTATTTCGGTAATTTTGAAAATCCGAGGGTATTTCGGTAATTTTACAAATCAGGGTCATTTTGGTCATTTCGCAAAACGAGGGTAATTTGGTAATTTTACAAGTTAGGGTTATTTTGGTCATTTCGCAAAACGAGGGTAATTTGGTAATTTTACAAGTCAGGGTCATTTTGGTCATTTCGCAAAACAAGGGTAATTTGGTAATTTTTTAAACTTTGATGGGGTTTGTTGTTTTTTTTTCATAAAACAAAGGTATTTTTTTGAAAATTTTACAAAACTTGGGAATTTTTTTTTATAAAAAGATGGCTGATCCCTTTCGGGTTTTAATCATAGGGTTTAGCCCATCAACCAGTCCTCGTAACTAGGGTGAATAGTCACTTCGCACCAGGTAGGATTCTAGTGAAGAGGAGGTGAGTCGCTAGGACTGCTTAAATACCAAGCTCTCCCTGAATCCATTCCTAAACATGCGTCTGCCTATTGCCACACCCTAACTCGACTAAGGTGAACAGTCACTACGCAGCAGGTAGAATTCCAGCGAAGAGGAGGTGAGTCACTAGGACTGCTTAAATACCAGGCTCTTCCGGATCCTTCCTAGACATGCGTATGACGGTTACCACACCCTAGCCTTGCGGCTCGTTAACGGGTTTGTTCAGTGAAATTAAGCTTTATGAATTTTTCAGAAGTAGTTTGTACTAAGCCTAAAGTTCATCAAGTTCTAATTCTAACTTAGTCTACGTCCCACTAGGCCCACTAAGCCCACATATATAAAGATCACACAATGGTTCGGAGTACATACCTGGCGGACTTGGGCCGGAGACGCAGGTGCCATGCTGAGCTAACAAACCTGTTACCCTTTAAAAACAAATATGTTTCAAAAGCCCATTTTTAGAAAACGTTTTGAGCCCAAAAACCCCAGAGCCGAGTTTTGAACCGGGCTCTGATACCAATTTGTAACACCCCAAACCTCGCCCAAACACTACAACCGGATCTGGTATGTCACTAAGAAAAATTCTATCAAAACATGTCGTATTTTCAGAAAAGCCCAAATATGTTTTATATAGAATATGCTTAAGTAAAGTAAAATCCAAACTTAAATACATGCCTTAGTTTAATTAAAATAAAAACTTAAATGACTTAAAGTAATAGAAGCCCATAATAAAACATAATAGCACATGGCCTTATTACAACGAGATTTGAAGTCTATTAATTAAAAATATAAAATAAAACTTGAGTCTCTTTTTGCCAAATCTACATATTCTTCTGCATGGCCACCTTGCGTTCCTCTCTAGCCCGATCCGAATCACTAGGTATCACCTGAGATGTTAATTAAAAGGGTGAATCGCGAGACTCAGTGTGCAACCCTCATGCACCACTAGTGTTTGGGCCTTAAGCCCATTAAACAAAATAAACAATGTAATAATCATAATAAAATTTAATAACAAATAATATGCAAGGCCCAACCTGTTTGCCTAAGTTTCCATCCGCTACACACCCCCGTACCAACCGTTCACACCATTGGGGATTTCTACAATCGACCCACACCGCTACACACCATGATGGCAGTCATGCTGCTCATCCACATATGATGGCCGAAGCCCTTATAACATTTAATGGCCGAAGCCCGTATAACATGTAATGGCCGAAGCCCGTATAACAGTTCACGGCATTAGCCGCTTCACATATAACGTATTACTTCCTCCTTTCATCAACCCAACCCATGCAATCACACACAAGCATTTTACTTATATCATTTAAACAGATTATTTACTAACCTGGGGATTCGCTTTTACCCTCCTTGGGCTTTCATCAATAAACCGAGATTTCGGCATTTATCATAACATATAAAACATATGAACATACAATAATAGGCAGATCTAGATGGTGGGGAGGTATTACACACCTGGTTACCGCGAAAATCTATTATCCTTAACGTAGAGCCTTATTTGTTGAATCCCAAAAATCCCTAGGAAAACGTCACCTTTCTTCCTTCGGCTTTTCCACCAAATCAGCACAGGAGATTTTTAATGAGACAGATTCGGCTACTAAAAGCAGAGAAGGAAAATCGACAGGCCTTAAATAAGTGTTTCGGGTTAGATCTGAATGAAAAGAAAGAGTGAAATCGCATAGAATAAAATCCCAAAACTCACCAGATTACTAAGGAGTATGCGGCTTATGGTGCACCTTCGGGAAACAGAAACCTCCCTTGTAGATTCGGCTATGGAGAAGAGAATATGAACAAAAGAAATTCGGCTTTTAGAAAAAGAAAAAGAGAAACTGTAGGGAAGGCTTGGAAATTTCGGCAGAGAATGAGAGAAGAATAGGGTTTCAAAATACCGAAATTGAAGAATACTACTCCCTATTTATAGAGAAATTTCGCCATATCATCCACACACAGAGTTGGAATTTCGGCCAACTCTTCCCTTCTCTTGATAGCCTTTATCTTACCTGATAACCCAATCCTTATCTCCTCAAAAAAATAGCCCTCATCTTTCTCTTCATTATCTTCCTATTTATCAAGAAAATAAAAGAATTTTAATCCCTATTTTGTAGCTAGTGTGCTGTCCACTCCTAGGGCTTGTAAGTGTCGAATTTTTGTCTTAAAATTTTGGGCTCTAAATGGCCATACTAGGTCCAAACTCCTTCTCCCTTATGACGCCACCTTATGCCCACTTAAAGCTCCTCAATTCTTTGGGCCACAAGCCCAGCTTGTCACTTAATTAACTATCTACTTAAATTATAGGCTAACACCATGTATTAGCCACCTAACCCAAATATTTTAAAGCCCAATATATCACTTTAAAATACCCAGAGCACTAATTTAAACCCTAATCCACATATTTAATCAAAAAGTCAGCCCGATCCTTAGAATCTCAATTTAACATATTGAACTATCACATTAATGCGCAGGCCCACATTGAGGATGCTACAACAGCCTGGCGTAACATGCGTAACTATCTGCCTAATTTCAGCAATTTACATTTTAGGAGGATTATGGGGCCTGTTAATTGTAAAAGATGTCAAGCCGAAACAGATACGAGGGAGCACTTGTTTAGAAACTGTCCTGTTGCAAAGGAAACATGGGAGAGATTAGAAATGGGGTGGTCTGTTTCAGAAGAAACCGAGCTCACTGAATGGGTTAAAGGTGTTTTTGAAAATAAATCTCTGCTTGTGTGTAGAAGATTTGTATGCACATTATGGGGCATTTGGACATCAAGAAACAAATTTATACATGAGGGAGAAAACCAATCAGGAGCCCAAATCGCAGATTTTACTACAAATTATTTGAAAGAAATAGATTGGTCGAAGCAGATCTTACCAGTCAGAGGTACTCACGCGACTTGATGGAAGGCACCAGGAGAGACACGTATGAGGATAAACTTTGATGCGGCTTTCAACAAAAAAAAAAAGAGAATCATGCTCTGGGTTAGTGGTCAGAAATGGGAGAGCAGAAGTCATCTGTTCAAAAGCTATAGTGAATAAAAACATACCATCCGCGTTTGTAGCCGAGGCGTTGGCCTGTTACCAAGCACTCGATCTGGGGGTCCAGCTTGGCCTGGGGGAAGTAGAAATTGAAGGTGATTCAAGAACGGTGATACGAAAACTACAGGAGAAGAAAGATGACAGATCTGAAATTTCTGCGTATATAGAAGATACTAAGCGAATGGGTCTACTGTTCAGATACTGCAATTTTCTCTTCATCAAAAGGGAAGCTAATAAGGTCGCACACTTAATTGCTACTGAGGGCATTAAGAAGGGAGAGAATATTTATATGATCTAAAGAGTTCCTCCTACTGCTGTGGAGGCGGTGGCGGACGATCGTTCTTGGACGGAAAATGCACAGGAGGAAAGCAGGCGACGTTACTAGCAAGGGGAAAGAAGGGGAGGGAGGAATATTGATCTGCAAGTTCGTATGCTTTCCACGGGGAAATGGAAGGGAGAAAGCTGGTATGGATTATCTGAGTCGGTATTGGAAATGATGGAAGTCATAAATGTTATCTGATAAATCCCCATCAATGGAGCGGTTTTCAAGACGGAGGTATAGGATGGACAACAGCTGGGAAGCATTTCCCAAAAGCACCCTATCGTTTCTGCTACTGGGTTAGATGCTTGGGCCGATTTTTGTTGCTGTTTTATTTCGCTCGTTTCTTTACTTCTTTATGTGTTGAACTTTTGTTGGTTTTTTTTTGTTTTTTATTGGACATTGTTGGGCCTAAGTTAATAATAATCCAGTTTTATTTCAAAAAAAAATTTATATGTATATATTTTAAAAATAAAATATTAATTTAATATTAAAATATTATAAAATACTCAAAGTCGCTTAATAACTTGAGCTTAGTTCCATAATGACGAATTCAAACTCATGTTTTTATCTAGACAAAATTTATTAGTGTTAGCTCAAAATTCTCATCTTTCAACTTTTTTTGGTTTCTAATACTATTCAAAGATATCCAAATTCTCCATCTTCAGCAGAATACAATGAATTTTAAAGCAGACAACATCAAAAGCAGATAAATAAAAAAGGAAATTGCAATAATTAATAATAATAGCCAAAAGCAAGAAAAAGAAACCACCAATGTTATTTGAACCAGATCGAGAATCAATCGGGATATCGGTTTGATTAAAGGGATTAGATTAGTTGATCTATGTTATACCACCATCCGTGTAAGAACATGTAGCAAGTCAAAAAGGCATCCGAATAGTAAGCCTGTTGGCAGCAAACTAAGAAGTCGTAAACAAGTCCTCATTTCCGAAGATACCATCCGATACTTAGGCCTTCAGGCTTTCATTGGGAACATGAAGTTGTTGGTCACCGAACACCACGTGGGCTCAACTGTTCTATACTATCAAGTGAGAGTAAATGACATGATTTATCCCATCACAAACTTCCTCATCCCATTGAAGAAATTTACCCCCACATGTTTTGTAATGATAACTAGATGATTAGTCCAAACATGTTAACGTCATCTTATGGGTCCCTCACTTATAAATACTTTCAGGAACACACTATCAACTTAGTCAGCACATGTTTTGACTCTCCAGAGATACTTAGTCAACACATTATCAACTTACCTTTAACCCTCGACCTTACCGCCTTAGCATTCTCCTCACTTCTAATCCTTCCTACCTTCAGCTCTCCATTCAGACTGGGTGAATCAGTCTTCGTAGAATCCACCACTCTCTCCTTTATATCTCCCCATTGTTATATTACTATATCAACAATCAACAAATTGATATGAATTAGTTGAACTAAACAAAATACAGATTGAAACGATTTTCTCTATTTTTTAAATTTATTTTTATAATTTTTAATTATCTATTTAATATAAACCAATCGAATTAATCAAACTAGAAATTAGTGTTAAGAACAGTTAAACTACCATTCCAATTAAGAAACATTTTAAAAAGAATAAATAATAAATAAAACCAATCTCAATTTGGCAACTTGCCTTCTTCTTACTGTTTGAGAGACATGAGAGGGCCGCCCGACAGGCACACTTACCCGTCCTATTGAGAAATTAAAATTCAAAATTAAATTATGATATTTTGTTGTAGACGAAAAA
Organism: Gossypium australe; assembly: GCA_005393395.2. Classification (NCBI taxonomy): domain Eukaryota; kingdom Viridiplantae; phylum Streptophyta; class Magnoliopsida; order Malvales; family Malvaceae; genus Gossypium; species Gossypium australe. The sequence continues at coordinate 112,750,078 of CM016620.1, read as the reverse complement.
GTCCTCCACCAACCAGCCACCACTCTTTTAAGTGTGATGGTTATTTCTGTCTTTTCAAGCTTGTAATTTAGGCTTCTAATTAAAATAAAATTATACTTTGGATGCGAAATCTTTTTATTTTTTATTTTCCACGTGTTTGCCTCTATTTTTAAGCCTAGTAACATTTTTTTTTATATCAACAAACATCGTAGTACGATTGGTTTGGTTAGTCAAATTTAATATTACGATCAATATTATTATATTTCGAAATAACGTTGCACTCATTAAAATTCTTAACATTTTGGTCAGTTCATAATTTTATTTTCTTAAATAGCGTTAAAATATGCGTATAATTTTATTACGATTTATTTATTAGATTATTTTATATTATAAACATAATTTTAAATTTTAGATTAATTTACCTTTATTTTTATTATTTTAATTAATTTATGTTTTTTATTCAAATAAAATTTAAGATTAACTAAAAACAAAAATATTTTTTTCTTAACAGTGTAATAATTATAATGATTATATTTATTCTAATAATTTATTTATTTATTAGTATATTAATTATAGTTACAATTATAATTATGATTATTATAAATTATTATAATTATAATTTATAAATTTATTTTAACATAATATATTTACTTATTAATATATAAATTGTCATAAAAATATAATAATTTATGAAAATTTTATGAAAATTGAAATTAAAAAGTATTAAATGAACTAAGCTTATAAAAGCTAAATTCTATTAGAAGAACAATTTAGTAAACTATGTTTTTTTTAGAGAATCATACATTTAATCAATTGAACACCTAAATTCTAGATAATGTAACATAACACTTATAATCTTACATTTCTCGAACCAAACCTCTCCTAATAGAAAATTTACATGAATGAGTTGACTTTGTTAGGAAGCAATGCAAATCAATTAGTCCAATATTTCTTGTTTTTAATTCAATCCAATCGACAACTATATCATTTTTTTTATACATTCAAGTATGATAAAAGTCGAAGTTGAATATTGTGGATGATAATTTCAACTTTACAAGAAAATCAACGATTATCATTCTGGACATTGATAAGCTTAGATCGTTAAATTCAGCGACCACTTAATTACTAGCCACATCTAATTTTTAATACAGTATTGAAGTGGAATATAAGAGTAACATAATTTAAACATATATCAAATAGATTTCTGACAAAAATTTTAATCACTGCCTATTACAGTATTATGTCTAAAATATCAAGGCATGGACTTCAACCAGTGATGATTTAAGCAGGACATCGGTGACTAACAATAGTTTTCTTTTGTTGCGACAAAAATCTAACCAGTAATATGCCTAAAATTTATTAGAGCTGAAATGGACTTCAACCAGTGATGATTTAAGCAGGACATCGGTGACTAACAATAGTTTTCGTTTGTTGCGACAAAAATCTAACCAGTAATATGCCTAAAATTTATTAGAGCTGAAAATTCAAAATTACGCCTAATCGTTATATAGGTGTCATTAGACTTATTTATTTATGAGTCGGGTTATCTGTTCAAGTCCGTTTGAAATATGGGAGGGTTTGGACAAAATTATCAAGCCCGAAAATAAGTTTGGTAAAAAATTATGCCTGTTAAAATATAGGCCGAGCTTTGACTTGAATATTGAAGGCCTGAGCCCGTTTTAAATTTATAATACTTTATATTATGTTATTTTATATATTATGTAATTTAGAACACATTAAAAAATAAACTTATACTAAATATATGATATTATTCTAATGTAAACATTAATATAATGTTAATATGATTATATAAAAAATTGTAATAAATAAAAAATGTATAAAATTATTAAATATTAAAATAAATAAAATAAAATAAAATAATTTTTTTAAATAAAATAAAATATGGGCGCTTGAGTTAATCTTTCACAAATATTGACAGGTTCGGACAATTTTAAACCCAAATTTCGAATCCAATTTAGATAAACATAAAATATATTTATATCATGTTTAGACTTAACTCAAACCTGACCTAGCCCGGCCATGAGTACCTCTACTTATGATTCATTCATTAATGGCAGATACTTATCTTAATTAAGATTGTAAACAATTTTAAATATAAAAAAAAGCATAAATAAATACATTAAATTATATATAACATTTTCGCAGCCTTTTACTCTATAAAACAATTACTATATACTATTATATGGCATTTGTCATTTAAAAAAAATATTAATTGCATTTTATAATACTTAATATGATGAATATTTATTGAATAATTCTTTGATATTTTTATTTGATTCTTCATTAAAATATTTTAAAATATAATTTTTTTAAACTTATTACATGATTTAGATGAAAATAACTATTTTTCAATATCTTTTAAAGTTAGAACCATATGAGATGTTGCAATTATTGTCTTTACTGAGAATTAATATTGATGTAGTTAACTTATAAATAATTTATAAATAAATTATAATTTGTAGACGGATTTTTTATTCCTTTAAGAAAAAAAGTGCGAAATATAATCTATTCGGATTCAATGGATCTCTTAACAAGTTTGGTATTATTATTATTATTTTTTTTTTTGTAATGGTTTTATCTCTTAACTTTGTCGAAAGTTTGAGTGCTTAAAAATGCGATTTAAAGATAAAGTGAGAACACCTTGTTAGGTGTTTCAAAAAGTAAACCATGTGCAAATGGGAGAACCTCGTCAAGTGTTTGAGAAAGTAAACCATGGGTATCGTATCGCACATAGTTGAACTCAAACTCATGCCTTATAGCACTTATGGGTGAAAATGCCATCACTTAGCCTAACTTGTACTCATGCCTCATTCAAAGTATAGGTTTATTGAGAGGGATACTCTTTTGAGAAAATTTTTTGAAGTGTCATCCATTAAACAGTCGTGTGAACCCCCAATAATGTTAGGTATTGTCCTCATGGTCGGGGTTTTGTCTCCCTCCTCCATCAAGAGCTATGTACAATTTACGGAGGGGGAGCATCTCAATTGGTGGAGACAAGAGCGAAGCTAGAAAATTTGGGTTGCGGGGTTAATTTTTAAAAAAACTAAAGTTTTTATAAAAGTCATATCATCTAAATATTAGTTATTAATACACCGATCTATATGGTTAAATGTAAGACTATTATATAACTATTAAAACAATAACTAAAACAAAAGGTATATCAAATAAATTTGAATAAGGCGTATCTTTTTTTACAATTGTTCTAAATGCTTTCTCATGTGTTGAAACTGTTGAATTATGATCTTCTCTTTGTCGATGTTATTAAAAATATGCCATTCTTATATTATCTCTATTATTTGGATGATAATCTGTAATCTTAGTTCTCAATTTTGGATCGATCGGAAGGTTTTCAATGCTAAACTAAACTTGACTCTTTTGACCCTTTTACAAATTGGTTTGTATCTCCTTTTGGCTATTCACTTTTTTTTTTTTTCTTGTTGCTCTTTCTCTACTTCACTAGTAAACTTTCTTTTAAAATAATTTCTCATTCTTGTTAAACATTTAAAATAAATAAATCTAAGCAGTAAACACAAGTTTTATGAAGCCAACATACAACTAGTAATTTTCTTTCACAAAAATAAAAATCACGTAAGTATTTTTTAGTGTCACGAGTATGCAACATGTTAATTTTCAAACACAAGATTCACAGCCATCACACTAGCAACAACAATTTTTAAATAAGAATGTCACATTTTTAATCAATATTTAAGAAATTTAAGATTATATAAATACAATCAATCTCAATTTCTTGAAGGATTTGTATTAGTTAACCTTTAAAAACAATTACTTAACATGTCAGTATCTCACACAAAATTAATATCTCAAAATCATTCAATAAATTTAAAAAACAAACTAAATATTGCATAAAGATTCTAAACTATCACAAGAAAAGCCACAACCTTTTAGAGATTGATCAATAAAACTTGAAAAGAAAATAAAGTTGTCCGACTCGCTTGAAAGTATTAAAAGGTTAATCACTTTCTTGAAGAAATTCTAGAGGGTGTGTTTGTTAAAAAAATAAAATGATTATGAATTTTGGGGTTTTAGTGGGTGGAATGAGATTTATTTATTTTTATAGAAAATAAATTTTTAAGAAACTTTTAGTGGATCATTTTCAAATTTTTAGTGGGATAAATTATATGAGATTTAAAAAATATATAACTAAAAAAATTTTCTTTTTTTTGGGCCAATTTAAATGACTTTATCGCTGGGTGGAGATAAGACCTATAAGACTTAAAAGAAATGTGGTAGTATAATATAGTCCACCAACTTAAGGTATATAGATCACATATTTAAAAGTATGACACTACACGAAATATGTCCAAACGACAACACTTTAAAAATTTCTTCCAAACGAGTCAATCCCTTAACAAGGTTTCAAATTCCTCGGTTTCCAAACTATTCAATTTCTTCCATGGTTTGCTTATTCGGGCATCGGTGAGTTGTTTCCCTTTTATGATCTTGCCAACTTTTTAGGCTCTTCATCTCTTGACAAAAACAGAAGAAAAGTCCTCATGAAAAATAATATCGTAGTTGTTAAATAGTTCATTGATTTTGAAACGACTAGCCCTTTATAAACTTCTCCTAAATGAGGCCAAAATCACTTAACATAATTGTTTTTTTTTTTTTTACTTACAGTTTTTTCGTTACCATTTGGCAAACGTAGCTTTTCCTATTTCACATTCCTTTTAATTAAGGAATCAAAATTTGGATCATAAATCAAAGTAATGGAATTTTATATTTTTATCTAGTCAATTGAATATATTATTTTATGTTTATTGAGTCTTAACTCGATTAATATGAGTATCTTTATTAATATAAGAAGACGTGAGTTTGAGTGTACTGAAACATATTATCCTTTTAGAAGGACTATAAATAGTTCTAAACATTATGTAAAAATAAACAGATATGACCAGAACCTATAGTGAGATTGTTTAAAAAAAATACATCAATTAAATCATAAAAAAAAATTGTCATCAAATTCTATTTTTAATAAAAAAAATCAAGACTTCTAAATATTGATATAATTAAATTTACTTAATTACCTTTATCAACTACACGTTCTAGTGACATGCCAATCTCTTTTTGTTTCATTATTACTTTTTGTCTTTTTAATTTTTCAATCAAAATAATTCAACTTATTTATGTTTTAAAAAGCACCCCACGACAGAATATCTAAAAACCAACTTTTCTAAATATTTTAATAAATAAAGTTGCTAAATTTTCTATGTTTTGAAAGGAGAAGTTAAATTTACTATTAAGATTCCAAAAATGTTGAAAACACAAATTTGGAAAGTGGGTTTAATTCCTTGAACTTTCTCTTGATAATATAAATATGAATATATTTAAATAAAATTTTAATATTTATATTTTTCTATCAATTTCACATTTAATTTTAAAAAGTTGAATTTAATCATCAATTGTTTTAAAAGAATCAAATTATTTTTTTAATGAAAATTATTAATTAAATCATTAAAATTTTAAAAATAACAACACACATGTCAATCCAAATATACTTCATGTTTTTTTAGTTTTTATGATTTTTTTAAATATTTTATAGTTTGAAATTTATTTTTTAATGTGACAAATAAGATGAATAGTATTATATTTACATAAAATACATGTAGATTGTTCACGTGAGTTGCCACACATATTTATTAAAAATTAATATTTTAATTAATATTTATATTAAAAAAATTTGACTCTTTCTAAAAATTAATAATCAAATTTAACTAATAAAGAAATAAAAATAAATTAACTAAAAAATATAAATATTAATAACTAAATTTATTTATTATACCTTTAATAATTAGTCGACCTACAAAAGCTATTTTTGTTAAGAAAATTATCATCCACCGCGACAAGGATTCCATCAACCTCACCAAAAGAGGAAGTGACATTTTTTTTGTCACAAGGGAGAGACATTTAAATAAATATTGAAAGAAAAAATAAAGGCAAGTATAATAAGTAACAAAGAAAAATAAAATAATTGTAAGGTATAATATGGTGATTGTTTATTTCATCTTTAAATTATGAGATTAAAGATTTGATCTCTATTTATGAGATTAGAACACATTATATTGTTTATGTTTATGTAGGATACCCACGACGAGAGAATTAATCACTCATATCAGTAGTAGACATACTAATTTCGACCAAAAAAAATAAATAATGTGGGAAAAGTGTAATTACCGTTTGATTCAAAAGTCCACCAAGAATTACGAAACTGTCCTACAAGAACAGACAAGTTGAGTTTCGGGTCGGGGACCCGGTTTACATTAATCATGGTCAGTTCACCCGAGTTTACATAACCAACCATAGTTAACTTGTTGCGTTGTTGTGCTAAGCACCAACTCACCCGGCAGCGACAAAATTAAAATAAAACAAAATAAAATATTAAAGAAAAAATAAAAATATTATTATTCCAGCGTTGTTTGAAGATTCCGCTAGATCTATTAACGCCGTTAAAGAGGAGTAAGGCAAAAGAAAATCCTGAAACGAGAATCGTTATGTAGACGGAGTTAACTTTTCGAATTTAGGGTTGGGCAATATGAGCCGTTGGATTAATGATGAACGTATTGGATTTCACGGTGATGAAATCCTCTGTGGTGTAACGGAGGGGTGAGAGGAGGTATAAAAACTGGTTATTGGAAGGGAGAGAGCGCATTTCGTTTAATCAATTTTTTCTTTTGTTTATTTTCTTTATGTTCTTTGCTAATTTGCTTCTACTTCCTTCTTCTTCTCTTTCTCGTGAACCAAACAGAAATTTCCTAAGGAAAAAAAAAAAATTCAAAACCTGATGTTAATTTATGAATAAATGTTGAGGATCTGAATTTTAAACCTAGCGAGGGAGTGAAAGAGAGACGAGAGAAGGATTTGAGGAATTGTTAGGTGTGTAATTGAGAGTTGAGATTGTTTGTGTTTTGATTTATTGTGATGAGTTTTCGTTACCTATTTCCAATGGATAACTTGTTAAACAACGATTTTCGATTTTTCTTTTCTGCAGATACACTTGAAGAGATTGGAGGGAAGTTCTTTGCTGGTTCTGATAACTAATCGTGAAGATTTCTTTTTATTTTGTTGAAGTTTTTGAGAATCTGTAAGGAAAACGGTGAACAAAGTTCAAGAGATTTGGAACTACCATTACGTTTCGATTCTTTTTTGGAAATAATTTTGTCTTTCTTCGATTTTTCTTGTTTGACAGATACATTTGGAAGATAGAAGAGCTACTTCGGGGAGAAATTTCAACTGAATTCATCTGCAAATAAGCAGATCAATTGCTGACATATTCAAACATTAGAACCTTCATCACAATCACAAGAAAGTTTCGGAGGAATAGGCTGCAAATGTCATTATTTTGTTGAAAATTTGAAGTAGATTTGTGTTTATAGACTAGAAGAAGCAAAGTTGTAACGGCTAAGCCTGAGTAATTCAGGTATGGGATAAGATCAGGAATCTGACTATCTGAATACCGATTCTAATTCCACCTAATGATAATTGACTCTCGCCATTGATATGGCAAGCTTTTTGTTAAAAGAAGAAAAAGAAGTCACACTTATTTTGTTTCTTCCCCAGCTTCTTTTTTTAGAACACTCACTATTCTACCAATTGGTTTTCTCTAGCTTGGATTTGATCAAGAATCGAATTTTTTTTGACAGAGTTGATTTTTTTTCCCGAGAACGTTAGCGACCTTCAACACATCTTTCTGCAGAACGTTGGGATTACTTATCCTCAGATTTTAATTTCACTTTGGAAGTGTTGTTTATATCGTTTTCGTTTTCTGATAATTTTAATATGTTCTCTTCCATGTCCGCCTATGGATATTTCAAACAATTTTAAGAAGAATTTAATCTGTTCCGCCAAGATTTTTCCTCCAGATTGGATCTTTGTTTTGGTTTTAGTTTTCGCTTCCTTAAATCACCACTGAGAAACATTGTTTCTTCTTTGGCTGCGATGTTTTCCCGATTTTGTTGAATCGTCTTTTCAGTTTTTTTTTTTCCTCATCCCGTTTCTTCTTAGTCAATGAATTCCTGTTTGGTTACCAGGAACCAAGAGAAAATTAAAACAAAACAAAAAACTGTTTCTCCCGTCTTGAACTTTTCATCAGTCTTTGGCCCTTTTCTTTTGAAAATTTTCTGTGTAAATTCTGAGTCGTTCGATGCACATATTCTAGTGCTAATCCAAGGGCAACTGTTGTTTGAAATTGCGTGAAGGTTTCAAGAGAAGCGACATCTCAATTCTCCTAGTCTCTTACTCTTTTTTTTTTTTTTTATCCTTTCTGCATTTCCACTTTAATTCTGAATTTGTATCCAACGCCTTTTCCCAAAATTATTTTTTCTCAATTTTTTACTCTTCATGATGGGTCAGGTGTGGTGGAGAAAACGATGGAGAAGGACGCATTAAGGATCAATAACAGTGGTATTGGTAATAGCACCAACTACAGCAGAGATAGAACAGGAGGCGAAGGCGACGGCGGATTGTTAAGATCCAGCTCGGATCCGGCGAAGCAAACGGCGTCGTCTTCTGATTTCGTTTTGCAGTGGGGAAATCGGAAGCGTCTGAGGTGTATGAAGATACAAGTCAAAGACGATCAGTCCGGCCCGGTTAATCGAACAACGGTTCGAGTCGACCGCCGAGTCGTGAGGGCCGACAAAGACTCTTCGAATCAACCAAGCAATAATAATCACGGGAATGGATATTTTAACCTCCGTCAACGACCTGCTTCTCCTCAAGCTCCGCCATCTCAGCGCGTTCTCAGGTACTGTGTAATTTACGATTTTACACTTCTTCTCCTTGAGTGTTGGGCGCGTTTAAGATACGCTCACTTGTGATGGGGTAATAATGGGCGGTGTTGGTTAGTTTTTGATGTCTGGTTCCTTTTGCCACTTGTTTTTGCCTTGGGTTTTTAGTTCAAATTGGCGTGAGAAAGTGATTATAAAGATTTAGATCCCATCATTTCCAGGCCCCACTTCATCATGTCTGAAATTTCTTAAAATAATTTCTTCCCCTGCTTCAAAGCAGAAATTACTGATCTGGATTAAGCTTATTTGACTAGTATATATCATTTGATGAGATAAGTTTTCTGAGATCATGGATAGAGTGAGAAGATTTTGGGTTAAGGAAGTACTTTTTTATTTAAATTACGATTTTAAATAAAAAAATTGATAAACATGCCTCTTTTTAAATCAAAATTTATTTTTAAATCGAGATTTTAATCTAAATTTAAAAAGTTAAAATTTTAGTTTTTAGCTTTTTGGATATATACTTTTTAGGGAAATTATCATTTTATCTTTAGTAAACTCTTTTACTTTGTAACGTCATATTTGAAATACATATTTTATCTTTTCAAAAGCAGTTTCAAAAATAATTATAAAACAAAATAAAAAAATTTAAAAGTATTTTCTCACAACTAGACGCAGATCGCAAAGCCCCCTAATATTTTAAAATCTTTTTATTTTTTGTGAAATTTTTAGAAAATTTTTATTAGGTGCTCTCAAAATTTTTAAAATTTTCATTGTACTTTTTAATTTTTTAAAATTTTCATTAATTTTACAAAAGTTTTAATTAGACCCCAATTTTTTTAAAAAGAAATTCAAACTCTTGAAAATTTTGAAATTTTATTAAGCCTCAAAATTTAATCTGAGTCCGCCACTGCTCGTATATTTCAACTTTAATAGTAAACTAACTCCTGTGAATAGAGAAATTGAGAAATCGGACACTTAAAAAGTATAGACAAAAAAGACAAACCTTCTCGATCATGCTACAAAGATCAAGGTTGTTCATTGACTGTTCATTTTTCCTGGTAGCGTAAAGGTTTGTTCCAAGAATGGATGATCTTTATAGTTGGTTGCCAATGCCATGGACACTCCTAAAACCTACACAAATTTGGGTGGATATTTCCAGATGGGCCTTTTGACTAGTTGGTGAATGCATTTAACGGGTCTCGTATATAAAATAACATTTCAGCCTCAGATTTGCTATTCTAACATTTCATCATATATACATAACATTATATGAATGATGCATTCAGGGCTGAATTATTTTTAAGAGGCTTTTATTTTGTGCACTCCCCAATTGGTCAGGTGGGCGCCAGTGTATGGTTCTGGAGAGAAACAAATGGTGAGTTTATGAATGGCGCCTTCTATGTTTAGGGTTTTACTTCTTTTTCGTAGATCTGACTGTATCTGGTTATTCATGCTTAATTTAATGATTAAAAATAGAAACACTTGAATTATAGGGCTATGCTTTTGCTTTTTCACGAGGATCTTAATAATATGGTCACAGAAAAAATAAAGGATTGTTCTAGTTTCAAGTAGGTTCTGGTTCACCGCTTCTATTATGTGTCTTTGTTTGAAGGTAGTGTTGTTTTAGGGATATTTTTCTAGATTTTAAGTTATTACAAAACATAATTGGCCAAATTAGTTAAAATTCTTGTACTATGAGCTGGATTATATTGTTTTCTTTATTTAAAAAAATGGGTAAATTAATTCCAATAAGTTAGATCAAAAAGTAAGTTAGTCATTTTATTAAAAATTTCATCTATTTTTATTGTTAAAAATGATCATTGTACATTGAAATGAGATGCACGTGGCATGTTACATATAATTATTTAGTTATTTTGTCAGCCATTAACTGTAAAAATGGATGAGATTTTTTTGACAGAAAGAATTAATTTACTCCTTAATCTAATATACAAAAATTAATTTATTTTTTTAAATATAAAAGTAAAATGTAATTTAATTCTTAGTATACGAGTCAAATATCAAATTATACTTTTTTGTGATATTTCAAAAAGAAAAAAGCTAATGATATGTGTTGCAATTCTTATTTTTATCGAAAAAAGTTTAGGTAAGGAAAGATTTTATCAGTTTAGGATCAAGTATGCCATGGTCTTCATAAAAAGCTGAAAGGGATGTTTATGAATGACTCATCAATTGAAACTGATGATGGGACTCTATGTTTGTCAAGGTGTTAATGTTAATCCTCCATCGTAGACGAAAATCTGTGCTGGATCTTGTTTTGAGTTTTGATAATCTATTTGATGGTATCCGTACTATTAATTACTATTAATATATGTTGTTTTTATTAATTATTATAGTTTCTCGATGGTGCTTGTCCTGCTTTAGACTTACCTCAATTAATATACACGATTCTTTCCTAGAGCTATTTAGTCTGATCAGGGGGGACTCCTTGGAAACATCCAACCATGGAGAATGGACAGTTACCTCACCACATGACTACAAATAGTCTATTTTGATCCCAACTCTATCAACCGTCCGATTATAAATCTGATTTAGGAATCTGGTCCCACTTTCTAATACCAACCCATATTTCAACACGTAACCTTAATCCACTGCAAAGACCAAAAAAATATGCCTTTAATCCAACGGCCTTAAAACCACCTGTGCTTTCCTTATATCCAATTCTTCTCTTTCTCTCTAATAATCTAAACTTTCCCATCAAAGCAAGGAAAGAAATTTAACAACTCTCCTATTTAAAAGCCAATCTCAAAGTCTCACCCTTCCCTTTAAGAAAAGCCAATTATAAAAAAAGAAAATCCCTTCCCCCATTTTCTACGCAAATACTTGTCCAGATTCTATCCACTCTCTTTCACCCACCGATTTAGAATTTTAGATCACTCCTAAGGTTATTTTCGTAATTCTAATTTTACTTAAACCTTTTCTCTTTTTTTTTTTTCTACTTTTTAAAAAGTTACAGCAGTTGTTTCTTTTTACCATGTGTTTTTTAAGATACCTTTTTTTTATTTTATTTCTATTCGTCTTAATTCTTGTTAATGTTTTCCAGGAACTCTGAGAATTCCAGTGCTATGAGAGGCCAAAACAACGGTGGTGTAAGGGGATTTGCTTCGCCAGATAGGGGTGCGCACGATAAGAGAGTTGGTGGTAACAACCATAACAATAACAACCACCACCACCACCACCACAACAACAAATCAGCGGCATCTTCGGATATGACCCATGACAGCAAAAAAGGAGGCTCATCTTCAGGAAGCGGTGAGGCAGCTCCGCCCATCGTTTGGCCACCAAAATTTGTGATTGCTTTAACTAATAAAGAGAAAGAAGAAGATTTCATGGCCATTAAAGGATCTAAGCTGCCGCAGAGACCCAAAAAACGAGCGAAATTTATTCAACGTACCCTCAACGTAAGAAACTCTGAACTCTTTTCCTTGAATTGATTCCTAATTTTGTTTTAAAAATTGAGGCAAATTGAATATTTTTAGCATTTAGAGCAGATTTTGATTTGAAACGGAATTTTTTTTACTAAATTGTATTGGGATAATAGATGAGGTACAAAAATTAAAGTAGGGGAGACTACCCGTGAATTACGTCAAAATAAATGGGTTGTTTCGCTTTTGTTATTTTTAGGCCATTTTCTTAGGAAAAAAGAAAAAGGGAAAAAGAACAGAAAAGGCTTGGAAGGAGCAGGTAAAGCGACAATAAATGAAACGTTGTAGTGTACGTGTCAGTCGAGGAGTGGATGAGTATCTAATTAGATTAATCCAAGTGTTAGCGGTCCACTGGAAAGGCTGTAATTGCGAGGCTGTCACCCATAATGTTGTGTACTGCTATGATGTACGCCTACCTTAGTTATAAATTAATAAATAAAAATATATAGGAGATATGAACCGGCACAACACATCACACATACACGTGTTACTTCAAGAAATAGGGGGTTTCTTATATAGCAGACTTGAATCTTAGAAGAAGTCAATAGAATCCGGTTTGAATTGGACGGTTCGGGAGATACTGATTATTTTGTAAATGAAGAGCAACCGGTCCGTTGCTGGACTGGAGGGCATTTCTGCAAATATGTTGTTATAGGGTTACTTTTCCCTTCTTGTACTTCCAGTTGCCTTCCGGGATGGACCACACTGCATACATAAAAACACAAGCAATGATTAATCTTCCTTTTTCTTTTCTACTACACGGAAAAAAAATTGTAAATATTTAAAAAGATTATATTATTTTAAGCCTTTGAAATTCTAATTGGGGAAAATATATTGTACAGCTGGTAAGTCCGGGGGCATGGCTATGCGATTTAACACTTGAACGATACGAGGTCAGGGAGAAGAAAATCTCAAAGAAGGTAACAAATAAGGCTTAATTGAATTATAATGATTTGTTATAGTTATGGTTAGAAGGCTGAAATACAACAAAATGTAATGTTTGCAGAGACCAAGAGGTTTGAAGGCTATGGGTAATAGTAATATGGAATCGGACTCCGAATAAAAAGCAGCCCTTTTTGAGCTTAGGTGTTGAGAGGCAGTTTGGGGGTCATTTTGTTAAAGATGGGAGAAGAAATTAAAGTGGGTGTAAATGAGGACCTTTTTCATCCTTTGAGATTAATGAAAAAGGAATAAATTAAGCCAAACTTCTTTTCATCTTTTATTTTTGGTATAGGATTTCAAATTTCTTCTGAATTTCTCATATAACTCAATTTGTTAATTAAAAGATTATTAGATTTAGTAAAAAAAAAAAAACCTTTGGTTACATTGATTTGAATTTGAATTTCACCTTTTAATCGAAATAATTTGCGTTTAAAATTTGAGTACTGATAACATGTAATTGTTCACCACAAGTAGGTCTATCTTTTTTTCTTTTTTCATAATGAATTTTTTGGTTATTCAATTTTATAAAAAGATTCATTCTTTATTTAACTTGCATTAATTGTGAAATATAAAATTATTTTTTTCTCCCGAGAGAACTAATAGAAAAATGGGTCTTGGATAAAAAAGATTTGATTGTATGTATATAAAATTATGTATTTAAAATATAAATGTTAGTTTAAAAATAACATACAATAAATAATTAAATGTATGATTTAACATTAATTAATAATATATAAAAATTAATAATATATAAATCTGTACTATATTAAAATATAAAAAAAGATTAAATTATGAGTTAAATGAAATTTAAAAACGTAAATACATTATATTAGAATAAAAGATGCATTATAATTGTTTAAACATTATCAATATATACAATTGATGGAAGTATGCTTAACATAATTAAAATGTAAAATAAAGTTTTGGGTTATTAGTAAAATTAAAGTTTATTTGATCTAAATAATATGGATTCAAATCCCACCACATATAAATTTTTATTCGTTTTTTATTTTTTTTATAATATAACTTATTTCAATTACAGAAAAATATTTTTGTAGTTTTCATAATCAAGTTGGTGTTTGATTAACTTGTGACACCAACTCAGTCAAAGGCTTAAATAATAATATAGATATATATACAATTTGATTGAGGTAATACAATTAAATTGTAAGTATTATATTGAAATAAGCCATTGGTTTAATGTAGATCTAATCATGGACCGAGTCGTGCTAATGCAAAAATTTAGGCCCATTTTTTATGTCCAGGCTTGGCCCAAAAAATGGGCCTAGAATTTTGCCTAAGTTTGGCTCGCCCGTATTAATTTTTTAGATTATTTTTATATAAAAATAAATTTGAAAATATAATACATATAATATACTAAATACACTCAAATAACTATTTCCCAACAGATTGGAAATACATTTAAAAAAGTTATACTTAAATAACACTAACATAGTTGTAACTTAACAAGTAAATAATTCTAAAATAGTAGCAAAATTAAAAATAAAAACAAGAGTTATACAAGATCCAAATAATAACAACAAAATAGTAGCAATATAATAGCGAAATAATTGCAAAACAACATAAAAACAACATAACAGCAGTAAATAGCAACAAACAACAGCAAGAAAAAATTGTCAAATTCAGCCAGGTCTGAGTAAAAAAAAATCTTGCTTGAGGCTAAATGGGCATTTTTTATTAGCCAAACTCATTTTTCGAATTTATATTTTTGCCAAAACCCTTTCACTTTTCGAGCAGGCCTTCAAGCCTAGGCATATGGCCCAACCCATAATCAGGTCTAGTTTAATGGCAAAAAGTGTTTTATTAACTCGAATAGTATAAGTTTAAATCCCACCACACACAAATTTTTATTGTTACTTTTTTTTTGAAAAAAGATACCATCTAATAATATAACTTATTTTAATTAAAAAAAATTTGTAATTTCACTAATCGAGTTGGTGATGATTGGTTCGTGATACCAACTCAATGAAAAGCTTAATTAATAGTATAAGTGCATTAAGTTAATCATGTCTTTTAATATAATCAGTAATATTTTTAGCGTAATTGGTTATGTCTCTCATTTATTAAAAGAGAAGTTTTATGTTTGAATAGCATTTGATCGAATCAAGTTAAATTGAGTGAAAAAAATTAAATTAATCGAATTGACAAATCCTACTTTATCCTCGAGTTGGGAGGTTGTCTTTTGTACTTTGCCGAAAGTTAGCTAGCGACCATAAGCACATACTCAGGGGCTTGATTCATAGAGCCAAGAGTGCCTCAGTTGGTGGACTTGCAAGGCTCAAGGGAGAGGTGTTAGTATAGGGCGCCATGTAATAATTATAGAACTCACCTGGGGCTAAGCGACTTACATGCAACCGGTTGTGGTTGAGGGAGGGCTGACTCCTTTGGGAAAGGTCTTCAAAGTCTCATTCGCCAAGCAGTTGACTTGTACCCCAATAACCGAAGGTATTGTCCTTTAATGGAAGGTTTTGTCTCTCGTACTTTGTTGAGAACGTGTCAGTGAGCACGTACCCAAGGCACAACAATAAAAGTTATTACACTTCGAAGACCTTCTCCTGAAGGAGTCAACCCCTTTCAACAATGAAAGGTGCATGTGCTTGAAGCATTCCCAACTCTGAGTAGCAAGCCCCTCGAACATGTGCTTAAGGCACGCTGGCCCTAAAAAAAGTACAAGAGATAGGACCCCATTGGTGGACAATACAATTGGTTGTTAGGAGATCGGTCGACTGTCTAGCAGACGACACTTTCAAGACTTCTCCCAAATGAACCAATTTCTCTCAACACTTTTTAATTTTACTAATGTGTTTGTGCATCTGTTGTGTTCCTAAAGATATGTTTGAGTGAATTATGTTTTACAGAAATCTAAAGTATCCTACATTCATCACTCAATAGACAAAACAAATTTCGAATTAGTGTTAGTTAGCATAAGATTGATCACAACAATAGCATCAACTTCAATAGAAAAGTTAGGAATGTTAAGGCCCTCTTGCAAGTTGAAGCCCTTCTCATACTGCCCATAGTTGGACCTCCACACTAGGAGCAAATGGTATATGACGGGAAGAACCGATTATCCAATTTCGACGGATGATTGCACCGTCCCATCTCTATCCGAATTACCCGTCAAGATCCATCCATGTAGAGCTTGAAAAACCCTTGACAAGGCCCTGCCAGGCTACAGGGATGAAGGAGCTTGTTGGGTTGTGAGAAAGCAATAAATTCGTTGCTGGCACAAAATGGAAATACACCAGGAGTGCTCAAACTTCTCGAATTGAGAAGACTTCTTGGGAGTAGCACTTTCAGTCCACATTTCCACAGGTCTTCATTGGCAGAAGCTTTGTATGGCTTCTCTTTCGGATGTTAGCTCGAAGCTAATTCATAAGCCTTAAAATAACTCATGTGACTTTGTAAATAGATTTTAATAATAAAAACAATATTTATTTAAATATTAATATAAGAATAATTATTTGATATATTAGACTCTACAAGCGAATTAAGAGTGTGACAAGTGTCACATTTATTTATATAATTATTTTATTTACTGCATCTTATAATATATTTGTCAAACTTTCAACTCGCTTGTGGAGTCTAGAAAACTTCAATAACTATATATCAAATAATTTTTCTTAATTTAAAATATTCATATATTATTATCTTAAAAAAAAAAAAACCTCCAATAGAATTTAGATAAAAAAAAAGTTAATTAAGCCAAAGATAAAATCACCTATACTTGGAACTGTTCGCATTAATTCATAATTTGGCAATAAAGCATTACTACTATATTTATTTATTTGTTTTGGTATAAACGGATGTCTTATGCGTGAAGTTCGTACTTCTTAATATTTAAATTTGTATTCTCAAATTTATAAAAATAAAATCATTACTATTTTAATAAATAAAATGTTAATTTTTATAAAGTTTAAAAACTTCATTATCAGGGTATCAAATATTTTGTCAGGAATAAAAATAAAGTTAAAAAAAAAGAAGAAAAACCACATGATAAAACATCAAAATAGGCATCATTTATTGGTGAAAAAACTTAGATTGTTTCATTCTACTCATCATTTAAAATTCACTTCAAAATTTCAATTAACAACCATCTTAATTTTTTTTTTCTTTGAATATACAAGAACTAATTAGAACTATGAATATTTGTCCATAAAACAAAACAAAACCAAATCAAACTAAGCCATGTGAGGTTGTAATTAAGATAAGATAGTATTGTTTCCATCAACATATAGTTTTTGTTTTGATATTAGTATCTATTAATATCAATATATTTTGATATATCTTTTCAAATTTATTAGTATTTTATAAGTACTTTTCATATATATATATATATATATATATACATATAAATATATTTATATATAAATTAATTAATTTATTAAACTTAATTAAATGATTATATTTTATTTTTAAATGTAATCATAAATAAAAATATAAAATTGATTTAAAATATTAAGAACTATGCACTAGTACAAAACAATATTGGTCAAAATAAAAAACAGGCAGAAAATACACTGAAATTTTGACACTAACTAGTTTAACTAGTCAGTAACGGTTTAAAACCAAAACGATAAGTACCGGCTGATACGATCGGTACCTACCTAAACGAAATCTACTTGCATGGTTGTAATGTAAACTAAAACTAAAACTACCAGTTTATGCTAAAAGAATATATTGAACCAATGATCTAATAAAGGACAATCAAAAGAAGCCATCAGATATTATAATCATACCAACATGTTCAAGGAGCTTATGTTTGTCATAGAAGGTTCTTGAATCAACCTAAAATGCAAAGTTGAAACAAAATTTATATTACATTGACTTGTAATCTCTCTAACATATATTTACATATGAATAGACTATAACCAGAAAATATGTAAGAACATTTTACACCAAAAAGTAAGAGATAATACTGTTCAAGCAGCACACCTAGGGTAGATGGAGTCCAAGATGATTTAACGGTAATGGTTTGTTTGATATGTAAAGCAAGCTCATCTTAGTCCCGTCGCTCTCTCTTTTTGTATGGATTGGAAAATACGTGCTGCTGATTCGGTGGCTGATCTTGGATTATGAGGCACAACTCGTATCACCCTTGTCCTCTGGTCAGTTTCATTAGGCTTCGAGGCTCCCTGTGGATTGGCCGGAGCTGTAAGGATAAGAGGTGTATTTTTTCCTTCAGCTGTATTACAGGTCCTGTCTTTCTCTGCTCTCTCCCCTGGACTGCTTGCTGTACATCTTTGTTGCTCGGTGTCTTTAGATGCCTGAAACTTCACAACAGGAGGAATAGCAACATTCTTCTCGCTTGGCAGATTAGATGAACTTTGTTGCTGCATGTTAAAGTTAGCTCCATTTCTAGATAACTGGCCACTTTGCGCATGGGACCCTGCTCCAGCAAATTGGTTCATCTGTTCCATGGAAGAACCTGAGAATGCTGGGTTCATGACTGGCATACCACGAGGAGGAAAGTAAGAGTGACCGACTAAAGGAGTGCCTGGTAGAACCCCAAGTCCTTGATGAGGAGGAGCTTGAGCTCCGTAAGCTGATGTCATGAAGTTTCCAGTCACTGGGTTTTGTCCAAAAGGTCCACAGCCTCCACAAGCAGATCCCATGAATCCAGGTCCTGGATAGGGCTTGTATATCAGTCCTTCAGAGGGGGACATGACAGGGACCAGCCACTGGTGCCCGAGCATTTGATTGAAACACCAAGGGTTCATTTTGAAATCCCCATTAGCTGGTGAAGGTGGTGGATTTCCGAGGAAAGGCCCATTATTTGAAGGCTGACTACCATTTTTCACAGAAGAGAGGGATGTCCTACCAACTGCATTTTCTGCTGAACATTCCATCTTATGACTTAGCTTCTCAGCTTCATCTTTGTGCTTATTTTGGGGCACTGGTTTTCTAATTAACTCTGGTGGAAGCTTCTTCCCAGGAGAGTCTTTGTAAGACGGTTTGCTCAAATATGCAGTATCCTCAAGCAAGAGTTGTGGCAATCCAGCAATTAATCTCTGAACCTGTTTCAACCCAAAGTATGAAGCATTTTAACTGTATAAATACAATTATCTTCATGTGCATGCATGTATCCATATAATAACCAGCAGAAATTGATAAACAAGTCAGGATCACCTTACCTTAATCAGCCTATGTAACTCAAACACTTGTACAGCAAATACTCTTTGTTGACTGTAGAGAGTAACAGGAGTTTATCAACATGTTGCAGAGGTCATAATAATAAAGTTTTAACAGAATAAACTGCTGGCAAGTAAAAGGGGAATATCAACTAGATACTCATCACAATAATGCTTGAAAGCATCAGCTGGATACAGTTTTGATATTTAGCATACAAATTGCTTCATATGAGGTCCAAGTCGCTAAAGCAGTTAACACATAAAGAGGTGAAGTTATTATTCCTCTCACTTCTCCTCAAATCATTGTTTTATGATTTGGGGAGGGGTGGTTTGTAACTCATTCACAACCACGTCTCCATGGGATGAAACCTTCTAAAATAATCTCAGTCTCAACAACATACCTTATGCACTTTGAAGCAATTAGATATTTGTAAAGCAGAATCCAACAACCAGAAGTCAATTTCATGCAAACAGATATGCTAGAAAACACCAAAATAATCAATCTGAAGGCATCAATAAACGTCAATCAGAAAAATTCTTCAATGTCATCTTTGGAGCAGCCAAATATAGAACATTAGTTTCAGTACAATAAAATCGAATCTGAAGCCACATGCTTTTGTCGCAAATAGAATATTATCAACTTACAGAATGAACAGAAACAGATATATTTCTTGCATAGATATATGTGCAAAATCAAGTGAATCCTTCACCAAAACCAAATAAATATAGGGCGGAACTATTAATCTAAATTGCAATTGACCTATAGATCCCAAAACCGAATAAATCCTTCACCACAAAACCCAAAATATCAAGCTAGAGAACATCCCTCTTGCCAAAATATCCATCACCAACTTAGAAATTTTTCAAACATTTCCCAGTTAGCCTCCTCCAAGGTCCACCAACATTAGCTCCAGGGATAATCCTCCGTTGCTCATTCTCCTTCTTAAGACCTCAGGATAAAAGGTGAAGAAAGCTGCACCAACCCGAGACAAGAATATATCTCAAATGAAGATGAGCAGACAAGGAATAAAAGGAGTTCCACTGTCTCAGTTGTTGGTTGCACAAATTAGGATAGCCCTCTCCCTGCTAGAAGATGATCCACGGTTAACACGTTATTGAGGGCCTCTGAACACATAAAAATGCCACTTTGAGCAGAACTCCAGATCATTACTTCTCCCTCCTTCAAAGCCATATTACTATGCTCCATAATATAGCATTTATTCCATATTCCTACTATCAGTAATCTAGATTGCATTCAGCATATTAAAGTCAACTTTAACCTGTGATAACAACTAGAATAGTGATCTTAGTCAATATCCAATTGTAGTTTCAGCCAAGAGGAAATATTTAAAATGCATAATGTCTTTAAAACCATGGGGCTAAAAGTTACAACTCGATACTGTAACAAGAGAGAATACAATAGAACAAACCTCAGAACATATAATCACATTTAAACTAATAGTAACACATTCAATTAAATTTTCATGAAAACGTCGCATGGATAAATTCTGTCTATGTCAATATATCAATCTAAAAAAGTTCCACTATTGGACCAGGCATCACATTGAATCATCTAATCTTAATATAGACTAGACCTATTGTTCCACCCCTCCTCATAAGGGACCTAAAAAGTTTCTTGTATAAGTTCTCATTCTCAAAAGCACAAACCTTGCACTGTTTTGTGGCCATATATACAAGTATATAATATGAGTATGTATTCACAGAAAAAGAAAAAGTACCCTCAGATAAAAAACCAGAAAAGCGAAAAAATCCAAGACAATATACTTAACAATGAATGCTTACTTAGCAATTGCTCTTCTTGCTTTCCAGAAACGCTTCTGACCTATTATTCCCACCACGTCATCAGGAGAGATTTCCAAGCCTGATACAGTATCCACCACAGAAGTCTCAGAGATATCATCACTTTTATCTCCATTTGCCCACTGCAGTGAGCCATAAGTCCTGTCTTCATGGCATTCACTATCATTACTAGTTTCATCAGGAACACTGTGATTCCTCTCTGAATTAGACAGGCTTCTCTTCCGAGAAAGAGTTCTGTCACCGATCACTTTCACCAAGGCAACATCATCATCAGTACATCCATTATCAACCGGTTGTCTGCCAGCTCTCAACTTTTCTACCAAGCAAGCATCATTTTCATGCGATCCACTTAATCTAGATGCTGGAATCGCTCCACAACCTTGATCAGGGGACACATTGGCCTCTTTGGTACATCCATCAATCTTTTCTCTAGTTGATGAATCTCCAGCAGTTTTTATTGAAAACTCCCTACTTGAGCATGCTTGCAAGCTCCCTTCACTCTGATCTCTTACCTCCTTTCTTGAACCGACACCAGAAGAGCTACACCGATTTGGATCATTATCATGAACATTACGGGCTTTTTCCCCATCAAACCCTTCCTTATTTTTGCTATGTTGTAGACCTGTCTCTGAATTAACAAAAACAGGAACCAAGAAATCATCTTCATCTCTAACTTTCTTTCTCGGTTCAAGGCGTGCCATAGGAGCATTTACACTTGCTCCTCCATGCTGGCCTGTATGAATCTTCTCAGCCTGATTAGTAGATGTCAAATGCGATACATGAGATGGAAAAAGCATATTTTGAAGGCTACTTCCCTGCAGGCATCAACCAGTTACAACATAAACCATTATAGTTCCCGTTTCATTTGTATAAATACTAAGGAAATAACTAATCCCTCACCAAATCCCCACCAGATGTAAAAAATATAAAAACAAGTCATAAATAAAGGAATTAATCCCTTATGAGCCAATAAGAAAAACAAAGAGACATAAGATAAATTGCAAGCACACACCAACCTGGCTTGTGGAAGTAGGAGGAACCAAACTGCCTGAATTACTTGTGTTATGAGGCAAGAGGCCAGGGTTAAACCTCTGTGAGGGAATACTTAGCTGTTCATAAAGGGCCATCTTATTCCTTGGAGGAGCCCTCGGCCCTCCTTTCTCTGTATCATTAACATGAAGCCTAGGGAACATAGGCTCCATATTCTTCTCATCATCTTTTCCTCTCTTCATTTATTTTGTTTTCTATATCAAAGTTTCAACCAAAATAATAATAACAACACAAGTTTACATAAAATTCACGAAGATACCTAATGAACCACATCACCAAAATTAAAACCCACTACTAAAAGCTCAAATTTTAACAAACCCATAAAGCAATAACTTAAATTGGTCGATACCCAGACTCCAAATGCACCTTCGACTCGGATTGAACAGTCTTTGCAATAACGAAGAGAATACCCAGATGGGAAATGGTGAATTGCAACTCAAACGAAGAAAAGGGGGAAAATGGGAATAGTTTGGATATTGGAAAACTAAAAATGGTAAAGTTGATAAAGAGAAGATAGATTCAATGAAAAGGGTGAGATAGGAGAAGGAAATTGAAAAGTAAGGTTAGGGATTTGTAAGAGCAAACCATGGTTGGTCTGAGAGAAGGGGAAAAGCGTTTAGATTATGGGCCCATTTTTGGATGGAAGTAGAAGTAAATGCTCCTTTTTCCTCGTGGATTTCCAATATTTTACTCTCTGCCATTGTTGGCCTCCAACAATTCTTATCCATTTGAAATTTTATAACCATTCAGTGCTTTTCCTGCTAAAATACCCTTCCTTACCCACCATTGGCACCATTTTTTCATGCCTTTATTTCACCCAAAATAACTCTATACAAATTATTATTTTTATAATTGTTTAATAGAAAAAAATTTCTGATTATTTTTTTTTCAAAATAAATTGGTGAATACAAAATAACTTATTGACAATTTTTCTTTTTGGAAAATGTATGTCATTTTCTGAAAAAATGTCGTAAATTCATTTTTATATAACCAAATATTATTATATTAATAAAGTTTTAATCTAAATTTTTAAAAAATTAAAAATATTATTAAATATAATAATTTTCAATAGTATTAATCATTCACATTTATATTTTAATCATAAATAAATTGTTAACATAATTTATTTTTAATAAAATTATTTAATATTACAAATTTATTTCAATAATAAATTTTTACATCAGTAACAAATTTAAATTTTAAGTAATATTCACAGTATTTTATTGAAATTCTATATTAATATTTTAGTAATTGAATTATAATAAAATTTATTTTTTAGAAAAATATATTAGGTAATAAATGTTTTATAATATAAAATATGAATAATTTAATAATATAAATATAGGTATTTTAAATCCGTTTAATTTTATTTATCCTTTCCACTTTCAATGTTGTACTATTCACTCTCGTATAACTTCAAATTAAATTTTAATTAGATATTAATTATTATTAAATCTATATAAGATATTAGTTGTTATATAAAATATCATCTTATTATAAAATAAATTTCGGTTGATAAATATATTCTGTGATATATATATATTTATATTGTGTTTTTGTTTCATTTGAAATATGTTTCAAAAAAATGATTTTCAGAAAACTTTTCAAACAATGAAAATATTTAACAATGAATCATCCAAAAATACTAAAATTTTCAAAAAAATCAATCTATTTTTTTGAAAATTGTGTCGAGTGAAATAAACATAACCTTTCCTTTTTTCTTTTTGGTCTCTTTCTATTTTAATAATAATAATACTGACCTTTTAATTTAATTTAATGATGAATTTATTTATTTTTATAATAAGCTTGAACTAAGTTAAAATAAAAGATATTAAATATTTGAATGCATTGAAATTCGTATTTTTAAATAATATTGTATTTTTTAACACAATATCTAGAATTATTCGTAGCCCCACTTCAACCTACGTTCTTCTGTATTGACAATAAAGTCTGTGCCAATTGAGATAAGACACAATCGTCAAAATTCATATTTTTTAAATTATAAAAAAATAATATTAAACAAAGTAAGACATATACAGCTAAATTTACTTTTCAAAATACATATATAAAAATATTTAGTTAAATATATATTTTCTCGAGTTTACAAAAATATAATCATAAATAAATGTTGATGTCTTTAGTAAAAACATAAATAATTCTCTAGCTCTCACATTTGTTGTTTCTTTAATCATCTTAATAGTTTTTACCTCTCGTTAAGGCCAGCAAACCCTAAATCCCCAAATTCTAAATACTCAATTGCTAGTGTGTTGATGTCAATTTTCCCTCAGTTTCTGTCTTCTATTATTATATGAGCTTTGTGGTTTGGATTCGGTCCGGCTAATTAGATAGTTGGATCGAAATTGGAAATTCCCCAATTCAATCTCCTTCTTCTACTAACTTGTTTTAGAGGTTTGATGGGGGTTCTTTCCTCATTAATTGGAAGCTCAATTTCCACTTGCTAGGCAAAGGGTATTATCATAAAAAAAATTTAAAATTCTATTAATATGATTCAAACTTTTATCAAACATTAAAAATATGTTTCAAATATGTTTTAATTTATGTAAATATTTTTAGGTTAATACCAAAATGTTTTTAAGGGACTTTGTTATGCAAATTTCAAGACATATGGCTATAGACATAAAAATTCGAAGCAAAAATATGTTTCAAGAGTTGCCTGTCTTGAGACATTGTGTAGTATATCTAGAGACAATTCGTTGATTGTCTTGAGAAACACTATTCATGTCTCGGCTTGCCAATGATTATATAATAGTTATTTTTAGCCATGTCTCGAGACATCTTGCTAAGTCTCAAGACATACATTGCATGAGGAATTTTCAAGCCCAAAATTAACGCTTCCAACTATTAGAATTCATCCCCAACAATTATAAATGTCCACATATTTGTTCATCGATATAAATACACTTCAAGATTCAATAGAGGGATATCCAAGCATCAAGATCAAGAGAAAAATATTCAAATATTTATTCTTTTATTTCTCTTGTAACTATTCTCTAGGAGCTTTTTGTTCGATCTTTTATCACTCTTATTTTATTTCTTTGAGAGTCAGACTCAGCTCGAAAAATGGGCCTAAATGTTTTTCAATGCCCAACCCTGATAAAGATGCTAAAACTTGGGCTTGGCCCACCCGTATTATTTTTTTAATTTTTATTTTTTATATAAATTTTTTAAAATATAATATACCAAATATACTAAAAATATTAAAATAAATATTTTCCAGGAAATTGAAAATAAATTTAAAAAATATTTATACATAGATAACACTAAGATAAGTGCAAATTAGTACGTAAATACCTCTAAAATAGTAGCAAAATTAACAATAAAACAAATGTTATACAAATTCCAAACATTAGCAACAAAATAATAGTAATATAATAGTGAAATGATAACAAAATAGTGGTAAAAAGTGAGAAAACAACAGTAAAACACTAGAGGTTTTTTTATTGCAAATTTGGGTCGGGCCTGGGCCAGGGTCGAAAAACCTTACATTAGGCCTGATTTATTTTTTAAACTGGTATTATTTTTTGTCTAAATCTATTTTTTAAATTTTTATTTTTGTTCAAATCTTATCATTTTTCGGGTGAACCTTTATGTTGGACTTGGTAGCCCGGCCCATAGACAATTTTAGTAATATTGGGGTAACACAACAAAAAATACAAATAGTTAAATGAATCAAAGGGGTTTACCGGTTTACCCTCTTATTAAAACAGGAAGACGCCATAGAGAAAGACTTAAAAAGGTCTAAGCGAGAAATGGTGCCAAACGTGAACGCAAAATCCAATGGTGGGTAGGAGGGTATTTTTGCAAGAAAAGTACTCGATGGTTAAAAAATTCCAAATGGATAAGAATTGTTGGGGGCCAACCATGGCAGAGAGTAAAATATAGAAAATCCAAGAGGAAAAGGGGCTTCTAGTTCCATCCAAAAGTGGGCCCGAAATCTAAACGCTTTTCCCTTTTCTCAGACCTACCATGGTTGCCTCTTCTTCTTGTTCTTCATAGAAATCCCTAACCTTACTCTTCGATTTTCTTCTCCTTTCTCACCGTTTTCATTTAATCTATCTTCTCTTTATCAACTATACCATTTTTAGTTTTTCCATATCCAAACGATTTTTTATTTCCTTAATTTATTTTCTTGTTCCCCTTTTTCTTCGTTTGAGTTGCAAATCACCATTGTCCGATCTGGTTATTCTCTGCGTTATTGCAAAGGCTGTTCAATCCGAGTCAAAGGTGCATTTTGAAGTCTGGGTATCGACCAATTTAAGTTATTGCTTTATGGGTTTGTTAAATTTTGAGCTTTTAGTTGTGGGTTTTAATTTTGGTGATGTAGTTCATTAGGTATCTTCGTGAATTTTATGCGAAAGTGGGTTTTGGTAATTGTGTTATCATTATTTGGGTTGAAATTTTGATATCGAAAACAAGATAAATGAAAAGAGGGAAAGATGATGAGAAGAATATGGAGCCTATGTTCCCTAGGCTTCATGTTAATGATACAGAAAAAGGAGGGCCGAGGGCTCCGCCAAGGAATAAGATGGCCCTTTATGAGCAGCTGAGTATTCCCTCACAGAGGTTTAACCCTGGCCTCTTGCCTCTTAACACAAGTAATTCAAGCAGTTTGGTTCCTCCTACTTCCACAAGCCAGGTTGGTGTGTGTTTGCAATTTATCTACATGTCTCTTTGTTATTCTTATTGGTTCATAAGGGATGAATTCCTTTCTTTATGAATTGTTTTATATATCTGTTGTGGGTTTGGTGAGGGATTAGTTATTTCCTTAGTATTTAGGCAAATGAAACGTGAACTATAGTGATTTTTTAGTCATGGTGGTTCATGCTGTAACTGGTTGATGCCTGCAGGGAAGTAGCCTTCAAAATAGGCTTTTTCCTTCTCGTGTATCGCATTCGGCATCTACTAATCAGGCTGAGAAGATTCATACACGACAGCATGGAGGAGCAAGTGTAAATGCTCTGATGGCACGCCTTGAACCAAGAAAGAAGGTTGGAGATGAGGATGATTTCTTGGTTCCTGTTTTTGTTAATTCAGAGACAGGTCTGCAACATTGCAAAAATAAGGAGGGGTTTGATGCGGAAAAAGTCTGTAATGTTCGTGATAATGATCCAAATCGATGTAGCTCTTCTGGTGTCAGTTCAAGAAAGGAGGTAAGAGATCGGAGTGAAGGGAGCTTTCAAGTGTGCTCAAGTAGGGAGCGGTCAATAAAACCTGCTGCAAATTCATCAACTAGAGAAAAGATTGATGGATATGCGAAAGAGGACAATGTGCCCCCTGATCAATATTGTGAAGAGATTCCAGCATCTAGATTAAGTGGTTCACGTGAAATTGATGCTTGCTTGGTAGAAAAGTTGAGAGCTGACCGACAACCAGTTGATAATGGATGTGCTGATGATGCTTCCTTGATGAAAGAAATTGGTGAGGGAACCCTTTCCCGGAAGAGAAGTCTGTCTTATTCAGAGGGGAATCGCAGTGTTCCTGATGAAACTAATAATGACAGTGAATGCCATGAAGACAAGACTTGTGGCTCACTGCAGTGGGCAAATGGAGATAAAAGTGATGATGTCTCTGAGACCTCTGCGGTGGATACTGTATCAGGCTTGGATATCTCTCCTGATGACGTGGTGGGAATAATAGGTCAGAAGCGTTTCTGGAAAGCAAGAAGAGCTATTGTTAAGTAAGCATTCATTGTTAAGTATATCTTCTTGGATTTTTTTTCACTTTTCTGGATTTTTATCTCTGTGAATACTTACTCAGATTATACACTCGTACATATGAGGAAAAAACAGTGCAAGTTTTGTGCCTTTGAGAATGAGAACTTAAACAAGAAACTTTTTATGTCCCTTAGGAGGAGGGGTGGAACAAGAGGTGTAGTCTATATTAAGGTTAGATGATTCAATGTGATGCCAGGTCTAATAGTGAAATTATTGTCCTGATTTGATATATTGACATAGAATTTATCCATGCAATGTTTTCATGATAATTTAATTGAATGGTATGTTACTATTAGTTTAAATGTGATTACATGTTCTGAGGTTTGTTCTATTGTATTCTCACTTGTTGCAGTATCGAGCTGTAACTTTTAGCCCCATTGTTATTTTGTAGAAATAGAAGCATTGCTTTCAATCATTATGAAAGTTAGACAATTAGAAATAGCTGTAAAGACATTAAGCATTTTAAATATTTTCTCTTGGTTGAAACTACAATTGGACATTGACTAGGATCACTATTCTAGTTGTTATCACAGGTTAAAGTTGACTTTAGTATGCTGAATGCAATTTAGGTTACTGACAGTAGAATATGGAATAAGTGATATATTATGGAGCATAGTAATATGGCTTTGAAGGAGGGAGAAGTAATGATCTGGAGTTCTGCTCAAAGTGGCATTTTTATGTGTTCAGAGGCCCTCAATAACGTATTAACCATGGATCATCTTCTAGCAGGGAGAGGGCTATCCTAATTTGTGCAAGCAACAACTGAGACAGCAGAACTCATCTTATTCCGTGTCTGCTTATCTTCATTTGAGATATATTCTTGTCTTGGGTTGGTGCAGCTTTCTTCACCTTTTATCCTGAGGTCTTGAGCAGGAGAAGGAGCAATGGAGGGTTATCCCTGGAGCTAATGTTGGGTGGATCTCGGAGGAGGCTAACTGGGAAATGTTTTAAATTCTTTATAAGTTGGTGATGGATATTTTGGCAAAAGGGATTTTGTCTAGCTTGATATTTTGGGCTTTGTGGTGAAGGGTTTATGTGGTATTGGGAACCATAGGTCTACTGCAATTTAGATTAATAGTTCTGTCCTATGTTTCAGCTGCTAATTGCTGTACATCTTCGATATGTTTTACTCAATTTTGCACATATATCTATGCAAGGAAATATCTGTTTGTGTACATTCTGTAAATTGATAATATTATTTTTGCAACAATTGCATGTGGCTTTGGCTTTGATTTTATTGTACTGAAACTGATACTTTTATATTTGGCCGATTCAAAGGTGACATTGAAGAAATTTTGTGATTGACTATTATAGATATAGCTAGATTGTTTATTTTGGTGTTTTCTTCAACATAATGCTAGCATATTTGTTTGCATGAAATTGACTTCTATTTGTTGGATTCTGCTTTAGAAATATCTAATTGCTACAAAGTGCATAAGGTATGTTGTTGAGCCTGATGTTATTTTAGAAGGTTTCATCCCATGGAGATTCAGTTGTGAATGAGTTACATACCACCCCTCCCCAAATCATAAAACAAGGATTTGAGGAAAAGTGAGAGGAATAATAAGCTTAAACTCCTTACCTGTGAACTACTTTAGCAACCTTGACCTCATGTGAAGCAATTTTTGTATGCATAATATCAAAACTGTATCCAGTTGATGCTTTCAAGCATTATTGTGATGAGTGTCCAGTTGATCTTCCCCTTTTACCTGCCAGCAGTTTTTTCTGTTAAAACTGTTTATTATGACCTCTGCAACATTTTGTTGATAAACTCCTGTTACTCTCTACAGTCAACAAAGAGTATTTGCTGTACAAGTGTTTGAGTTACATAGGCTGATTAAGGTAAGGTGATCCTTGACTTGTTTATCCATTTCTTCCGGTTCTTATATGGATGCATGCATACACATGAAGATACTTGAATATAAACAGTAAAATGATTCATACTTTGGGTTGAAACAGGTTCAGAGATTAATTGCTGGATCGCCACATATCTTGCTTGAGGATGCAGCATATCTGAGCAAACCTTCTTTCAAAGACTCTCCTGTAAAGAAGCTTCCTCAAGAGTTAATTGTAAAACCAGTGCCACAAGATAAGCGCAAAGATGATGCTGAGAAGGTAAGTTATAAAATGGAATGTTCAGCAGAAAATGCAGTTGGTAGGACATCCCTATCTTCTGTGAAAAATGGTAGTCAGCCTTCAAATAATGGGCCTTTCCTTGGAAATCCACCACCTTCTCCAGCTAATGGTGATAACAAAATGAACCCTTGGTGTTTCAATCAAATGCTCGGGCACCAGTGGCTGGTCCCTGTCATGTCCCCCTCTGAAGGACTGATATACAAGCCCTATCCAGGACCTGGATTCATGGAATCTGCTTGTGGAGGCTGTGGACCTTTTGGACAAAATCCAATGACCGGAAACTTCATGACATCAGCTTTCGGAGTTCCAACTCCTCATCAAGGACTTGGGGTTCTACCAGGCACTGCTTTAGGCGGTCGCTCTTACTTTCCTCCTTATGGTATGCCAGTCATGAACCCAGCATTCTCAGGGTCTGCCATGGAACAGATGAACCAATTTACTGGAGCAGGGTCCCGTGCCCAAAGTGGCCAGTTATCTGGAAGTGGAGCTAACTTCAACATGCAGCAACAAAGTTCATCTAATCTGCCGAACGAGAAGAATGGTGCTATTCCTCCTGTCACGAAGTTTCAAGCATCTAAAGATGCTGAGCAACAACGATGTACTGCAAGCAGTCCCAGTGAGAGAACAGAGAAAGATGGGACCCGTAGCACCGCTGAAGGGAAAAATACACCTTCACTTCTCCCTACAGATCCAGCCAATCTGGAGGGAGCCTTGAAGCCTCGCGAAACTGACCAGAGGACGAGAGTGATACGAGTTGTGCCTCATAATCCAAGGTCAGCCACTGAATCGGCGGCACGTATTTTCCAATCTATACAAAAGGAGAGAAAGCAACAGGACTAAGATGAGCTTGCTTTACATATCAAACAAAACCATTACCGGTAAATCATCTTGGACAACATCTACCTAGGTGTGCTGCTTGAACAATATTATGTCTTACTTTTTGGTGTAACATTTTCTTACATATTTTCTGGTTATAGTTTATTCATATGTAGATATATGTTTGAGAGATTACAAGTCAATGTAATATGAATTTTGTTTCATCTCTGCATTTTTTAGGCTGATTCAAGACCCTTTTATGAGAAACATAAGCTCTTTGAACATGATGGTATAATTATAATATCTGATGACTTCTTTTGAATGTCCTTATCTTTATCATATCATTGATTCAATAGGTTCTTTTAGTACAAACTAGTTTTAATTTCTTGCGTTTTCTTCTTTCAACCATATGCTTCATTACATTACAACCATGATAGTAGGTATCGTTCCGGTATCAATTGTATTAGTCGATGTATTTACATTTCGGTTTTAAATCATTAGTAACTAGTTTAAACTTCATTTCGATCAATATTGTCTTGTACTGGTGAGTGGTTTATACCGATTGGTACAAGTTTTTAATATTTTAAATTGACTTTTTACTTTTTATCCTTATTTTTTATTATTTCATTTAAATTAAAATATAATTTTTTGATTAAGTTTAGTATATTAAATATATTATATACAAAAATAATTTATATATCTATGAAAAATATTTAAAAAGTACTGACAAATTTTGAAATATATTGATATTAATACATACTAATACCTAATTTCATTTTTGTGATTGTCTATTTTGATTACAACCTCACATGGTTTGGTTTGCTTTTGTTTAGTTTTATGGACAAATTATTCATAGTTCTATTTAGTACTAGTATTTCCCTTTTTTTTTTGTTAGTTAGTGATTAGGTATTAATTGAAATTATGGTAAATTTCACCATCAGTTATTAAATTAAATTAAGAGTAACTTTTTATTTTGGTCATTTGATAGTCACCCATTTTTTAGTTGGTATAATAATTTTAATACTCAGTTTTTATACGTTAATTTGCCCCTAATTGTATATAAGATGATAAAAATTGAAATTCTTTTTAAAAATTAAAACTAAAAAATAGATAAATTGAGAAAATGAGTGATCAAATTATAATTTTTTAATTAAGTAATCAAAACGAAAATTACCCTTAATTTGACTAATAGTGTAGTTTAAATGGTGATACTCAACTTATAAATTTTAAAACTTAAAAACCTAAAGTATAAACCTTTGGTTTCTGTCGTCAGCCTTCATTTCTACTTTCAATCTTTGGTGGAGAGTGGTGAGGATTCGGGATCGATCAACGGTGTTGATTGGATGAGCAATGTCCTCAGCTTTTTTGCCAATGCTAATGGATTGGATTCTCTTAAGTGGTCTGATTAATAAAACAGAATACAACTTCTAATTAAAAAGGAAATTGAGTTTCCATATATTATTAAAACTTTGGTGCATCAAACAAATTATTCTACTATTAATTTAATTGCCACATTTCATGTTTTATTTATTTAAAGTTGGGAGTAAATTTAATTTTTTTAATTATTTCTATTATATAAAATACTTTTAACTAATAAATATATATTAATATAAACTATATTTTAGATCTATATGATAAAATATTAGATCAATTCAAAATTTTATATGTATTGATTAATTTAATAATTGAATTCACCATAGATTTTTTACGAATTAGTCATTATAACGTGACATGTAAGATGTAGTCTATAATATTAATTAATCAATTAAAGCCTTTCATGAAGCAGTTAATTATCCCTTTTCAGAATGCACTCATTCAAGTTGGAGACATCATGGATAACGTGCTGCTCGGGAGTGAACTAATCTATACCATCCAGTGAAAGAAGACAGGGAAGGGTATTCAAAATAGACGTGTAGTCGCATAAGTTGGGATTTCTTGCTTTGTGTAATGGAAATCATGGGACTTAACAAGCATTGGAAGCAGCTTGTCCACCAATGCATTAGTTCAGTAACATATCAAGTCCTCATTAAGGGTAGTCGTACGGAGCCTTTTGTCCCTAGTAGAGGCCTACGTTAGGGAGATCCCTTTGTCGAAAGATACTTTCATTATTGCTCTTAAAAGCTGAACCCGAGCAAGTGATACGGGGTACTTGCATCGCAAGGACATGTCCTCCCGTCTCCCATCTCCTATTTGCAAATGACGAATACTTGTTCTTTAATGTTATTACATATTCTTTTCAGGGGATTATACGTATTCTTACACAATACTGTTATCTCTTTAGATTGCCACATACTATAGACTTATACTTCATTTCTGAATTTTCAAATTTTCAACATAACTATGTTAATTGTCTATACTACATGGTGAAATTTTATTTTTATTTGTGTTTTGAAAATTCACAAGATTAACATTGCCACCATGTTCAATTATCCATTCTTTTGCAAAAGAATGTCATTAAGGATATTTTTTTCTATTATTGTCAAATTACAGAATCACTTTATCTTTTTTCATCATGACAATTTTATATTTGACTATATTATTTATTTTTTGGTATCCAAAAAATTAATTTCACAATCACAAACCATACATCATGTCTTTTTCATCAAATAAATAGTTGCACAGAGATCTAGAATCTCTCGGTGAAATTACCTTTCGTCATATGATCCACAAACTTCAGACTAAGCTTGCAGGATGGGAAGCCAAGTGACTGTCTCTATGGGAAAGATATAATCTTATAAAATTTGGGTTGTCATCTATTCCTCTATATGTCATGTCTTGCTTTAAACAAGTGGAAATTACACGTCAACTTGGAAAAAACTATGCTCCCCTGTTAAACAACGTGGGTTAGGTGTCCATGGTACCGAGCTCTTAAATGAAGCTCTTCTCTGCAAGAAAGCTTGGAGAATGCTAATAGAACAAGAGAACTTTACCTAAAGCATCTTACTTGGAAAATATTGTGTTACGTACTGATTTCGTTGCCATGCACGTGGGGTTTCATGCAAATCAAAACGACGTGCCTTGATCGCGTTTATCCGTTACTTTAATATATGTTGCGTTTTAGTATTTTGTTGTTAAACGGTGCGTTTAGTTAAGTGATATCTGTTAGTAGTTATGAGCTTATATACCTGTACTGAACACGAGAAAACGGTTATGTGAATTTTGAATCGGAATTCAGATCTCTTTTCTTTCTTCTTCATCGTCTTTTCTCTTCTCTTTTCTGTTAGATTTCTGAGTTACAAATTTATTCCATCACAAAGGTATCAGAGCTGTTTCGATCCTCATGGCCGGAGAAGGAGTGATGACAAGATTGCAGAAGGAATTTGGCTTGATGCAGGGTGAGCTCAACCAACTTCAAGCTGAGTTCACTCACCTGGATGCAAGAATTGATGCTCGGTTGAAAGATTTCCAGGAAGGATTAAAGTCAGAGGTTTGTTCTGAGGTAAGATCTGAACTTAGATCTGAGCTTCATTCCTTGTTTGAACAGTGTTTTGGATAAAACTAGCCGTTTACAGCTGCTGGAGTAACAACAAGTAAAGGAAAAGGAATTTTGGGGTCTCCTCCGGGGTTTCCCGCTAAGGAACATTTTCTTGTGTCACCTATCACTGAGTTAGGGCAGTCGAGTTTATCTTCTAAGGGGGGAGCTATAGATGCGGGTAATTCTTCTTTTCGGGTGGAATGTCCACATTTCGATGGAGAAAATTTCAGGGGTTGGTGGTCTAAATTGGAGCAATATTTTGAGGCTGCAGAGGTAAATGAGCATGCTAAGGTTAAGGTGGTGATGTTGCATTTGGAGGAGAAGGCTTTAGATTGGCATCATTTTTTTGTTCATAGGTATGGTGGATTACATCAGTTGACCTGGGAAGTATATGCTAGGGGATTGAAGGATCGTTTTGGATCTGATTCTTTCTTGGATCCGATGACAGAATTTGTAACACCCCTAACCTGAATCTGTCGCCAGATAAGGGTTATGAGGCATTACCAAACTAGACTGTGAACATCGCATGCAATTACCGTAATTCATACATTTATCAATTCCCAAAGTCATAGATTGAACTTCGATTACCAACTAAATTCGTTTACTTAGGGCACATAACATCATACATATATCAACTTACCATATTTTATACTACTTTGCATCACAATGACATAACCATATGCATCATCTAGTCAAAAAAAGAAAACCATATATATATATATATATAAAAGCCATATTCGTATGGCTGTAATACATATTTTATTCAAGTTACCAACTCAAACTAGGACATTAGTCACCCTATACATGCCTTTATTCAAAATAAACTATACTAAAGGTGTACTAAGAAGATGATAGCGTGATTGACTCTGCTGACGTTTTCTCGAGCCCGTAGCTAGATCAAATCTATAAAATAGAACATTAAACACACACGGGTTAAGCTATCGTAGCTTAGTAAGTCATAAGCAAATAATAACCCAATAACAATAATAATCTAATAAAACGTAACTAAACCATACTTGTAAATTCAAATATCCACATGTAACTAAACATGAAATAAGTTTTGTCTAAACAAGCATCTCTTTTCACTCGGTAGCAATAGAAATTTCATTTAACCGAACACATACTATCATAATACATTTATACAATTCACATTTCCTTAGTCATAATCTTGCATTCAATTTTCTTATAGACAAATGCACATATAAACTTTGGCATGAATATGAATTTCGCATTTACATATCATATATATATTTATAACATTAAACCGAATATAACCAATCATATGCTTAACCATATGGTTTAATTCACTTAATTCATAGCTTAATTTAATTCAAATATTGCCTCCATGGTATTGATAATTTATTAAGGTACAACAAGCCATACTTATGAAATTTAACTACCAAACATTTATCCACGCCTGAATTATAACATTTCCAAATACACATTGATCATTAATATGTTTAATATCCCATAGACCTTAATTTCGCCAAATATATATATAGGCATAACCCCTATAAACACGTTAAAGGTTCACATTTGAAATACCTACTAATCGAATGCACATAAATCTTTTAATATTAATATAAATTTTACAATTCAATTCATTCCTCATGTAACATTAGGCCGAATATAAGCTCAAAAATCAAACATTAATATCACATATTTGTGCATTAATCCATATATGGCTTTTCATGTACACATTCACTACCATTAACGTCATTTTTTTTACTTATATCACATATCAAATAATTAACTTACCTTATTTCTAGAAAAGAAATAAATTGTTACATACCTGTTCACTTTAACTCATTTAGCACGTTTGATTATTTTTACCGTTGTTCCCGTAAAATTTGCTAGGCATAAAGCATCATGTAATACACCGGCACAGAGCCTGCTAAGCTTAAAGCCTGTTATTATACACCGGCACAAGGCCTGCTAGGCTTAAAGCCCGATACTATCATATTTATAAAGCTGTTTCGCAACCAATTCATATATCGAAACTTTTATATACTTCATGATCCTTGTACGAATTTTTTTCGAACATCATATCTCAATCGAACTAAACGTAATCATATTAAATTATACTTTTAAAATAACGATCCATCTAAGCCACCCTTTAACATACATAGTCACATATTATGAATATGACCATATACCAATACGCACATTCAAACCAACACTTTCTTCCTATCATTTATCATCACATTCAGTCACACTCAAATAAACACATATTTATTTGTTCAGTCACCACCATCACATATTTCATGGTCCACTATTAAATACTACTCAACTCATAATTATTTATCCAGTCCAAACATACCAAAATTTCATACATAAGGCAAATATACATTCGGCCAATATCAATATTTAGTCTTATACCCTATCACATTGGTGACATTTATATATATATATATATATAAATATACTCACACATATCCGAATATTTATTTCCCATACATATATATATTATATATTTTTATCCCTTATCACAACTGCATATATTTTGCCAACTCAATTATTCAAAGGTTATAGATATACACATGTATTTATTAATCCACATTCGGCTATCACATATAATAATTCCTATGCCTTATTCGGCAATTTGACAATAAAATTTGTTATGTCACTCAAACATGTACAATTTAATATAGCGATAATTCAAATTAATCCGATTGCTTAAAAACTTACCTCGATAGTTGTCGAATTAAGCTTCCCGGCTACTAGTAAATTTTTCCTCGATCGAAAGCCTTTCCCTTTTTGGGTACTTGATCTAAATAATTTAAATTAAACTCAATTAAGCACATTATAACAAATTTTGGTCCCAACACATATAAATAGGCAATTTACGATTTTGCCCCCTTTATAACACACTTTTACAATTTGGTCCAATTTGGACACCACACCAAATACACCAATTTTAATCATTTATACCCAAGGCCGAATATTCATTGACCTCATATAAGGCCTTGCATGTTATTTAATTCATGATTAAGACCTTCAAGAATTTTCATTTTCCAATTTAACCCTTAACAATTAATTTCACTAAAACTTTAAATGATAAACATGATAGATTAAGCCTTATCATTAATAATTTATCAACAAACATTATTCACTATAAGGATACTTCAATGGCTGAATGTAAAAGTGCCATAAACTCGAAAATTTCACCATGGGTTATGTAGTATTTAAAACAACCATTTCAAAAGTGTAAAAATAATTGAAAGCTAAGCATAAAACATACCCCAAATTTGAGTTCTCAAATGCCGAATCCCAAGCTCCAAAAATGGAGTTTTCTTTCTTCAAGTTTCGGCCAAGAAGATGAACAAGATACCTTCTCTTTCTTCTCACTTTGTTTTATT
The DNA here is from genome assembly GCA_005393395.2 of Gossypium australe. NCBI lineage: Eukaryota > Viridiplantae > Streptophyta > Magnoliopsida > Malvales > Malvaceae > Gossypium > Gossypium australe. The sequence continues at coordinate 112,712,405 of CM016620.1, read as the reverse complement.
ATTATAAGTGTTAAAATGATACTAATACTTTATTATTCTTTAACCACCAAACATATTATAATAATAATAATAATTTAAAACAAAATTTCATCAAGTTGCCGTCCACCTTGATAACATTGGCTAAATTGTCCTTTAAGGACTTTACCTTACAAAGCCATATCCATTTAACACTAAATCCATTAAAAGGTCACTTTTAACCATTACACAATTTAGTCCTTTAATCATATTACTCACACAATTAAGCCATTTAAATCACCAAAATTTAACACATGCTCAATCATAGATTATAGACCTAATATGGAATATTAAAATATTAAAATATTCTTTGTAAATTTCGGCAAGAAGAACATCCATGGAAGATGAATTTTCTATCTTTCTTTTATGTATTTCCCTTATTTAATCACATACTAAAATATTATTATTACACCACTTACTAAAATAACTAATATAGAAACATTAATCAAACACCATGCCGTCCACTACAATTTAAAATGGGTATATTACCCTTTAAGGACTTCACTAAAATAAAGCCACCTCAATTTAACCATAAATCAAATAAAAGGCCACTTTTACCAGTGACGCGATTTAGTCCTTTTTAACTAATTGAGCACACAAAAGTTAAATTTTTATACGAAACTTTTCACACCCATTAATTTACATATAACCAACTCAAATTATAATATTAAATTATTTCTCGGACTCGGATTCATGGTCCCGAAACCACTGTTCCGATTAGGGTCAAATTCGGACTGTTACAATTCTCCCCCCTTAGGGATTTTCGTCCTCGAAAATCTTACCAGAAGGTAGATTAAGGATTTGCTTCCACACAATACATATCAAAATTCACACATGGTTTCAGATTTCAATTCTCTTTAATCTCACAATTGAAATTCTGATCTAGCTTTCGCTGTACATCCTCTCAGGAACAGATAACTCTATAATCAACACTTTATGTCTATAATCCACAAAGCCAGGAATATCATAGTTCACACTCATTCATAAATATCAAATCTCAGAATGTCGTACATCATGTTACTCTCGTACGATCAAACTAACTGATACTGTGAGCCACCTATAACAATGGTTATACAATCTCAGAGCTTCTCGGCATAGACACTTTATCTCGAAGCAACAATTAATCATCGAAACTTTGAATTCTACTTAATTTATCTTAACCAAAGAGAACTCATTGGGTCTTACTAGGAACGATGTCTCAATCTTATAATAAATCTTATCCTGGCTGTTAAGGAAGCATTTGAACACAGTAAAGAATCAAATATGATTTTAGTAGCAACCATTATAGAGACATAACTTCTATAACTCTGGGGATGGTACTACTGTAGTCTCACATTTCAAGCCAGGAATTATAACCATATTAAACATAGTCATCTCTGTCATATAGAGATCTCTTGTAGACAGTCACATGGAATCATAAGAAAACTGAAATAGTGAAATTTCAACATGTGAAGCTATACAAGATATCTGAAAATTACAGCCCGTATAGAATGATATCAATTCCAATGCTATCCCAAAACATGTACGGGAAGAACAATGTCATTTATAAATACTAGAATCCCTAGTAACAGAAGCAGTATAATCTTCACGTATATTCAACAGAACAATAACCAGTAGAAACAGAACCTTAACTTCATACAGATTTTACCGTCGACTTTTGTATCCACATAATGGAGTAAATTTTTTTTTTTTAGAGAAAGACATAACAATGTCGAACGTAACCCAACTAGATCAACAATACCTTCATCTATTAATATGTTTAGCTAACATTCTCGTACTATAAGACTTGCTTCTCTTTTTCTTTTGAAATTAAACAGTCACATATACTTCTGAGGAAAAGTGTACACATAGAATGCCCAAAAGGAATCATAGTAACTGCCCAATTATAACCATTGTATTCAACCATTAATACAATTCAATTATTGTTCATCCGTCTGATTCTGTCATCCTCAATTTAACTCGCACATAAATGTACATAATACATACTATCACAAATAACCAATTTAATAATTACCATATACAACTTAACTTTATACAATCGAAAGTACATATATTTATATAAATAATTCCACATGTCCGATTGCATATTCATAAAATCTCCATATGGCCGAACTTATTTATGTATAAATACTCATACATCCATTGAATACTCTTATGTTACAAGTAAACAACATCAAATCAATATCATATTATCCACATATCCAAAAATGTCGAATACACAAACACATTATCTATCAACTTACTTAATCAATAAACATCACGTATAATTTGTACTTAAATCAATACATACCTTATGGCCAAATAATCAAATTCACTTGAATAAGCTTAAGCTTGTTCATTTGCCACCATAATTCAATCATTTCGTAAGCATAAGCTTGTACTATAAGTCACTGGTATAAAACCTGCTAGGCATGAGCCTGAATCACACACCGGCATTAAGCCTGCTAGACCCGAGGTCTGATAATCATTCACCGGCAATAAGCCTGCTAGACCCGAGGTCTGATAATCATTCACCGGCAATAAGCCTGCTAGACCCGAGGTCTGATAATCATTCATCAGCAATAAGCCTGCTAGACCCGAGGTCTGATAATCATTCACCGGCAATAAGCCTGCTAGACCCGAGGTCTGATAATCATTCACCGGCAATAAGCCTGCTGGGCATAAAGCCCGATACATTCACCAGCCCAAGGCTCGCTAGGCTCATAGCCTGAGTATTAATACCTTAAATTTTCTCCCCTGAATCATTTCATATATCGAATCATTTATGTATTTGGAACTCATTATACGAACATTCAATAGCACATATCACACAAATAACTTAACCGAATCAATTTTATACTTAGCTAAATTCGGCTAATTCATATATGATTACAATAATTCCAACTTTCAGCATATGCTAATTTACGAAAATAATATACGATGATTATTTGCTTATAATCACTTTTATTCTTAACACATAGTTCATAAGCCAACTCTAATCACTAAGTCACAATCGAAATTCTCATATAGCATCATAACTCAATTGTCATAACTCATACGCTCATAAAATTATAACATTTATCAATAACAAAATGCCATACACTTTGATTCATACCCTTATGAGTGTCAACTCGTCACCAATATATTTTCACTCAAACATTTGCGTACACATTCTATACTATCGGAATTTTTAGCTCGGTTGGAAAGCATATCTGTTTAATTTAAAACAATTTCCATCAGAGTTGGGAGTCATCACACTATCGCATTATACTTTAAGGCATGTATAGCTAGACTCACACGTGTTACGGTAGTCCTAGAATCGACTAAACCGTAGGCTCTGATACCAATAAATTGTAACACCCCTAACCTGAATCTGTCGCCAGATAAGGGTTATGAGGCATTACCAAACTAGACTGTGAACATCGCATGCAATTACCGTAATTCATACATTTATCAATTCCCAAAGTCATAGATTGAACTTCGATTACCAACTAAATTCGTTTACTTAGGGCACATAACATCATACATATATCAACTTACCATATTTTATACTACTTTGCATCACAATGACATAACCATATGCATCATCTAGTCAAAAAAAGAAAACCATATATATATATATAAAAGCCATATTCGTATGGCTGTAATACATATTTTATTCAAGTTACCAACTCAAACTAGGACATTAGTCACCCTATACATGCCTTTATTCAAATAAACTATACTAAAGGTGTACTAAGAAGATGATAGCGTGATTGACTCTGCTGACGTTTTCTCGAGCCCGTAGCTAGATCAAATCTATAAAATAGAACATTAAACACACACGGGTTAAGCTATCGTAGCTTAGTAAGTCATAAGCAAATAATAACCCAATAACAATAATAATCTAATAAAACGTAACTAAACCATACTTGTAAATTCAAATATCCACATGTAACTAAACATGAAATAAGTTTTGTCTAAACAAGCATCTCTTTTCACTCGGTAGCAATAGAAATTTCATTTAACCGAACACATACTATCATAATACATTTATACAATTCACATTTCCTTAGTCATAATCTTGCATTCAATTTTCTTATAGACAAATGCACATATAAACTTTGGCATGAATATGAATTTCGCATTTACATATCATATATATATATTTATAACATTAAACCGAATATAACCAATCATATGCTTAACCATATGGTTTAATTCACTTAATTCATAGCTTAATTTAATTCAAATATTGCCTCCATGGTATTGATAATTTATTAAGGTACAACAAGCCATACTTATGAAATTTAACTACCAAACATTTATCCACGCCTGAATTATAACATTTCCAAATACACATTGATCATTAATATGTTTAATATCCCATAGACCTTAATTTCGCCAAATATATATATATATATAGGCATAACCCCTATAAACACGTTAAAGGTTCACATTTGAAATACCTACGAATCGAATGCACATAAATCTTTTAATATTAATATAAATTTTACAATTCAATTCATTCCTCATGTAACATTAGGCCGAATATAAGCTCAAAAATCAAACATTAATATCACATATTTGTGCATTAATCCATATATGGCTTTTCATGTACACATTCACTACCATTAACGTCATTTTTTTACTTATATCACATATCAAATAATTAACTTACCTTATTTCTAGAAAAGAAATAAATTGTTACATACCTGTTCACTTTAACTCATTTAGCACGTTTGATTATTTTTACCGTTGCTCCCGTAAAATTTGCTAGGCATAAAGCATCATGTAATACACCGGCACAGAGCCTGCTAAGCTTAAAGCCTGTTATTATACACCGGCACAAGGCCTGCTAGGCTTAAAGCCCGATACTATCATATTTATAAAGCTGTTTCGCAACCAATTCATATATCGAAACTTTTATATACTTCATGATCCTTGTACGAATTTTTTTCGAACATCATATCTCAATCGAACTAAACGTAATCATATTAAATTATACTTTTAAAATAACGATCCATCTAAGCCACCCTTTAACATACATAGTCACATATTATAAATATGAACATATACCAATACGCACATTCAAACCAACACTTTCTTCCTATCATTTATCATCACATTCAGTCACACTCAAATAAACACATATTATTTGTTCAGTCACCACCATCACATATTTCATGGTCCACTATTAAATACTACTCAACTCATAATTATTTATCCAGTCCAAACATACCAAAATTTCATACATAAGGCAAATATACATTCGGCCAATATCAATATTTAGTCTTATACCCTATCACATTGGTGACATTTATATATATATATATATATATATATATACTCACACATATCCGAATATTATTTCCCATACATATATATAATTATATATTTTTATCCCTTATCACAACTGCATATATTTTGCCAACTCAATTATTCAAAGGTTATAGATATACACATGTATTTATTAATCCACATTCGGCTATCACATATAATAATTCCTATGCCTTATTCGGCAATTTGACAATAAAATTTGTTATGTCACTCAAACATGTACAATTTAATATAGCGATAATTCAAATTAATCCGATTGCTTAAAAACTTACCTCGATAGTTGTCGAATTAAGCTTCCCGGCTACTAGTAAATTTTTCCTCGATCGAAAGCCTTTCCCTTTTTGGGTACTTGATCTAAATAATTTAAATTAAACTCAATTAAGCACATTATAACAAATTTTGGTCCCAACACATATAAATAGGCAATTTACGATTTTGCCCCCTTTATAACACACTTTTACAATTTGGTCCAATTTGGACACCACACCAAATACACCAATTTAATCATTTATACCCAAGGCCGAATATTCATTGACCTCATATAAGGCCTTGCATGTTATTTAATTCATGATTAAGACCTTCAAGAATTTTCATTTTCCAATTTAACCCTTAACAATTAATTTCACTAAAACTTTAAATGATAAACATGATAGATTAAGCCTTATCATTAATAATTTATCAACAAACATTATTCACTATAAGGATACTTCAATGGCCGAATGTAAAAGTGCCATAAACTCGAAAATTTCACCATGGGTTATGTAGTATTTAAAACAACCATTTCAAAAGTGTAAAAATAATTGAAAGCTAAGCATAAAACATACCCCAAATTTGAGTTCTCAAATACCGAATCCCAAGCTCCAAAAATGGAGTTTTCTTTCTTCAAGTTTCGGCCAAGAAGATGAACAAGATACCTTCTCTTTCTTCTCACTTTGTTTTATTATTATAAGTGTTAAAATGATACTAATATTTTATTATTCTTTAACCACCAAACATATAATAATAATAATAATAATTTAAAACAAAATTTCATCAAGTTGCCGTCCACCTTGATAACATTGGCTAAATTGTCCTTTAAGGACTTTACCTTACAAAGCCATATCCATTTAACACTAAATCCATTAAAAGGTCACTTTTAACCATTACACAATTTAGTCCTTTAATCATATTACTCACACAATTAAGCCATTTAAATCACCAAAATTTAACACATGCTCAATCATAGATTATAGACCTAATATGGAATATTAAAATATTAAAATATTCTTTGTAAATTTCGGCAAGAAGAACATCCATGGAAGATGAATTTTCTATCTTTCTTTTATGTATTTCCCTTATTTAATCACATACTAAAATATTATTATTACACCACTTACTAAAATAACTAATATAGAAACATTAATCAAACACCATGCCGTCCACTACAATTTAAAATGGGTATATTACCCTTTAAGGACTTCACTAAAATAAAGCCACATCAATTTAACCATAAATCAAATAAAAGGCCACTTTTACCAGTGACACGATTTAGTCCTTTTTAACTAATTGAGCACACAAACAGTTAAATTTTTATACGAAACTTTTCACACCCATTAATTTACATATAACCAACTCAAATTATAATATTAAATTATTTCTCGGACTCGAATTCATGGTCCCGAAACCACTGTTCCGATTAGGGTCAAATTCAGACTGTTATAGAATTAGTAACTCTTAAACAACAAGGGACGGTTGATCAGTTTCATGATGGATTTTTGAGTCTGCTTAACCAATTGAACTGACCAGAATCCTATGCTTTGAGCATTTTCAAAAGTAACTTGAAACCGGAGATAGGACAGTATCTCAGGTTATTCACGCCTCAATCGTTGGTGGAGGGCTATAAATTAGCTCGACAAGTTGAAAATATTGTATTTGGGCCAGTAAGGAAATGAGTTGTTGGGGGTAATGGAATGTTTCTTCAAGACTTTTGTTTCCGAGCCCGGGAGTACCACAGAGTGTGGGGCATTCTACAACTACGATGGGGTCAGTGCAGGGTCATGCTAGTCAAAGAGTTCCCTCGAAATCGTTATCTCAAACAGAACTGGAAGATCGGAGGAGGAAGGGTCTTTGTTTTTGGTGCGGCTCGAAGTACTCCCTAGGCCACAAATGTTCTAAATCTCAAGTGTTCCAACTAGTTATCGAGCCTAATTGGGAACCGGGTTCTGACTTGAAGGATACTATTTCTGATAAATTGTAGGATTACACTGAGCAACTTGAACTGGTAGATCAGTCACCTGGTAGTCTGGTATTGTCGTTACATGCCCTTCAAGGTCTACAGGGTCATCATACTATGCAATTTTCAACCATTATAGATAATACTGAGGTGGTGGTGTTGGTTGATTCGAATAGTACTCATAATTTTTTAGATTACAAGGTGGCCAAACGGTTGAAATTACCAATTGAGCTTAGTTGTTCTATGAAGGTTATGGTGGCCAATGGAGTCAAATTGTCTACTAAAGGGTTTTGTAAGGCAGTTCCTTGGGAGACACAAGGCTATTAGTTTTCTACTGACTTCTTACTGTTGGGAGTAATAGGGTTCGATGTGGTACTTGGAATTCAATGGTTGCTGTCTTTAGGGTCGATTGCGTGGAATTTCTCCAACTTAACAATGCAGTTTCAGCATGGGGGACAAAATTGTACTTTACGTGGCATAGTACCTGGTTCTATCCAGCTGGTTCCCAGCAATCAGTTCTCCAAATGCCTTAGTTTGGTGGGCAATGGACCTTTTCCTATGCTTTTAGCCTCTGGTGAGCAGACTACTGTCACATTGCAGCAAGTTCAACTGGCAGATGAATTACGAATTCTCTTGGAAGAATTCGAGGTCGTATTTCGTGCTCCAACTGGCCTTCCTCCACAGCGGTTACATGACCATAAAATTCCGTTATTGGATGAGGCTAAGGTTGTCAAGGTGAGACCTTATAGGTCTCCGGCTGTCCAGAAGACTGAGATAGAAAAGTTAGTTCACGAAATGTTGCAGGCTGAAATCATTCGTGATAGTAACAGCCTGTTTGCTTCTCCTGTTGTAATGGTCAAGAAGAAGGACGGTAGTTGGAGGCTGTGTGTTGACTATAGGCAGCTCAACCAACTGACTGTTAAAGACCGGTTTCCCATTCCAATCATTAAAGAGTTGTTGGACGAGTTGGGAAAAGCGCACTTCTTCTCTAAATTGGATTTGCGCTTGGGTTATCATCAAATTAGGATGTGTGAGCATGATGTCTACAAAACGACTTTCAAGACTCATGAGGGGCATTATGAATTTTTGGTCATGCCATTTGGCTTGACCAATGCTCCATCGAGTTTCCAATCCTTGATGAATTCCATCTTTTGACCATTTTGCGAAGGTCGGTTCTCGTTTTCTTTGATGATATACTTGTTTTCTCTCAAGGGTGGTTAGATCATTTGGTTCATTTGAGAGAGGTGCTCCAAGTCCTAAGATCGAACCAATTGTATGCTAAGCGTTCTAAGTGTACATTTGGAGCAACACAAATTGAGTATTTAGGACATGTTATAGCTCACGGTGTAGTTAGCATGGATCGTTCCAAGGTTGATGCTGTAGTGGAATGGTACCCTCCCAAGTCAGTGAAGGAGTTATGTAACACCTCTCACCCGTATCCAAACCAGAATAGGGTTTGAGACATTATCGGACTTAAAATTCACAATCATACAAAACCGGGTTACCAAATTTTGCCCAAAATTTAAAACTTTTCAAACACATGCATTTGACATTGTCATCTATTTAATCATTTATACCACATAGCAAGACATTAACATATACCATGGACAAATAGGCTTACAAGCCAAAATCATTATAAGCCACATCTCATGGCTGTAATTAACAAATCAATATAAGCCAATACATTTGGCTAATCACAACAACATCCGTCATAGAAAAACTAAATCCCTATACATGCCAATACTCCTAGGATAATGGCTCGATAGTGTGATGCTGCCTCCGACGATCTCCAACCCTGAGCTGACATGGCAAAACTAAAAGAAATGGAAAGGAGGGAGTAAGCTTTATGCTTAGTAAGCCCGCATGAAAATAATAAGCAATACGATAACATGCTATTTTCATATTCTTTCTATTTATTCAAATTCCAGTTAAGCTGTTTTCTCGAGTCATAGTCATTAAACAATTTATATCTGGAGCTATGGAACTCCAAATTAAGATACATTAATTTTCCCTGAAACTAAACTCATTTATCTTCTTACCATAAAATTTTCAGAATTTTTGGCTTAGCCAATTAGTACAGTTTATTCATTAAAGTTTCCCCTGTTTCACTATTCAACTATTCTGACCTCTCTTCACTATAAATCAATTTTCTCTTTGTACAGAATTTATATGACCTCCTTGTTTTGTTCATTTGAAACTAGACTCATTCATGATTTCAGGAATATAAATTATATCTCATAATTATTTTTATACAAATTTTAATGATTTTTCAAATGCAAAACAGGGGATCACGTAATCATTCTGAACCAATCTCATAGAAATTCAAATATCTCAAAATATACGAATCATTTGTTTGCTATATTTATTTTATATGAAAATAGACTCAATAAGCTTTAAATCAATATCTCATTCAACTTATAATTCAAGTTATACTATTTTTGGTGATTTTTCAAATTTACGTCACTGTTACTGTCCAAAGCAGTTCTATTGTAAATGTTTGCTCTCTTTCACTTTAGTTGTGTTCATCACTTGCTTATACCAATCTTTCCAATTTCCGATTACATATTGAACATATTGTTCATACATACATTTGCCACATTTCTCAATTGGTCACATTCACACTTGCACTTATTCATAACATGATCATTTTCAATTACACTTAGTTATCACACAATCACATGTAGTTTCTCTTAGTCAATTTTCCGTTGAACTCATCGTAATGATAACAGATACACGGTGGCCTACACATGGTACCACCCTTGTAGCCGAAGCTATCTGGTACATATAGTAGCCTGCACTTAGTACTATACATGTGACCAAAACCATTTCATAACTCTCTTGTACACATAATTGAGCTCAACATTAATAATCACTCAATCTCTTTCATTTGATTCACTCTTTTTTTGTATTACTTATTATCAAATTAGGAAACGTCTTACGAATTTGAGTACGTCGTTGCTCAGTGCCACGTTTCACAACTCAGTATGGTTTTCCTCATTGAAATACCATACCTACATTTCACAACTCGGTATGGAAATACCATACCTACATTTCTTAACTCAGTATGATTAATACCATACCTACATTTCACAACTCAGTATGGATGATACCATACATACATTTCTTAACTCAGTATGGTTAATACCATACCTACATTTCACAACTCAGTATGGATGATACCATACCTACATTTCTTAACTCAGTATGGTTAATACCATACCTACATTTCACAACTCAGTATGGATGATACCATACCTACATTTCACACTTTGCCATGGATTAACCATGGTCTTATCCGTCAATTCATCACATGTCACGATACGAACGTACTCAATTCTACGTTTTTCCTAATTTGAATTACCGCTTTTATTCTTTCATTTTATCATAATTTTAACAATTCCACAGCAAATTCATATTTAACAACACATTATATCATTCAATCATTCACAAATAAACATGTAAATTCAACCATATGAACTTACTTGCCGAAATCTCGTCAGGTACAGCCGTGTAGCAACTCATACAACCCATGTAATATTAATTTAACATTCAATTCATGTAACATTAATTTTGCCATTCAATTTCATATAACACAACAAACATCACATTTTCCATATCATACATCAACTTCTCCTAAACATATTAAATCATACAATTTATGCCATATCAATAGAAATTACAATTCAAGCACAATGTTGCATTATTATTAACACACGAACTTACCTTGAATGCCGAAACGACCATTTTATAAACTTTCTCGATTTTCGATTTTCCTCCAGTTCTAGGTCCAAATCTCATTTTTTGGGATCTAAAACATCACATTTCACTTATTTAATTAATATACTACTCAAAACAGTCCCTAACTCAAACTTTGGCAAAATTACAATTTTGCCCCTAAACTTTTGCATAATTACGATTTTGCCCCTAAGCTCGAAAATTAAACTTTATTCCTTTTTCTTATGTTTTATGACATGCTGGACATTTTTCCCTTCTATAGCAACTTCAAATTCTTACTATAACACATACTTATGAACAATAACAACTTTTATCGATTAACTCGTATTACTCGTTTTCACCGAAAATCATTTAGCAAACATCGCTCTCCTAACCTCAAACATCCATATTCTACCATTAGAAATCAAAATACATGCTTATATAGCATGGGTATATTTTTTTAAACTTTGATTACACTTCAAATTAATGGTAGAAATAGACAAATTAAGCTTTGAGGATCTCGAAAATATGAAAATCATTAAAAACGGGACAAAAACCGTACCTATATAAGCCATAGAAGCTTGGCCGAATGGAACTCACCCATGGCTACCATTTTTTCTTCTCACATTCGGCTGGAGAAGAAGAAAAGAATGGTATTTTATTTTATTACTATTTTTGTCTTATTACCATTTAACTTAACTTCCAAATTTGCCCTTTTTCTTTTCAACTAACTTCAAAAATACCAAACAAATATCTTCATCAACATATAAGTGGACTAATTTCTTCATAAGGACCTTCACTTTAAAAACCCATCACATTTACACCCTTTATCATCTGGAACATACACTTCGCACCTATAACAATTTAATCCTACTAACCAAATTAAACACTTTTTCGATAAAATTTCTCAACGAAGTTTCCACACAAAAATTTAATCACATTATAGACCTCAAATTGATAATCCAAGCTATTTCATACTTAAAGCTTCTAGGACATCATATTTTGCAACTTATTGCAATTTAATCCCAATAATAAAATTGGGCACTTTATTGATAAAAATTACTTAACAAAATTTACACACCATCACCCAACATGTCATAGACTCTAAAACAATCATAAATTAAATATTTTTACTTTGAGTTTGTGGTCTTGAAACCACTATTCCGACTAGGCCCTATTTTGGGCTATTACAAGTTACGTGGCTTCTTGGGGTTATCTGGATATTACAGGCGCTTCATAAAAAATTATGGGTTATTGGCTAAGCCTTTAACAACTCTATTAAAAAGAGAGGCTAGTTGGCAGTGGACATCCGAAGACCAACACGCCTTTGATACACTCAAAACTACCATGTGCTAAGCGCTTGTTCTCATGTTACCAAACTTCCAGGAACCATTTTGTGTAGAAACCAATGCTAGTGGTCACGGAGTTGGAGCAGTCCTACAACAAAATGGTCAACCAATGGCATATTTTAGTAAGACGTTGGGAGTCAAATACCAAGCCTTATCTATCTATGACAAAGAGATGTTGGCGGTCTTGCTAGCAGTTAAAAAATGGCATTCCTACATGGTGGGTCGGCATTTCTTTATTAAGACTGATCATCAAAGCCTTAAATTTCTATCTGAGCAGCAAGCGATCACGCCCTATCAACAGAAATGGGTTGTGAAGATGTTAGGGTATAACTACTCGATCATATATCGTAAAGGTACTCAAAATATAGTGGCGGATGCATTGTCAATGTGGCCTTCTGAACTGTCACCACAGTTGCTACAATGTTCTGGCAGTATAGATACTCATTGGTCTGATGTATGGACACGGATTATAGCTTCTTATGCAGATGATAACAAGCTTTCTCAATTGTGCCGAGAGGTTTAGGAGCAACCTCATTTGCATCCAAAATATTTGTGGCATAGTACTTTCCTCTGGAGTCGGGGTAAAATTGTGGTGGGCAAAGATCTTGTACTTCGCAAGCAAATTTTTTCTCTTTTTCATGAGAGTGCTTTAGGGGGACATTCCGGTGTCCACGCCACTCGCCACAGGATTTCCGCATTGCTTTACTGGAAAGGTCTTTCGACTGATGTCAAACGTTGGGTAAGGGAATGTGTGATATGCCAGCGATGCAAAGGTGATAACTCAACTTCCCCTGGATTGTTGCAGCCTTTGCCTATCCCTAATCGAGCTTGGGTAGTCATTAGCATGGATTTCATTGAAGGTCTACCAATATCTCATGGGAAATCCACTATTCTGGTGGTGGTCGACCGATTGACGAAATATGGTCACTTCCTACCTTTGACTCATCCCTATACTGCTTCTATTGTTGCTCAAGAGTTCCTTCACCATGTTTACAAGTTGCATGGGGCTCCTGAAGCTATAGTGTCTGACAGAGATAGAAATTTTTTGAGCAATTTTCGGCAGGATTTGTTTCGCCATTTGGGGGTCAAACTTAAAATGTCCACTGCCTATCACCCTCAAACTAATGGCCAAACGGAGATACTAAACAAATGCTTAGAAACTTACTTACGATGTATGACAGGTGAAACACCTTCAGCTTGGCTCTCTTGGCTTCCTTTGGCCGAATGGTGGTATAATACTACCTATCACTCCTCCATTCGCTACACACCTTATGAAGCGCTCTATGGTCAAGAACCTCATCTCCATTTTCCTTACCTCGCTGGTGCCTTATCAGTAGCGTCTGTTGATCGTTCGCTAAAGCAACGAGAGGTGATGCGTCAACTCTTGAAATTTCATCTCTCTCGTGCACAGGATCGTATGAAACAAATGGTTGATCGACGACGTTTGGAGCGGACATTTCAGGTAGGAGATTTGGTGTACCTCAAGCTCCAACCATATCGGCAACATTCTCTTCGACATTTCAAGAATCAGAAGCTTTCTCCGAGATATTTTGGTCCATTTCCGGTTGAGGCCCGTATTGGAACTGTGGCCTATCGATTGCAGTTACCACCTTCAGCTTAAATTCATCCTACTTTTCATGTCTCTCAATTGAAGAAACATATCGGGTCGGCTGTGAATGCATCTACCTTGCCTCCGATGGGACCGGATGGAGTTCTTTTCAAAACACCAGTTCGTATATTGGATAGATGTCTTGTTAAGTAGGGTAATCATGCTGCTGTGGAAGTCTTCGTGGCCTGAAGATTCCACTTGGGAGAACCTGGAGACTCTTCATCGACGCTTTCCTACTTTTGATCCTTGAGGACAAGGATCCTTTTCAGGACCAGGGTATTTGTTACGTACTGATTTCGTTGCCATGCACGTAGGGTTTCATGCAAATCAAAATGACGTGCCTTGATCGCGTTTATCCGTTACTTTAATATACGCTGCGTTTTAGTATTTTGTTGTTAAACGGTGCATTTAGTTAAGTGATATCTGTTAGTAGTTATGAGCTTATATACCTGTACTGAACACGAGAAAACGGTTATGTGAATTTTGAATTGGAATTAAGATCTCTTTTCTTTCTTCTTCATCGTCTTTTCTTTTCTCTTTTCTGTTAGATTTCTGAGTTACAAATTTATTCCATCACATATTGTCACGATCACCATTTTCTTGATTTGCCTCTCTGGCAATCTGATTCTTGGTTTTGAAACAACCTTCCATGCGGACGTGATATTTGTAAAAGGGAAGGGGAAAATGTTGTTATTCTATCCAATTCTTTTGTTCACCGAACTAATCCCAATTATTTGCCCTATAGTACTACTTGTCACAAATACATAGATTCTAATAATCAAATGTGGGATACACTCTAAGAGTTGTGTTCACGGGGGTTTTCCATGGTTGGAGGTAAGGATAAATATGTCTGGAAATACAATCATAGCGGTCATTTTTCTGTTAAAAGTACCTATGACTAGCTACGGACCTTTCCCTCATTCCTTACCTACCAACCAACACTGCAATTGGAGAAAGCTATGGCAATTGAGATTACCATATTAAGTACTAATATTTGTTTGGAAGTTGTTAAATAATTGTTTGCCCTTGTATGTTGAACTCAAAAAGCAAGGCATTGCTGAAAATGATATCTGTCCCATGTGCCAAAGGGAATCTGAGTCAGTGAACCATTTGCTCACAGAGTGTTCTTTCGTGAAGGCTATTTGGTTTGGAAGGCACATGAATTTTAGACTTGACACCATTGAAGAAGCTAGTATCTAACTATGGCTGTACCAAATATTGAATACGATATTCCACCAGGACTCGACGAATCAGGCATTTTCTTTCTTATATTGCTCCAAACGTTTGGACTATCTGGAAAAGTCGAAATGTATGTGTTTTTTCGCACACAAAACCTTCTCCAGTGAAGTTTATTCTTCAGGCTAGCTATTTTGCCATTTCTATCTTGAGAGCTTTTCAGGAAGAATCTACCGTCCAACATGACCGCTGCACTGTCTCCTCACTACAATGTCAGGCATCTGGTATTGAGGAGGCATTCCAATCATAGTACTGGCCTAACTGGTGGTGCAGCCCTAGCCATGGATGCCAAAGGCAATCAAATAATCATATGGAGGACGATTAAAGGAGACTCAAAACTACATTGTCGACTGTTATTGGTACGTTCTATCTTATTTCGCTTTCATAATCTCAGTATCATGTGTTGGTGTTGCAAGACTCCTAATAAGCAGCGGAAAGCAAATTTTCACAATCATGTCAACACTAACCGGAGGTTGGAACCGTTACGATCTGATATACAACACCTCCAACAGGGGATGACTATACTTTTTCAACTAAATCGCCATCATCTACAACATCTGGTAGAAAATATGGTGACCAAAGCAGCGGAGTCCTGGATACCTTTTAGCTGGCCATAGCTTATTGATTGATATGATGATGATATTTACCTGTATGAAAAGTATAATTATATCGAAAATTTTTACACCTATATAATTGAAAATATGGGAGGATAAAGAATTAAAATACATAAAGCATTGTTGACAATATTCTCCATCGACCAAAGTTGTAATAATATATGGAAAGCTATCCCACTCAATTTCCCTTTTAATTAGAAGTTCTATTCTGTTTTATTAATCAACTTGGTACGTAGACCAATTAGAGATTCCAATCCATTAGCATTGGTGAAAAAGCTGTGGACATTGGTCCATAATTTTCATCGAATCAATACACTTGATCGATCCCCAGTCCCCCACCACTAACCGGTTTTTGTCTAATATTTGATAATTTAAGTGCAAACATATTTCTGTTCTCTTTAGGGACCCGAAGGGTTCCCATCATCCTTCTATATAAGGCACTCGACCAGACACAACGATTCTGCATTCAAGTCCTCTCAGTCATATTCTTAGTCTCCTACGAAGTGAAACTATGGCTCAACTTAAGAAGATGGATTGCCAAATAGTGATCAAGACACCAGCTGATAAGTTCTACAATACCTTCAGGACCAAATCCCATTTGATACCAAAGATGTCCAACGGATTAATGATAGATGGCAAACTTCTTCAAGGTGATTGGAATACTGTCGGCTGTGTCAGGCTTTGGTCTTATGTTTCCGAAGGTAAATACCATCAAATATATAGCTTACACAATCACGTATATAAATATGCTTTTCTCGTGTATTAGGAATCCGATTATATTTTGTCCGTTCTACTTAAAAAAATGGCAAACTAGAACGTTAGATCAAAGAGCAACTAAATTATTTCTGTTAAATTTTTCATCTATTTTGTTGTTAAAAACTGACGTAGCTAATGGAATATAATTAAACAATGACATATGACATGCCATAAGTACTTTATACTAACGTACAAAAACTAATTTTTAATAATAAAAATGGATGAAATATTTAATGGAAGAACCAATTTGTTCTTTAATCTAACGTAAAAGGATTTATTTGTCATTTTTTTAATAAAAGAAACAAAATGAAATCTAACTCTTAGTCGATAAACCTCAAAGTTACTTTTACGCTCTGTTCCACACAATTTGAAGCATATAATATATATGTAGTACCATATACTTCTTGTATGGCTAATTAATGCGTGTTGTAGGTAAGTCTGAGATGATTAAAGAGATACTTGAGAACGTTGACGACGAAAACAAGACGATGGTTTTCAAAGTGTTGGAGGGTCAAATCTTGAACTATTATAAGAGTTGGAGGAGCATCTTTAACATCACGCCCATGGGTGAGGGGAGCTTGGTGAAATGGACTATGGAATTCGAAAAGCAAAACGAGAACATCCCTGATCCGGACAAGTACATCAGCTACATGATGTGCTTGACCAAGAATATCGATGCTTATCTTCTTAATGCCTAATCAAGTTCTATTTCGGAAAAGAAATATTGACAATAACTATTGTATGGTATGGAAATAAAGTATGAATCCTTAAATTAAAAAAAAAGAAAGACATATTAATGAGTACCTGAAGATGTATATGCGTCATTGTTAACTAAATAATACTAAGGTCTTAATTGTGCATGTAAAATAAATTCGCTTTTGATTGTTTTGTATATGTATTATTAATAAAATAGGATTCATTCTCCTCCAATCGACACCCTGTTTGGGGTTCAACATGCCACTGGCACTTCATTGCTAGCCGTCCAGCTCGGTTTTTTAAAGAGTTTACAAGAACAACATTATTATAAATAAATGTTCCAACAACTACAAAGTAAAATTAAATTAATATCATCATAATTAAGCTAGGAATCTAAAAAATTTAGACTAAAACTCATACATAAAAATAGCATAGATTGAAAATCTAACACATAGACAAGTAGCCAAAGGGGTCTGACTAAATGGGAGAATTGCCTTTTAGGCCTTTTCAGAAGTTAAAACATTAAATTTAAAGGGTTTTAGCCTTTCATTAAACAGAACAATGCTTTTCTTGGTCGTATGAAAAATTAATAAATTAATTTAAATTTTTTTAACATATATATTCTTTTGTCTTTCAAGTTGATTCCAATACAATTCGTTCTACGTATTTGCTACGCTTCCTTAGAACACTTCACAAATATTATGTAGATTCTTATGCCCTTTTATGGAAATTATAATAAAATAAAGGATCGTAATAATTTGCGTATACATATTTTTAATCTTCGTTGTTAGATATATCATGTTTATTATAACAATAGTAACTTGAAAGGATAATGACAATGATGGCTCACACCGTAGATGGTATGAAAAACCAGATTCACACAATAGATGATTGTAGAGCCATAAAGGTAGTGGTTTGTTTAAGTTTAGAGGGTGCTTTTACAAAGTGTAGCTATGTAGATTTTCCTGTGTCTTGCCCTTTTTTGAAGAAGGAAATATTTATATGTAAAATTAGGTTGAGAAAATTATTTAATTGTATATATATTGAGATGTTTATTTTGAGAAATAAAAAAAAATATCGCGTTGGATTGAATTATAAAGTATTGAGTTGAAAGCCCAAAAAGTATTTGTAATTGAACTCGATATGACAGAGGCCCAAAAGCCCTTCATGTTAATGAGGGGTTGACAAACCCTAGTATTATTAATTAGGGTACTACCCCCTATACTCCTAGATAGGCTAGGAGTTTATTTTTCTAGTTGAAATAAATTTTTATAATTTAACAAGGGTTCTACATTCTCTCTCTAAATGGCATCAGTAGAGCTATTAACACAACTTTAAGATATTATAACTTTGCTTAGAAATAAAGATAATTTATTCTCAACTATTGAATCTATTTGTAGGAATAACAATTTTCCAGTATCTATTTGAGAAGATATTTTTCGTTTTTACACTTACAAAGAAAACTATTTCTAGTTCTGTGTTTTGGTTTGAATTGTTCGAGTCTACTCTCAAAGCAGTTCGTGCTATTTTATTTTCACATTTAAAATTTCGGGTTATTCTTTCAAATTTAAAGTTCGATTTAATATTTGAGAAGTTTTGGACAAAAATAATAGGTCTAAAAATAACATTTAAATAAAAAAATTAAACTCATTTAAAATATGAATCAAATTTAGGCTTCAACATTTAAAACTCCAAACATGGCCCGGCCTTGCCCATTTATAATATTATATAATTTATATAACATAAAAATATAATCTATAATAATCTATAATATTATAAAACATGTTATGTTGTCTATGTTTAAAATTTTAATAAAATAAAAACTTATAAATATTAAATTAATTGTTTTTATTTTTAAAATGTGATAGAGCTTAAAATTATATTGGATTAGCTATTTACAAATTCGAGTAAGTTTAGATAAAATTGGAGGCCATATTTTGGCCTAGGCCAGGCTTGGGCAATCATAAATTATGTTAATACCATACAATGATCTGATTAGGCACATGAACACCTCTATTCTGAAACAAATGAAATAAAGAATACCAAAAATATATATTTAAATTATAAATTTCATTGTTGCGAATAAACCTGATTAAGCAACGAACAAATAAAATAACAAAGTAATTGAAAGGATCGAACACAAATATTTTACTTGGAAAAACCATTTTGAAGAGGATAAAAAATCATGGGTAAAGATAAATTCACTATAATAGCAAAAATGAAGAGTACAAAGGTGGAGATAAAACTAAACCCCGAAACCCAAAAAATAAGAACCTTCAAAACGTAAACACAAAATTCTCTGAAAACTTGAAAAAACTAATACCTAAATGTTTACTGGGTTGTTCTTTCTAAGGTTGTAAAAGGAGGCTAATTTCACAGGTCAAATAATATTAAAATAATCTACAGTAATCGGAGTTCGATTGAAAAAAATAATCAGAGTTTAACTATAAGAAGAAAATCGAGAAAATTGCTTGACACGTCGCCACGCTGTGACGTGGAATTCGCATTGCCAGGACGAGGTGGCGTTGCGTCGTCGGGACGACAGTCTTCTTCTTGTCATGACGTGGACAACTCATCGGGACGAGGAGCTCCTCCTCGTTGCGATGTCACTATCTAATTGTGTCTTAATTTGACTGAAATGCGAGGCATACTCCAAATTCATCCATATACTTTATGAAAATTGATAAGTTAGTCATTGTACTTTAACTTCTGAAAATTTAGTCATCGTACATAACAAAAATTGATAAGTTAATTTAATTGTTAGTAAATATAGAGGTGGCTAAGGCCTTGACAAATAAGGGATTGGAAGATTCAAGCATCACAATACTTAGACGAGCTCAAAAGATTATGCGTTATGAAGGATAGTGGAAGGTCAGATATGTGCCCAGAGAGAGAAATCAGCAATTTGCATATCATTTGGCTAAGCTCTACCTAGTCTGGATGGCAAGCTTACAAATTTTCGACGAGGTGCTTCTAAACAATTGATTTGATGTAATTGTTTTATTTTTCACCAAAAAAAAATAAACAACTAATTTTTGCTTATTTGTTATATATAAATAGTTGCATTATTAATTTTCATTCATTCAAACTTTTAATTTTCAAGTCAACAATCTGATGATAAAGTTTAATAGTAGTACCTAATTGAAATAACTTTTCAATTTTCATATTAAATTTCAGTAAAATAATATAATGGGTAAAATTGACAAAATAATATTATATGAAATTTAGAATTAGACAAAAAAGAATTGACATTCAAACAGACAGTGGGCTTAAGGAATTTAAAAAGAATAAAATCAAATCAAAGACTTAAATTATAGAAAATGTAACATAAGTTGGAAAATTAATGAAAGAACATGAGCTTAAAATGAACCATAAATGTTGAAATGGTCAACGTCAAAGACGAAGCATTTGAGATTCTCTATATGAACCATTTTGTATAATAAATCAAAGTTTTGCGTGATTCCCCCAAAACAATTTAAAATTAAATAAATAAATACTCATCTATTTTCTTTTTAATTATCAGCTTTGTTTAATCGAATCATCTATTTCCAATAAGGCTATCCATTTCATTGACTTGAATTAGGCTCGGAATTAGACTAATTTATCATAATAACTTCATCACATCAAAACTATGGGAATCAATAATATTCAAACCTTAGAAGCCATATATTCATAATCAAATGTTTTGTTTTGTTTTATGGTAGGTGATCTTTTAAACAAATAGTTTTTTTCGGGTTTATTTATGAATTTCATCCTTTTACTTTGTGAAATTTGGGAAGTTGGCCTTTCTACTTTAATTTATAATAATTCCATATTTGTACTTTACGAAAATTGAGAAGTTAGTGCAATTGGGTAATATTTTTAATCATTGTCGACCTAGAAACCTATAGTTTTACCAGTTTATATGACACTCCATACTTGACCCGATTATCGATCCGGATATAGGATATCACATTTGTTGTCGGAGCAACTCATAGTAACTTATTAGTTTAACAACCCAAAAAACCTTACAGTATTAATAACAGAACCTATAGTCCAAAAACGTTTACATAAAATCAGATTTACAGAAAACACTTTATTAACCAGTTTTAAAAACAACGTGACGCTTCCGAGACCTTCACAAATCGAGTCCAGCTCCAGAACACATAAATATACCCGAAAGGGGAAAACACTAAAAGGAGTGTAACAGCTCGGTTTAGACCCTAGTCGGAACAGTGGTTTCGGGACCACAATCCGACATTGAAACTTTTATTTTATTATTATTTTAATATTTATAGCACGATATTAGAGTTGTATGAAATTTTCGTAAAGAAATTTTATCGTTTAAGTGGTTAATTTGGTAAAAAGGACTAAATTGCGTAAAGCGTAAAAGTTGGGTTCTATAAGTTAAAAGTGTCAAATAGCTATAGAACAATAAAGGAAAGGTCCTTATGTGATAATTAATCCAATGGTGAGTTAATGGATGATATTGGTTTGGCATTTGTGTAAATTTGATTATTTTTAAAGGTTAATATAGTAAAAAGGTAAATAATGATAATAAAATATAATAAAGCCAAATTTCATCTTTCTATTCATTATCTTCCACTGGAAATGAGAAAGATGAACAGCCATGGAAGCTTCAAGCATTCGGCCAAGCTTCTTAGCTTATTGACCCCGAAAAACGATATTTGGACCTAGAACGGGAGGAAAATTGAAAATCGGGAAAGTTGGTAAAATGGCCGTTTTGGTATCGAGGTAAGTTTGTATTTTAATAAACATTACAAAATTATATTATAAATGCATATTATTTGTGTGATTGAATTCAATGCTGAATGGTAATGCAAATGCATGTATTTTAAATAAGTTATATATATGTCATTATGATATTGAATTATTCGAGAAGCAGGATATATGAATACGAGAAAGTTCCGATAATGTAACGACGTCCGAAAAGCCCCGTTCGAACCCTAGGAATAGTAGAGGATACATGTGTCATGACATAGGATTCCGAGATATGATTTCGTGTAAGACCGCGTCTGGGACGTTGGTAACGATTTGTGATATTGTGTAAGACCGTGTCTGGGACACTGGCATCGATCAGAGGTTACGTGTAAGACCATGTCTGGGACATCGGAATTGTATATGATTTCGTGTAAGACCCTATCTAGGACAGTGGCATCGATATTTAATTACATGTAAGACCACGTCTGGAACGTTGGCATTGTATGAGCTTTCTGAGCTATCCGAGTATCCTTATTTATTCCGAACGGTTCAATGGGCATTCCGAGAAATAAATGGTTAAGTGAATGACATTCCGATTCAGGTACGTTGAAAATATATAATATGTTTGAAAATGAAAGGTAAGCATATGTACAAAGAATGTTATGTGATGTATACGAAAAAGAAATGTGAATTTGAGTATAAATAATGAAATGAGATACATATGAAAAAGATATATGATTAAATACGTTATTTCCCAAAATGTAATCATTTGGCTATATGGAAGTGGGAATTGAATGTTATATGAGAATTCGGTCCTATGATTAAATATATTGAATTTAAATGAAAGTGAATACGTAGAAATCATGAAAAAGTGAAATTTGCATTAAAACAGTATTGGACAACTACAATTGTGTACTTTTGAAAAATCACCGTAAATAGTAGAAATTGAATTAGAAAGTGAGGGAGAAATGAATTAAAATATCATTGAGTCTATTTTCATATAAAAGAAATTGAGTAAGCAAAAGAAATGGAAATTATGAGATATTTAAATTTTAGTGAGATTGGTTTTGAATGACTTCGTGATCCCCTATTCTGTCATGGAAAAATTATTAAAAATTGTACAAAAATAATCATGGAGCATAGTTTATATATTTAGAATCCTTAATGAGTCTATTTTTGATTGGAATAAACGAGAACATTATTTGAATTCTGTACAGTGAGATAACTGGGTTTTTGTAAAGATAGGTTAGAACTGTCGAATAGTTAAATAAGAGAAACTTTAAGAATAATCTGGTATGGATTGATCAGACCAAAA
Source organism: Gossypium australe (assembly GCA_005393395.2). Classification (NCBI taxonomy): domain Eukaryota; kingdom Viridiplantae; phylum Streptophyta; class Magnoliopsida; order Malvales; family Malvaceae; genus Gossypium; species Gossypium australe. Next base: position 112,688,890 of record CM016620.1, on the reverse strand, counting down.
ATTCTGGAAATTTTATGGAAAGAAGGTATATGGGTCTAATTTTAGGGAAAATTCACGGAACTTAATTTCGAGTTCTGTAACTTATGAAATAATTAAATCAATGACTGTGACTCAGAAAAACAGCCTAAGCTGAACTTAAGAAAAAGGTGAAATCATGTGAATATTGATTCTATTTCCTTGAGCATATTTATTGAGAAATGGGTTAATATTGTTAATTAAATTTCTTATTATTTCCAACTTGCTTACTCTGTGCGTTTGTCCTATGTTTATAGATTTTCAGAGATTTGCTTGGGTTGGAAGTCGCAGGAGGCCTTATCACACTATCCGGTTATTGTTTCGGTAAATAAAATTGAGTTTTGGTTATGTGGCATGTATAGGCTAGTTTTAATATGGTTAATTCTGATTTGCATATGTATAGCCATGCGAAAATGGCTTGATTGTAATGTTAATGTTGGTATATTTTCGGTTTTGCTATAAGTCTATTTTGGAAGTATGTCCTTACGGTCTTTAAACATGTGGTGTTTGGTTATATAAATTCAGCATTGAGTAGTGATATGTACGGCTTATAATTGGCTCATTTTGGTAAGGTTGATACATGCTACATTTTGCATTTGTGAATTGATAAATGATACTAATAAGGTAAATTAATAAAAATGTTCTGTATATGTGAAAGAGTTAAATAAGCATGATATGATTTTGTTGGTCATGTGGTTCATATGACCGAATGTGATTTATATGATTGAGTAGATGGTTACTATTCGAGTTTAAAATTGTTTGTAAAGGAGTTAATAACACTTTGTGCATAATTGAATCGAATGACCGTATGGTAAAGAAGTTGATATTTCTCTGTACATGTAATGTAGGAAATATAGCATGTATGATCTTATTTGGCTATGCATTATAAATGTGCAAATTTGGCTGATTTGATAGAGTAGATAATTGCTATTTGATTATAAAGTAAATTATAGAAGTTGATATGGCATTGTGCAAGAATTGCAATATATGACCATACTGAAATGTGTATTGTCCGGTAAGGCCTCGTAACCTTAGTCCGACGACAGACACGGGTTAGGGGTGTTACAGGGAGTGAGCTACACGAGCTCAATATGAGTTCGACAAGTGACTAATAACAGAATTACAGAACTCAATTCAATAGCAAAACAGACTTACAGATATGCGCAGAGTCAGAAAGTAAACTTGGAACCAACGTCCCAACAGAATGTAATAACTCAAGCACACCAAGTCGCACACAGACATTCAGTCACAAATGTTATTCAGTCAGATAATCTTACACCCAGTACACTCAAACAGATGCATATGAATGCAATCAAGTAATAAAAACCCACCTATCTAGCCAAAACACCTATCCGCCCCCCGGTCACACCCCAAAAGAGCTGTTTAAGCTCATCCAACCAAACACACCACATAGGACCTCGAAAGGCCCATCCAACCCTACACACCATGCATGTGAACTAAGCCACTCAGATATTAATGCGCAACAGGGCTGGCATAGATGCAGTACAGTGCAATGCGGTAATCCGTTGTACAGACATATTGCAGTTTAAACTGCCAAATTAGATAATGGTACGCAGCAAAGCTGACGTACGTGTGGTACAGTGCGGTAAACCGATTTACGAATAAGTTGCAATAAACTGTCAGATCAAATCAGAATCATTCTTCCTTCTCTTTACAATCAAAACCCCAAAAGTTTTATGCAAATGCATGTATGCAGACAAACTTATAGAATCAAAATACAAAATTTCCAGACAGTCATTCGGACACAAAAACTCACATCCAATCAAACAATTATAGAATTCTCGTGCAGTCACAGAATGCCCACCACACGCAACCACTTACACACCAATCTAGTACGAATCAAAGTCCCAATCACCCTTGCTAAGACTTAGCTAGAAGTTGGAACACACAGAATCACAATCAAGCTTTAATTTAACATAAAACAAAATTTGGCGAGGTCGGGCCACACAGCCGTGTGGAAATGCCTAGGTCGTATGGGGGTCAACACGCCCATGTGGAAGGAGGCACAGGCCCGTGTGACCTAGGGACATGGCCGTGTGATTCGACCATGTAACTCTTTGTACGATTGTACTAAAATAGAATGCAAGGCAGACACGGCCGTGTGAGGGTCTCACACGCCCATGTGTCTAAAACACATGCCCGTGTGGGATCCCTAAATCCCCAAATTAGCTACACAGCCATGTGGCTAGGCCGTGTGGCACCAAACCATTTTCTAATTCCCAAACACACACGCCCATGTACCCAGGGGACAAGGCCGTGTGAAAATCGACTAATTTCCCCAAATCACCCACTCGGTAGTGTGACCAGGCCGTGTGGCACCCAAATTAGCCTAGAAACCCTAATTCCCAATTACACACGGCCGTGTGAACCGCCCGTGTGGTCACGAAACCACACCAAAATTGACTGAAAGCTCAATTTTGCGACATTAGAACAAACCTTAGTCGTTAACCACTCTTTAAACAACAGAACCTAATAGAAATCCTCCAAATTCAACAACAATTTCATGTCAAAAATAAGCAATTCAGAACACACACACTAGATGCCGAATTTCACAATAATTTGGTACCAATACCCAGTTCAGTACACACTCGAGATTATCAAATACTACAAAATTGAATTAACAAATAAAATAAAATAAAAGAGAAAAGGTTCGAAACCCACACCTAATTTGTGATATAAGCACCCGAATCGTTCGATTCGCTCCCCAAGCCAATTCAGAGACCCACCGGTTAACAACGCTGAACCCGAAATTAATTTTGGAACCAACAGAGGGAAAGAAAGAGAAGAAAATCTCTCGGTTGAAAAAAAACCAAAAAGGGAGATGGAGGGAACGTTCAGGGAGAAAAAGAAGAGAATGTGCAAAAATTTCCCAAAAATAAAGATAATAAAAATAAGCCAATCAAAATAACAAAAGTAAAGTTAAAAATTAATAACTATCTTTAACTCAAAACAAATAGAAGGTGAATAATTCCTCACTAACACACCTGGAGACTCAAAAGCGAGACTCCAGACTAAACTAACACATAAGAAACTACCAGACCGACAAGCCCATTCTGATACTAGTATGCGAAAGCAAACTCAAATGCCCAATCTAGCCATTGACCCTACCTGCAAATCTCAAAACTTCTAACCCCAAAAATCGAGACGTTACAGTGTAATTTCAGTTAAATCATATGTACATGTTTAATGAATGTCAAATGATCTCGTTATAAACAATTCAAGATTAAATGAGGTCAAATATGGAGTTAGGACCCGAATCTAACTCAAATTAACAAATTTTAGCAGTGTGTCTCGAAACAATAGAGGTCTTGTCTCGAGACATGACTCCCATGTTCAGACCTTTAATTTCGATGTTTACATTTTTTGTCTCAAGAAAATAGGGTTTTTGTCTCAAGACAATGTCCCTTATAGTCTCAAGACAACGATCCCCTGTTTTGATATTTTAGGTTTGATGTTTGACTGTCTTGATACTTGAAATAGGGTAAATCTATTTTAACTTCGATGTGACCTTATCTCGAGACGAAGGTCACTTTGTCTCAAGACTAAAACCGAATTGTCTCGAGACTTATAAGGTCAATCTTGAGACTTGGATTAGGCAATGCCCCAAATGATCAAATTTGTTCTTGATGTCTCGAGACAGTAATATTCATTACCAACCTCCATGTTTTTATCCTTTACAAATAAGCCCCTAATTACACCTAATTTAACTATAATTTCTAAGCTTGATTCAAGCTTAATTTAATACTTTTTACTACAATTGTAATATATTCTATTATAATCTTAATTAATATCAACATGCATAATTTGAGCTATTAGTATCAAATTTTCTAAAGATTTTCAATTATGGAAATTCAACCAAAACATCAACAATTCATTAATCTAAGGATTGGACTTGAACCAGCTAGCATCATTACTTAATAATCCAACTAAAATTAAAAGAAAAGATCACCTTAATTAACAATGCAATGGACGGCAATGGTGAAATGAAGAGCCCAATTTTCTTTCTTCGTTTCTTCTGTAGTCGAATGTAGGAGAAAGGATGGGAGGAAAATCAGTCTTCTCTTTCATCCCACTATCACATTAACATGCTAACTTTGATTAACTATATTATTTTATTTTATTTATTTATCATTAAATCTAATGGTTACTATTGAATATGGTAAAGATTAATGGTAAAGATTAATGGTGAGTAATGGCTATGATCAAGCCATCCCATTATCTTATTTTCAAAGTTGGCTTAATAGCAATTGATGGCCTCAATTATTTCCTTAACCAAGTTTCACTCTTTATAACACCTTGCAAATTAGTGTTCGTTCTATAATTAACAATCGATTTAATTTAATTCCACATTAAAGTTCGACCCTGAAGTTTCGTATTCAACACATATTTATTCGGTTCAATTTTTCGACTAAATCGATTTAATTAAAATCGACATTGAACCGGATTTTTTTGATACTGACAAAAATTAGGTTGTTATACTTTATATGGAAGGATTAGTAAATATCGACAGTTTTACCATTTATATGCAACAAATTAGGAAAAATTTGCAATTCAAGCTCATGTGTTTACCAACAAATAGGCTAATTTTTCTCAATTACTCTGAAGGAGAAGGAACAAATTCTGACAAATTAAAGTAGAGAAACTAATTAATTTCCTAGACCTTTTAAAATAGGAGGATGAAATTAAGAATTAGACAAAAAAAATGAATGAATATATGCAAATCTTTTATATTAGGTTAAAATATGCTCTAAGTTCCTATATTCTTTGTACATTTGTGTTTAGTCCCTTTCAATGAATTTAGTGCCTCTATTTTTTCAATTTAAAAATGCAAGTTCAATTGTTAACACCATTATTATTTTTTTAAAATTCAAGTTCATTGCAACGTTTTATTTTTAGTTACAACCAAGTGAGTATTTTTTTTTATTTCGAAATGTCATACCAGTAAATTTAACAAAAAAAATTTTAATGGTGTTAACAATTGAACTTGAACTTTGAAATATAAAAAGTAGAGAGACTAAATTCCTAAGAATAAAAGTATAAGGACTAAATTTTAAATTTATAAAGAAGTAGGGACTTGTTGCATATTTTAACCTTTATAGTATTATAATTATACGGGTTGACTCAATTATTAATATAATAACCTCTTTTCTTTGTGCTTGTCCTCTTAAATTATAGCTAGTTGTTGAAAGGGGATCTGAAATCAAAATTGATAAATTCATTTTAATATCATTTTAATGAAATGACAGGGTAATACATTTCTTAATGAAAATTGATAAATTCATATAAATAATATTAAATAAGCTCAAATTATGAATTTGATCCCTTTATTATACGAAAACATAAAAGTTAATCACCATATTTTAATTAGAATTTAGTCCTCAGGAAAACTAAGAAGTTACCAAGGGCAAATCCAAGGCACAAGTGGTGGTCTTGGTCCCCAAAATGATGAAATTGCTTCTAAGTCCATTGAAATATTATAAATGTTAAAGTTGTGTAACCCGAATCTTTATTAAAGAAAATATAGTGATAAAGCAAAGTGATCTTTGTACGAACCATGTAGCACAAGTAGAATCCGTATAGAATTACACTTCATCTATTTAACATTGATCAGAATAAGGGTTTTTCAACCTTTAAATAGATGTAGTCAAAAATCCTTTTGTATCATTCAATTTTCAACATTAGTGAATTTCTTCTCCTCTACTCGTAGTTTTTTTCCCAAAAAAGTTTTCACGTAAAATCTGTGTGTTCTAATTTTTCTTTATTTTTGCGATATTTCTATTGCCATTAATGACATCTATTTTAACAATAAAATTGTAAATTAGTATAATAATAAAATTTTCTTTTGACCTCTAAGAATCTATAATTCAATTTTGTCCCCTAAAACTTTTTCTACCCTTCACCCCTAGAAGTTAATCTAATTGGGTAACACTATTAAATCTTAACATTAAACCATTGACCTGAAAACAAACAAAAAAAAATATTCAACAATTTTTATGCGCGGCATTAGCAAAAATAAACAGTTCAACAATTTATATGTAATATATTAAGGAAAAAATTAATAAATGAAGTTCATATATTTATCAACAAATAAACTAACTTTTCAATTTTTGTAAAAAACGTAAAATAATCAAATTCTAAAAAAATTAAAATTAAGAAATTAACTCGTCAATTTTCTTATATATATATATATAAGAATATTTTATTTTACTCATGTTGTTAATAAAAAAGCATATGTAAGTACAATCAGATTGAATAAGTAATTGGGATTGAAAATCTTGTTTGTCCATATGTTAAAGATTTCATCAAATTTTAAATGTTGCATATATTCCCTTATTGATTAAGCTTTAGACATGTTTTTTAAATAGTACACTAATTAAGGATTAAATTAAATTATCTTTGTCCCAAGTGAAGAAGGGAGAGAGAAGCAATGGTGGCCTATCCAATGCTGCTGATATGCTTGTCTTGTTAAATACTTTTAAACAAGGAATATTCATTTACATGTAATGACACCAAGATATAGTTAAAAGACATTATGATAAAAATTGTCTGAAAGTGCAATGTGCAAACATTAGAGGGAACAAAATGTCTGCCCACCTTTGAGGGCCTTTCTGTTTTACTTAATCCCCTCATATAAAGAAAAATAAAATCTCTATAATAAACCTTTTTCAAACTTTGAATTTTGAATTTTTTTAGCACTTTAGCAAAGAGAAAGCTAGAATTGATTTTTACTATTATATTAAATTATAATTTTGCAATTTAGAGGTGTATATAAGGATATTATTTCAATTTTCTCGTAAATAATCACTCGAAAAATGATGAAATTATATTTTAATTCCTTATCTTCTTAAAAAAATTTCTAAATTCACCTCTATATGAGATAAATTCATGAATCAATTCAACTAAGCTTTTAAGTTATATTGAACAAGCAGATAGTCAAAACTGGGTAGTTTTGACGGAGACAAGTTGAGACAAGATTAATTGCATTCACCCAGGGTGTATATCTTAGGGTTTCCAAATTAAACCACTGTTGGTTTTTTCTGCTAATTAGCACCCTTTACTGCAGCAGATTTGTGGATCTGTTGAAAAAAAATGTTGACAGTAGAGGCCCCAGGGGAAAAATGCCTTTATCATATAATAATGTAATGAGGTTGGCAAGGTTCTCATTTCACATTATATAATTCATATGTATGTATGTGTTTGCTTTAAGAGAAAGGTTGTTTATTTTTAGAAAGCAAAAGTGGAAAATTGGAAAAAAGAAATATAGAAAAATAAATGTGTAAAAGTAGAAAAGCTTTTAATATTTAGGGTTTTTTCTCCAATAACGTGTTGACAATTACTAGGTTATATGATATATCATGCGTAAATTATCTTACAGATTAGTCCCATTAGATATATTTCGATTTTAGTTTTAGAGTTGATGCAATTACAAATTAATATAATGATAAATTTATATTTTTGGTCCCTCAAAAATTGATTATCCATTTTTGGGTGGTTTAGTTTTGAAATGGAAAGATGGTAGAGAAAAGGCAAATGGGTTGTAAGAAAGTCAGATGCATGGATGGAAAAAGAGAAATAAAAAACGTTAGAACTTCATTAAATTATGGATCATTTGAGGGTTGGAGAAAAATGTGGATAGATTTTAAATGGTAAAACAGGGGTGAAGATTCAACATATGAAAAGGTTTAATGATAATAAAATAATTAAATTGTAAATGGAATGATAATAATGGAGGAAAGAAATAAGAAAGCTGACAAGTACAACAACACACAATCACATTACCAGAAACTATAATAGAGAATAAGTTATGAGGGGGGAGAAAGAGATATTATGGTTACTGTAAGAAGAGAATACGTTTACAGCAAATGCATGATGAGGTTTGAACAGGCCAAAACCAAACCCATGCAACTTTCGTGACCACTCAAACAGCAAAAAACAGGCAGACATGATGATGGAATCACCCTCACACCCATGCCCACCCTCCCCTTTCCTTTGCATTTTCACTCTTTTATTTCAATCCCCCCCCCCAACAATTTTTTTTTTTTGCAAATACCCCCACTCTTTTCTCTCTCACACAAATTTCTCATATTAAACATTAGCAGTTAACACCGTGAAGCCAGAAAATTATTTTTCTGGGAGGACAAAGTATAATTTTACTATTATACTAACTTATTATATTTAACAAACTTTAAATGTCCTCTATGGCAAAATCATCATTTGGGTGAGGGTGGAGTCAAGGCCATTACCCGCCCCTCGTCTTCGTCTCTGGTAGTTAACATATTTATATATAAATAATTATCTTATCCATCGTACGTCAATGAAGTTAAGAAACTTTATAAATTGGATTAGAAAGCTGTCATATACCTTTATATTCAAGAGTGATGCCAAAATAATTTTTGTAAGAATCAAAATTAAATTATAAATTTTTGGATATTCAATATGTAATTTTATTATGTTACTATTTATAATTTTATAATTTCCAAAATGAATTAATTTCTATTTTACCCTTTTCTGAGAGAGAAGGGATGGGGTGAGGGCTAGCGCCACCCTGATTATACTACAAGAACATATGACAATTCTTAATCTTATTTGTGAAAATTTTAACTCCACCATAATAGTCCTATATATAGGTGAAGGATGAGCATTAGTGTCCTTGGTTCCTTAGAATATTAAGAGAAGATAGTTGTTGGTGAAAATTTTTTTGATAAAATCACATTTTAATATTTAAAAAAAATTATAATTCAATTTCATTTTTTTTATATATATATTTATTTGATGAAACTGATCAATCAAATAAACTATTAAATTTACAAGTGTAATCAAAGAATCAATTAATTTTTATGTGGAATTTTAATATATATATATATATGTACATGTATAGGTAGGAATAATCTAGCAATGGGATTAAGTTTAGAAAGTTGAAAGGGTATGGTTAAGAGAAGAAAGAAAATTAGCTATAAAATCAACATCTGAGATTAAATTAAAGCTACAATGACTTGACTTTGAATCAGACATAGGTTAATATAATCATTTTTGTTTATCTACACAAAACCTAATCTTCCAAATCATCATCATAATAATAAAGCATGTGGAAAGAAAATTCTTAAAAAAATATAAACATATATATTGTATCCAATCATCTCCTCTCCTTTTCACATGGCTTTTGATCTTTTGTTGTAGGCGGCAAGCATTGAATTTTGCAGCTCAATAAGGGTTAGTAGCAACACTTTGATTCAGTCCTTGGCTAGTCTTTATATCACCATGGGAGAACTCAAAGCTTGGACCTGCAAGGACGCCATTGACGAATTCATAAGGGAACTCATAGCTGAACTGTTGATCATCCATCAAAATAATACTCCCCGTATCTTCACCATATCCATTACCAGTAGAATCCGACAAGGCGGATCCTTCTTGAGAGGAGGAGACAACAACGATGTTGTTGTGACTGTTGTCCAAATTCGGACCTGATTGTGACAGATTGGTGATCGTGTCTGGAGTTGAAAACTGCATGACTGGGTCTAAACCCATGTTTTGTGAAGTACTACTATTACTGACAGAGAATCCATAGCTAACATCAGATAAAATCGGCAGTGAAGTAGTTGAGTAATCAAGATTGTAAGGCAATGGTTGAGTTGGGATATTGTTGTTGTTAGCATTTAATAATCCGCCATTGTTGTCCACATTAAAGCTTGATTTCCCTGCAAGTAGCTTCTTCTTTAACTTAGTGTTCCAATAGTTTTTCACATCATTGTCGGTTCTTCCAGGGAGTTGAGAAGCTATCAAAGACCACCTAACAAGAATCATAAATGTCTTAAATTATAAAAAAAATGCCGACATTTGAATAAGTTAACAAGAAACTTTAAGACAAAAACGAACTTGCCTGCTTCCCATTTGACTATAAAGAGAGCATATAATGTTGTCTTCCTCTTCGGTAAAACCTCCATGTTTGATGTCTGGTCTGAGATAATTAAGCCATCGTAATCGGCAACTCTTGCCACATCTCTTAAGGCCTATAAAAGAATGACAAAGACAAACAAGAACCAAAAAAAAAATATATACATTTCAACGCTTTTCTTATAGACAAACGTGAAAACCAAGAGTTGAAGCTGCCTGCTTCAATTAAAACAAATTTTACATTTCTTTTACTGTTTTCTCGCTTTGATGATCAAAAAAAGTTAAACCAGGATAGAACCTGAGACTAAAAAGGAATAAAATACCCAGACATGAAAACAGTACTTTGAACAAAGATCATGCAACAAGGAGACAAAACACAGTGGCCAGTCTTTTTTTTTTTTTTTTTTTAAATTTCTTGCAGGAGAAAAAGTACGGTAATTATTAACAGTCAAAAAATTGTAAATAAAACGATGGAACAGTCTTTTTAAACCCTCATTTGGGTGAAATGGGTTTGATGGATATACCAGCTTTAAGGGGCAAAGCGATCCAGTTACCACCTGTGCCATGGCTCTGAACATAGTTTTTGAGGGTGGCGTCTTCTTCAGGAGACCAAGGGCCTCTCTTCACGTTAGCTTTGTCACAGCATGGAGCTCTCCCCATGCCTACTTAGCTCCTTCACTATCACTACTGTGTGACCTTAAAAAACAAACAAACAAAAAAAAAGGACAGGCCAAAGACAGAATAAATTAAACACTCAGAGAGAGACTGAGAGGGAAAGAAAGAAAGAGAGAGAGAGAGAGAGAGAGAGGAGAATTGAGACACGCAAAGGGGGGTTTCAAAAGAGACAGTGGGCACCTCTTATGGTGAATTTGGGGTTTATAATATTGGTGGCTGCCTCCCCCTCCTCTTTTCCTTTGCATACCACTTGACTTTGTATGACTATTTTCTTTGGAATTTTATTTCCAAACATTTAATGCATTAATAAAATAATAATGAATTATTAAAATATTTAAACCCATTTGGAGAATAAAAATTTTACTATTAATTTTTTTTTTACTTGGTGGTTTTTTAGTTAAAATATATCATAAGTCCCTATACATTTATTTCATAAAATTTAGTTCCTTAATTTTTATATTTTAAAGTTCAAAGTTCAATTGTTTTTTGTATTCTATTAAATGAGTTTTTTTTTTAATTTTAAAATGTCATAACAATAAATATAACAGTGTTAACAGTTGAATTTAAATTTTAAAATCTGAAAAAGTAGAGAAACTAAATTCTTAAATATACAAATACAATAACTAAATTTCTAATTTTTTAGAAGTACAAGGACTATAGGCGGATTTTAAACTTTTTTTTTCCTCGTCTTCTCTGCATCTTTCTTGTCTGTTAAGATAGTAGGATCCAGTCAACGTTCACTTATGTTGACTGTTTTGATCTGATTCATTTATTTGTAACCTTTTTTTCATCCAATTAAAGTTAGGGTTTGGGGACAAAGTTCAAATTGGACCGACTGATTTTTAGTTAATTAAATTGGGGTTAGGATTAGGTTTAGATGAATCACGCACCACTCCATCTCGAAAGGTTTATTGAAATATTATTCTTTTAATTTTATAATTAATTTTATATATTTTAATTAGAATGTTTTGAACATTTTATAAAGCTTTATAACATTTCAATTATGTTTTTCCCTAAAAAAATGAAATATTTTATTTTTAATAAAATTTTTAACATATATTCTATTTCATCCTATACAATTAATATAATATAGCCATCCCTAATTAAAACTAATATTCAACTCAGCCTAAACTCATTATACTAAAATATGAAAAAATAATTTGAAAAAATTATATGAAATATGATGAAAAATTCAAATAATTCAAATATAATAATATATCGAAATCAAAACATGAACTTGTCAATATCTACATTAATCAAAATATAAATGTATATATATATTATAATCCTCTAATTATAGAATTATAATGTAAAAAAAATTGTTATACAAAATTATAATATTTTAAATAAAAAAACTTAAATATTATACAATAATTGAAACATGGAAACTAACATAAACATAATACAAACTTGTAAAAAAAATATAAAACAAATTATTGATATAGGTAAAATTTTATATAAAATAATGAGTACATGAATCTACAATTTTTTATCTAGTAATGATGTCTAAATTAATCATGTTCAAAGTCACTAATTATAATCTTATACCTTAATTACCCTACTAATTAAATTTATTGACCTTAATTACTTTTGTCGATATAGAATTTTATGCTTGCTTTCTAGGTCTGGGCTCGATCTAGTCTGAAAAATAGGTTTAAAATTTTGCTTAAGTTTAGTCCATGTTGAAAATGTTAAATCCGAGCCCGAATCGATCATAATAATTTTTTAGATTATTTTTATATAAAATTAAATTTTAAAAATATAATACATCAAATACACTAAAAATATTAAAATAAATGTTTCTCAACAAATCAAAATTACAAAAAAAAATATAGGCATGTGATTCGGTCCAGGCTCGGACCAAAAAAGTTCTACCTGAGGATCGACCCGTTTAGAAAATGAGCCTTACTTTTATCCAAGCCCATTTTTTGGGTCTATAATTTTACTCAAAATCTCCCACTTTTCAAACGAGACTTTAAACTTAGATGAATAACCCGACCCATGACCAGGTCTAGTGGGAAATTTACCAATAATATATCTTTGATTAGTTGGATAAAAGAAAAACCGTCGTTGATTCCAACCCTAAAGGAAAAAAAAAGAGAAATTTACCCTAATGTTTAAAATATAGGTTAATTTTTAGTAGAAAAGAAATCGACCCAATGAGGCTTTTACTCAAATTAAGCCTAATAATTACGTTGGACTTACATTTACCACTTCTCCAAGAAAATAAGAAAAGGTATATTCCCAATTCATGGTGAGGGTTTTATGGGAACTTTATAGCAGAAATATGTAGGTGTGGCAAACTTTATAGTAGCTATCTAGGGTTTTATTATTTAATTTCAATTTGTAGAGAGCAAAGTAAAATTTTTGGCCTAATTCTTCTTTTAGTCACTTTATTAGGTTGAAATTTGAGATTCAATCTTTTTTTGATTCTTTTTCTTTTATAATATTATTAGTAAGTCTAGTTTAATGATAACATTTTTTGTTTGCGGTTAAAATGGTGACATGAACTTCTTTATACTATGCGTAAGTTACATTTTTAGTCATTGCACATTAAATGGGTTAGTTTTAGTCCATATACTTTTTCTTTTTTTTTTCGTAATTTCAATCTTGACTCAAACAATAAAAGTTAAACACATAGGTCAAATTTTGTTGTTAGCCCTGTACTCTACGTAAGTTGTGGACTTAATTCCTATTCTCCAAATTGATCAAGTTTAGTTTTTATATTTTTCGAATTTTAAAATTTTAATCTAGTAGTCCCTAAATTTATTAACTAAAACGGTGTGACTTTTTATGATTATTATGTGGAAATAGCAAGATGATATATTATTACTGATGTGATAATATGTTTGCCATATAAAATTTTGGAAATAGTAGAATTTAACTTAACGAATGGATGAGGATTGAAATTTAAATATATATATATATATATATATATAAAGATTAAAAATGACAAATTTAGGACAAAAGTTTCTTAAGTTTTCATCTCAACCATGGTGAGATGGAATCTCATAGGCATATGCTTTGCTATGCTTTCTCACTAATGGTAAAATGTTGTATGGAACATCAGCAAAACAATGTAGTGAAGCCTAAAACTGCAACTTATGCATGGTATAGGAATTAATAGTTTAATTTGATGTTTGACTGGATTTTCACATGGCTTTGACTGTGTGACCAAATAATACTAAAGAAAATCAATAGCTAATAGTGTTATCAATTTGAATTTATAAATAATATTATAAGAGTAAAATATCAAATTATATGAAATTAAAATAAAGATATTAAATTTCAAATTTCAACAGTTAATGGACTAAAACCATAAATAGACCAATATTTTTCTGCATTTTACGCTGGCTTGTCTCAGTCTCAGCTGTTAGTATTTTACATAAAGCTTTTTACCTTTCATGAGTTTTGACTGCACAGTGGATATCTGTGAGTTTTAGTTTCTCCAAGCATCACGCGACGAATTTATGATTCATAATTCATGACTAAGAGCAGCCAGGCCATCATGTTAATCACTATGTATAGTCCAAATTAGTAGCAATATGTTTCATATTATTTTATTTACTGCTACATCGTAAATTGAACTGTCCAAATTTATGACTATAAACAATCGAAATAATTGCTTTCATATCCATTATATATTTTTTAAGAGAAATTTTTGAAGTGGCGTTTTTATGAAAATCAATTTAGATTTTAGTAATCAAAATTATTGTTTTTATGTTGGTGTTCCGTTTTAAACTTTCGTGGAGAATTGTGTACCGTTTACGAAGAGAGTCTTAAATCGATAGAGATAGATAATTACAAAATTGGAGATATGTATTAATGTTAAATGTGCGAATATTAAATAAAAACAAGGATGGAAGCAATATACAGATTCAAACGGCTACATGTTGGTCAATGGTGGATGCATATTAAATCCCTCTTTGACTAAAATGTATAAGAGGAGAAATTCAAGGAATATACATCTTTCAATCTTTGCCGAACACCTCTTTTTACTCTCAAAGAAGTACTTAAATAAACAAGAACAAATTAGCCTAAATGACACAGTCAAATCATTCTCTATCGAAAAAAGGTAAAAGTTCAATGTATCATTGAGGATAAACTAATAATATTGATGTCCATAATTAATTAATTATTCTCCATCTTAATTTTCTTTTTATTATTTTCCCCCTAATTTCGAAAAAGAAAAATTGAATCCAACATGCCCCCGAATGATTAAAAAATATTATTATGTCCTATAGAGATTAGTGAGTCCTAGTTAAAATATATAAAAATAATAATAAAATTACTAAATTATTTTTTTTTGAAATTAAACAGATTGGGTTTCCATAAATTAAAAAGAGTCTTAACAATACTAGGGAAATAGACCCAAAAATCAAAAGGCCTGTAAAATAGAAAAGTCTAGAAAGTAAAAAATTAAAACCGAAAAACAAAAAATTGTCGTCCTAACTGCCCAATCAGCTTCCTGCGCTAGTCTGTTCACATCCCATCAATCATTTCGTCTTTAATGGCACTAATTCATTTCTCGAGGAAAGATGAAGCATATCAAATCTTATGGATGAACGATTGAAGAACCTTTCCTCTTCCTAACGCTTCCTGCTCCTTCTCAATCTGGCTCCCTTGCAAATTCAATCTTCGACTGTGTCTCAGCGTGGCTCGGAACTCTATTTTCCAGGTAAACCCTTTCTTTCCTTCTCAATGACTCTGTTGCTAAGATATGGGCTAGAATATTAGCTGATCTAGGAACGAACTCAAATCTGACTTTTGTAACTTTGGACTTCAGTTCATGAATATCATGGATATAAGAACCCACTTGTGATTTGTCGAAATCTCTCTTGTTGCATTTCTTTATTATTGACAAGGAATCGCCTTCTATAATAACCTCCTCTCTGTTTATATCGAGGGCTATTTGGGTTGCTTGACGACACGCGATAGCTTCGGTGACAAAAGCTGAGATCACTCCTTTGTGAAGTTCTGTACTGGTGAGTAGAACAAAATCGTTGCTATCTCTGACCACTATCCCCAATGCTGAAAGTTTGGATTTCTCACCGAAAGCACCATCAAAGTTGATCTTAACCGTCTGACCAGGTGGGCTATTCCATTTTACGACTTCTGTAAAGGTACTTTGATTAACTTTTCTGACTGCATCGAGTTCCTTAATGTATCCGTGTATAAAGCTCACAATCTCCTTGCTTGATCTATTTTTTTTGTCATGTATACGAGAATTCCTGTCCTCCCAGATGGCCCAGAGTGTAACACAAAAAAGTCTGCAAACATTCAAGGGGAGATTAGCCATAGCCTTGGTAAGCCACTCAACAAACTCTGTAGATGGAAATAATACTGAGATGACATCTGATAAATCTGTCCAAATTGTAACTGATACAGGGCAACCTCGAAAGAGATGATTCATCGTTTCCTCTCCAACTCCACAACGAGGACACAAACTGTTCGATGTAAGATTCCTGAGGGACATATTCACCCGAGTAGCTAGATAATTCAAAGAAATTTTCCAGATAAAAAGCTTGATTTTCAGAGGAATGTCAATTTTCCACAATTTATTGTAAAACCCTCTGTAGATATCTTGTAAAGCATAAGCTGTAGGGTCACAATTCTGTAATAGTATATAGGAACTACGCACAGAAAACTCGTCCGACAGTTCGCCATTCCACACAAGGAGATCCTCATGAGCTTTCATCGCCAAAGGGATTTGAAGAATCAATTCTGCCTCAGCTTCTAGGAAGGTATTGCCAATCAAACTTCTATTCCATTCACGCTCATTACTATTGATTAAATCTGCTACTTTAACAAAATGCAAATTTCCAACCTCAGACTTTAATCTAACATTTTCATAATTTGGGATCCATGCGTCTTCAAAAACTGAAATGTTTTCACCCGTACCTACTTTCCATATCAGTCCCTTCTCTAATGAAGCTTTTGCTGCCCAAATGCTACGCCATACGTAAGAACTGGAACTTCCTAACCTCGAAAACTGAAAATTACAATCGGGAAAATACTTTGCTTTGAAAACCCGCGCTACCAATGAATCTGGAGAAGTTAACAGTCTCCATCCTTGTTTTGCTAACAAGGCGATATTAAACTGAGCCATATTCCTAAACCCCAAGCCTCCCTCTTCTTTGGATCTACACAAATGGCTCCATTTACACCAATGGATACCTCTCTTTCCAACTCCTTTTTGCCACCAAAATTTAGCAAACTTACTCTCGATCATCTCGCACAATTTTTTAGGAAGAAAAAAACAGGACATAGCATTAGTGGAAAGTGCCTTGTAACACAGATTTTATAAAAATTTCTTTCCCTCCTTGCGACAACAACCTGGAACTCCAGCTATCAATTCGCAAAGAAATCTTATCAAGTATATTTTGAAATGTTTCTTTTTTCTGCTTACCCACCACATTAGGCAGACCCAAGTATTTCTCTGGGCTTGAAGAATTTCTGACTCCTAACATTGTTGTCACAACTCCTTTGTAGCTACTGAAGTGTTTGAACTATAAAAAATGGTCGATTTGTTGAAATTAACACACTGACCAGAGCAACTTTCATATTCCTTCAAATTTTCTTTCATATTCCTCACTCCCTGTTCTGTTGCTTCTCCAAACATCATGCAGTCGTCAGCAAACAATAAATGAGATATCTCTGGCCCTCTACTACTGACCCTTGCGCCTTTAACCAAACCTGATTGCTTTGCTGACCTCATTAAAGAAGAAAGATCGTCATTGCAAATGAGGAAAAGAAAGGGGCTAAGTGGATCACCTTGCCTGAGTCCCCTTGATGGTTGAAAAACTCTGCCCCTATGACCATTGATGTTAACTGCATAAGAAACGGAAGTAATGCATTTCATTATCAAACCCACCCATTCCTGTGCAAATCCCATCTTGATCATCATTTTCTTCACAAAATCCCATTCTACCTTGTCATATGCTTTGCTCATATCTAACTTTACCGCCATATAACCCTTAAGCCTGGTTCGTTTCTGTCGAAATGTGTGAAGAATCTCATAAGCTAAAAGTACATTATCAGTTATCAGATGACCTGGAACAAATGCGCTTTGTACTTCATCAATACACGAGCCTATAACATTCTACAGTCTATTAGCAATTGTCTTTGCCACAATCTTATATAAAACTAAGCACAGACTTATTGGCCTAAAATTGACTAAAGTTGAAGGATTTGGAACTTTTGGGATAAGCACTATTTCTGTAACATTAACAAAATCAACCCCTTTGTTCTCATTAAGGATACTCAAACAGAACTTCAATACCTCCTTACCCATAATATGCCAATATTGTTGAAAGAACAGAGCTGGGAAACCATCCGATCCGGGAGCCTTTGTAGGTCTCATACCTTTCAACGCTACTCGTACTTCATCTTCACAGAAAGGAGATAATAAGGACTCATTGAATTCATTCGGAATAATCCTTTTTATGCCCTCCATCACCTTCCGAGAGTCTCCAATACCCTTGGATGCAAAAAGATCTTCGAAGTATTCTGTAGCGGTCTCAAGTATTTCTGATCCTTCAGTTATCTCTCTGCCATCTTCTGACACTAATTTTGTGATTGAATTGGTCCGCTTTCAAGATGATGCACACTTGTGAAAGTAAGCAGTGTTTTTGTCTCCTAGCTGAAGCCAATTAGCTCGTGCTCTTTACTCCTAATACATTTCTTCTTTATCAATCTCTAAATTCAAGTGTATCCTTGTATCTTTAATTTTTTACAATGTTTCATCGTCTCTGTCCTTCCCCAACAAAAATTCAAGCTCTTTTGTAAGCCGCTTCTTAAGTCCTTCCTTCCTGCTTCTAATAGAACCTGCCCATTCCTTCAGATGAATCTGCAACTGCTTCAGTTTCTCCAACAGTGGTACATTAGATGATTCCCAGAACTCCCTAATCAAACCTTCAAAAGATTCCTCCGTAGTCCACCATGCTTCAAAATGAAATCTTCTAGAACCTGAAAAAGTGGATGAGTTATCTGTAGATAGAAGAAGGGGACAATGATCTGATGTAGAATGGGGAAGATACTGTATATTCCTCATTGGAAATAGAAGTAACCATGCTTCGTTGGCAACCCATCTGTCTAAACGTTCTCTTATGTTTGTCTCTGGAAGATTACCCCTTTCCCAAGTGAACCACACACCCGAATATCCAATATCCATCAATTGACATTCCTCCAAAGTATCCCTAAATGCTTCCATTCTTTTCTGTTCTCTAGGAACTCCACCACTTTTTTCAAAAGAGTACAGAATTTCATTGAAATCTCCTACTACAAGCCATGGATGGTTGCAACCTTGGCTTAGGCGCCTGAGTAAGTTCCAAGCGAATCTTCTATCTTTTAAATACGGTGAACCATAGAATCCCGTAAATCTCCACTCCTGCTGTATACTTCCCTCCCTAACTATTACATCAATATGCCATTTAGAAAAACTCCTCAACGTAACCACAATGTCACTTTTCCATGTTAGACACAACCCTCCTCGAGACCCTTCTGCTTCAATATCGATTCCGCTATTGAAACCACAACTCCTTCTAACTTTCTCCATACATTTTTGATTCAACTTAGTCTCCATTAAGAAGACCATATGGGGATTCTACTGCTTAAATTTCGCAGCCTCCTTACAGCCCGTGGACTGCCCAACCCACGAACATTCCAACATATATTTTTCATTGCGCCCGGTCGGCTTGCCCATTGGCAGCCGCCGATTCTGAAATGTCAAAAACAACCATTTGTACCTCTTAATCAATCATATCCTCCCTTCAATCTATTGATAAAACATCCCCACCATCACCTTTTAATCTATTCATTCCCACCCTATTAGATGGATCGAGCAAACCTCACCATCTTCTTCATCAGGTAATTGTAATTTCCTTTTAATCATATCACTACTGAACGTTTGCTTATTTTCCTGTTTATTTTTGGCCAACCTTTTCCAGCTTGCTTTCCTGAAAGTTTTTAATATTTCCTCACCTTTGTTGATTTCTGCTTTCTGAACCACATTCTTCCTCAAAAAAAGATTTCCCTCCTGAACCTCCAATCCATCCTCCCATCTCGCCAAAATTCCTTCCTTTAATATTTCCAAACAAAAAAGTAGATTCTCCACTATTTTCCTGACTGTCCCACGGCTTAATCTGACCTGTATAAGTACATTGTACCCCATGCTTTTTAGCAAACTCATTAAACTTAATACTTTCTTTTCCCATCAACTTCGATTCTGCTTTTAACGTAATTGAATATGGTGGATCTTCTCTAATTTTTGTCTTTTCTGCAGGATCTATCACCAAACAATCCGTGAGGCTATGGTCTAGTTTACCGCACCCAAAACAAAAAACCAGCAATTTTTCATATTTAAATGGAATCCAATAGCTTACCCCATTTGCACTTGAGACAAAGATACCTCTCCTGAGGGGTTTTTGAACCTCCAAATTCACCCTAAGTCTGCAAAAATCACCACTAATTTCGGATCTGAGGACCCCACAAAGGTGCTACCAATCGCATGCAACATATCTTTCTTATCAAACTCTGGAGGGCACATACCAATCTTAACCCAATATGGTGATGAGGTAAGACAAATCTGGTCACGCTCAGTTGGGTTCTTTAATCGATCAAACAAAATAATGGATTTACGGAAAAGCCATGGCGGACCCTCCAAAATAAATTCTAAATCTTCTTCTAGATCAAAAACAATTGAAAATAAATTTTGCCCTACCATCTGAATTTCAAACTTCTTCTTGGATTTCCCTATGCTTTTCATCTGAGCCCTAAAGCTTTCTGGATTGAAATATTTTTTTGTCCACACTGAACATATCAGAGTAGGCTTTTCACTAGGAACCACCAAAGATCTTTTGATTGACAGTTGAATAAGTTCTTCAGCCAACAATGATATCTCATCATTACTCTCCCTCTCCACGCCACCACCCTCTTCCATCCCAAGCTACAGCAGAGACTGTTTTCTCTAGGACTCTTCAGAGAGCACTCTTGATTTTCGAGAGGAGAAATTTTCATTCAATAAAAGTTAACATCATTTAGTTACTTTTACAATTACTAAATTATTTTACACTCACGTGAATGATTAAAAAAATTTATATAAAAAAATAATGTAGATTGAATTACAACACATCCACAATATGAGTGGAAGTAAAATATTAATGTAAAATATATTTATTAAAAGTTTATTCATTGCATTTTTAAATGTTGTTTGATAAATTGAAAAATTAAATATAAAATTTTTAATATTTGTTACTTTATAAAAAAATATTGTTTTTAATTATTTTCCTATTAAATTAATTTCTCATTTACTAGCAATTTAAATTGAATTAAAAACTTAAATATAACATATATATATATATATTTATATATATATATATTAAAAACTAATTAATCAAAATGAAAGATACCATAGATTCTTAATATTAGTTATATAATTCAAAATTTTGACTGCCAATATAATATATATACAATTAAATAAATGTTTCAAATAAAGGGGTCAAGAATATCTATCATATAATATTTTATTAAAATAATTAAATGGGGACATAACTAAGTTCGATGTTTCAACACCTTTGATCTACAAATAACTAAGTTTGAATTAGATTGCTCAATGGAGAAGAAAAACAAAGTTTGAATTATGAATAACTTTTTTTTTACTCGTCCCCTAACCACGTCATCTTTATTAATAATTGGTATGGTTGTTTATCACCTATTTCAAGTTTCTATAATTTTCGTTTATTCATAATTTAATTATTATATTTTTATTTTTAAGAATTTAGTCTATTTACTTTTGAATTTAAAAATTTAACTTTAATTGTTAATATCATTAATTTTTTTTGTTAAACTTGCTAGAGTGATATTTTGATTATTATTTTTAAATATTCACATAGTAGTCATGTAATAAAAAAATTATTACAATAGACATGAATTTAATAGATAATTTTTAATAGTGTTAACAGCTCTTAAAAGTTGCATCATCATGTTAATCAAAATAAAATTCTTGGACTAATCAATGACATTATAAAAATTGAGTGTAGTATAGGGGCTAAAATTGACACTTTGTTAGTAATATAGGTCTAAGTTAACTGTTAGTTAGTTAGCAGATATAGCAGTTAGTCTGTTACACCTGTGTTAGTTCTCAATTCTATTATTTTCTCTTTTCTTTTGTAAGTTGTATATAACCAAGTCTTTGTATGGTGAATTCTTTGAATGCAATTCCCTCACATTCCTTTTCTACATGGCATCAGATGTAAAATTCCCTTGTATTTTTTTCTGCATTTTCTCGCTTCCCAAACACTCTGTTTCTTTGATTTTCATTGGTTTCTTTCTTTCCAATGGCACTCCATGATCCTACACTACCTTTTAGTCCTTATTACCTTCATCCAAATGAAAATCCAGCCTTAGTTTTAGTTTCTCTTGCCTTATCAAGCTCGAATTATCATTCTTGGTCTCGAGCAATGAAACTGACGCTCTTATCCAAGAATAAGCTTCAATTTGTTGATGGCACAATCACAGTTCCGATCAAAACAGATCCTCTTTATCCAGCTTGGGAAAGGTGCAATACTATGGTGATTTCTCGGCTGCATCACTCTATCTCACCTTCGTTCATGAATAGTATTCTCTGGATTGATTTTGCTTATGAGATTTGGCGCGATCTCCGTGAACGTTTTTCTCAGGGAGATATTTTTTGCATTTCTGATCTCCAAGAAGAGATTTCTGCTTTCAAGCAAGATGATCGCTCAGTCACTGATTACTTTATTTAGTTGAAGATTTTCCGGGACGAGTTGTTGAATTTTCGACCTATTCCCGCATGTTCTTGTCACACACCTTGTTCCTGTGGTGCTTTTGCTACTCTTCAGAAATATCATGATAATGACTATGTCATTTGATTTTTTAAAGTTCTTCATGATCGATTTGCTGGTGTTCGCTCTCAAATTATGCTCATTGATCCATTGCCTACGACCAATAAAGTTTTATCGGTCATTCAATAGGAACGTCATCTCACTATTGGATCTTCTCAAGTGTTTGTTAGTAACACAATGCGCCAACATTCTTCTTCCAAGAAATCTCAAGCAAAATCTTCTACTGATTTACGGCAATACACTTTTTGTGGCAAATCCAGGCACACCGTTGATACCCGCTATGAGAAGTATGGTTATCCACCTGGTTATAAGTCTTATGGCCGGACTTCTCGTGCACACAATGTTTTTGATGATGGTGCTGCACTGCAATCTTCACAGTCTGTTGTTACCTTGCCATCTGATCCTTGTGTCAATTTGACACAGGAACAGTTACAACAGCTACTCGCATTGCTTCCATCTTCAAACTCTACCTCACCACCTCACGTTACCAACACAGTATCTTCCTTACGTCAAACGCCTTCTACATCTGTAGGTAACCCCTTTCCCTTTCAATCCCACAATTGGATTATAGATACTGGTGCAACCGATCATATTACACATTCTTTATCCTTGTTTGCCTCTTTCACTCCAATTCAACCTGTGCTTATCACTATTCCTAATGGCACCAAAGTTTGTGCTCGATTTTTTGGTACAGTTATTTTTAGTGATAGCCTTTATATTACAAATGTCCTTTATGTTTTTCACTTTGCTTTCAATCTTTTATCTGTCACTAAACTTACTGCCACCTTACCTTGTTCATTAACTTTTCATAAAACTCATTGTTCCCTGCAGGCTCTTCCCTCTATGAAAATGATTGGTACAGCTAAAGTTTTTCATGGTCTTTACATTTTGGACTCACCAGCTCAAACATTTTCATTACTGTTCCCACTGTCTTGTCAACCACCCCCACCTCCTGTCATCTTTGGTATCATCGTCTTGGTCACCTTTCTGATTCAAGATTGAAGTTACTTTCTCCTTATATTCCTTCTTTGTCCATAACAAATAATTCAGATTGTAAAGCTTGTCATATGGCAAAGCAAAAGAAAATTCCTTTTTCCTGTAAGTAATTCTGTTTCTAATAAAATCTTTGACCTTGTTTACATTGATATTTGGGGTCCGACTGATGTTGTTTCTGTCACTGGTCACCGTTATTTTCCAACTATTGTTGATGATTTCAGTCGTTTTACTTGGATTATTCTATTGAAAGCCAAATCTGAAGTTCGTACTCATATTCAAAATTTTTATACACTTATTGAAACTCAATTTTCCTCCAAAATTAAGGTTTTTAGAACTGATAATGGCCGTGAGTTTGATATTCCAGCTTTTTATGCTTCTAAAGGAATCATTCATCAAACTTATTGTGTTGAAACCCTACAACAAAATAGTCTTGTTGAACGTAAGCATCAACATATTCTTAATGTTTCACAGGCTCTTTTGTTCCATTCTAGCTTACCTAAGCATTTTTGGGGACATGTTGTTCTTCATACTGTGTTCCTTATTGACCGTACCCCAACTCCTCTTTTGGCTAATCTCACTCCTTTTGACAAACTTTACCAAGCCAAGCATGACTTTCAGCATTTACGAGTCTTTGGTTGCCTTAGTTTTGCTACAACCCTTACTGCCCATCGTCATAAACTTGATCCTCGAGCCCGTGAGTGTATTTTTCTTGGGTTTCAACCTAATGTTAAAGGACATCTCCTTTTTGATCTGTTGTCCCATGCCATCTTTGTTTCAAGAAATGTCATCTTTCATGAGTCAACCTTCCCTTTTTCTCATCAACCATCTCATTCCTCCACCCCAAAACTAGGTTTTGATCCTTCCACCACTTATGATTTGCCATCTCAGTCACAAGTTACCTCAACCTCTTAGCCCAATCTTACACCTACTTCTCCATTACAATCTTCTAGGCCATCTCATACTCGAAAACCACTTTCTTATTTAGACCAATATCATTGTTTTTTAAGCAAGGCTGCTATCTGATAAACCGTAAAAGTAACATATTTTAATCTCACATTTAACATGCTTTTAGATGATTTATCCTTCGATTTATATAAAAAGGTGCTTGTAATCTTTTCTTTTCATGTCTTATACCAAGGAAAGCACCTGAGGATGAAAAGAACACAAAACGGGCCCAAAACAGAGAAAATGGGCCTTAGCATGAATTTGACATGGCCTGGCCCAAAGTCCACACGGCCGTGCCTCGACAATCACTTAGAGCATGGCCTCAACCCTGCCTCACACGGTTGTGCCTCAAATTAGAATTCCGAACACGGTTTGAAGTCGATCCACACGGGCGTGTGCCATGGCCGTGCCTCTGTCGCTGGAAAGAGCAATTTCAGTCGGAAAAGGATACTTAGGGAGAAAGAATCGCATTCCAAGAGCCTATATATATCCCCTAAGTGCCACCTTCGAAAAGGCGTCAAAGCTAGGCCAAGGAGCCAAGCCGAGAAGGTCAGAGTTAGGGAATAACGCGAGGATAGCCAGTTGATCCATCCCAAGAAGCCGAAGTTATACTCAAAACGACGGAATTCTCCTTCAATTCCTTTAGGGGGTTTTAGGATTTTCTTATGTTTTGTTTTATCTTTTCTCTTGAGATGTTCTTTTTATTTATTATGAACTAAACCCCTCAGATACCTGAAAGGGATGAAACCTAGACGAATCTTATTATGTGATTTCTGAATTATATGATAAATTACTTAGTTTGTTCTTAATTATGTTGCTTAATCCAAATCTGATGTGCTTAGTTGGAGTAGGAATAGACCTTGCCTAAGAGTAGATCTAACATAATTAAGCGGAGTTGATCGAACGCCTAGAGATAGGGTTACGAGATTTTGCCAGATTAGGGTGAAACCTAATATGGGAGTTTATTGATCGATTTACTGCTATTCTAGGGGGTTATTATAAGCGAATGAGAGTTCCACTAATTAACCTAGGGTTAGACGTTATTCGCCTCGAGAGAGGGTTTAATATAGGTTAGGGAGTCCTACGGATAAAGCTAAATAAAGAAATTGTATAATTCAGGGTTAAGTAACAAGTGAAGTTTAAAAGGATTCTTCCTAAGGGTATCGTCGTGATCAATTGAGTTTTTCTTCAAGTTATTTTCCAAATCGTTCTTTTTGTCTTTGTGTCCTTAGCCTAGTCATCGTCAATTTAGTTTAAAAGTAACTTCACTCCTTTTTTAAGGCTAAATAATAAAAAGAAAGTTAGTATTAGTACTTTTAGTTCCTTTGGGTTCGATAATTCTGTCTTGCCTAAGCTATACTACTGTTCGATATGTACACTTGCCTTTAATCGTTGTCAGAGTTAGTCTCCAGGTGCGATCATTCTTTTATAAATTTTAAAGCTCTGGTCTCAGCGATTAAGTTTTTGGCGCCGTTACCGAGGAACTAAAATATTAAGAACGCTCTATTTTTATTACTTTAGCCATTATTTTTTATTTTTTTTAGGCTGAATTTTTATTTTTGCTAAATTTCCTTTCTTTTCCTAGCAGGTACCTCTAGTTTATGACTAGAAGGAACCTAAGAGGACCATTGGTATACGATAGCGAAATCGAAGCTACTGCTCGCAGGAATCATCGAGAAACCAGGCGAGCCTTAGATTACACAGACATAGAGGAAGAAGGCAGATCCAATCCTACTGAAGGGATGGACGAGAATAACCCACCACCACGGGATGTGGGGGAAAATAATGCTCCAAGTACAATGTTTGATTATGCGAAACCGCATTTAACAGGAGCAGAATTGAATATTGTTAGGCCTGCTATAGCTGCAAACAATTTTGAATTAAAGCCTAACACAATACAAATGATTCAACAGTTTGTTCAATTTGATGGTTTACAGGACGAAGATCCAAACACGCATATAGCTAACTTTCTAGAGTTCTGTGATACTTTCAAAATAAATGGTGTTTCTGATGATGCCATACGTCTTCGGTTATTTCCTTTTTCATTGAGAAATAAAGCTAAACAGTGGTTAAACTCGTTACAACGAGGGTCAATCACTACATGGGATCAAATGACCGAAAAGTTTTTAATGAAATATTTTCCACCAGCCAAAACAGCCAAATTACGGAATGATATCTCTTGTTTTGTGCAGATGGATTTAGAGACGTTATACGACGCATGGGAGAGATTCAAGGATCTCTTAAGGAGGTGCCCACACCATGGCTTACCCTTGTGGCTACAAGTCCAAACCTTTTATAACCGTGTAAACCCCTCAACGAGGCAACTAATTGATTCAGCCGCCGGTAGAACACTGAACAACAAAACTCCAGAAGTAGCATACGAGTTCATCGAAGAGATGTCACTGAATAATTACCAGTGGCAGGCTTCAAGAACCAAACCAACAAAATCAGCGGGAGTTTTCAACGTCTATGCAGTGACCATGCTATCAACGCAGCTAGAGATGATGAATAAAAAGCTTGATAGTTTGTGTTCCTCGAAGGTACCTCCAGTCATGCAATGCGACGCAAGTGGAACCGTGGTGAATCCTGAGTACCCACCCTACCAACCGGAAGCAGAGAGCGAACAGATGAACTATACAGGTAATAATTTTTGATCCAATAATAATCCTTATAGTAACACTTACAATCCAGGTTGGAGGAACCACCCAAATTTTTCGTGGGGAGGTCAAGGTAATCAAGAAATCAAAGGTAAAACTTCCAAAATCAGCCCTATCCACAAGAGAAGAAAACCAACCCGCGAGGAGATGGTAACAAAATCGGCAAACACAGAAAAACGCCTACAAGATACCGAGAGAACCCTTAAAGATCAATAAGCGTCAATTGAAAAACTTACTGAGTCATTTGGGGAACTCACTAAGACGGTTGGATTACTTATTAAGATGATCTGTGAAATACAGACAGAAATTTTTCCTAAAGGGACAGAACAGGTAAAAGCAGTCACACTAAGAAGTGGAAAGGAATTAGTCGACCCAAAGAAACAAATCCCAAACGAAGATAACAAGGCCAGCGATGAGGGGATTGAGGAAGCAAATCCAGTACGCAACAAGAACAAACCACCAATTCCATATCCAGCAAAGTTAAAAAAGGAACGAATTGATGCCCAATACGGTAAGTATCTTAAACTTTTTAAACAAATACATATTAACTTACCTTTTGTTGAAGCCATTTCACAGATGCCGAAGTACGCAAATTTCTTAAAGGAACTCCTAACGAATAAACGAAAACTTGAAGAAGTGTCAACGGTGGAACTTAATGAAGAGTGCTCAGCCATCCTCCAAAATAAGCTACCAACCAAATTAAAAGACCCAGGAAGTTTTACTATCCCTTGTTTAATTGGTAGCTTGAATATTAAAGCATTAGCTGATTTAGGTGCCAGTATAAATTTAATGTCTTATAAAATGTTTAAACAACTAGACCTTGGGGAACCAACACCCACTAGGATGAGTAATCAGTTAGCAGATAGATCCATTAAATATCCTAGAGGAGTTATCGAAGATGTCTTGGTAAAAATTGATAAATTTATTTTCCCTGTTGGTTTCGTTGACATGGATGAAAACATTAATGTTCCTTTAATCTTAGGGCGTCCTTTTTTAGCCACTGCTAGAGCTGTTATTGATGTAGGTGATGGTAAACTCGCACTGAGGATAAGTGATGAAGAAATCATTTTTCAAATTTATGATGCCATGCGATATTCTAAAGAGCAAGATGATTCCTGTTATTTTGTTGATACTACTGATCATATCATTCAAAATTCATTACAGGAAATCATACATGACAACACGATGGAGCTGTGCCTGACTCAAGAAGAGGGGGAAGAAGATGAAGACAATGAGTTGAATCTGAATACATCATCATTCAGACAAATGAAAGAATAAAGCATTGAAAATGATAACGAAATAAAACAGAAACCCTCCATCGAAGAGCCACCCAAATTGGAATTAAAACAGTTATCAAAACACTTAGAATACGCATTCCTTGGGGACAATTCTACGTTACCAGTAATCATCTTTTCAGAACTAGAACTCAAGGAAAAAGAGGAGCTGATAAAGGTACTAGAGAACACAAAAAAGCCATAGCTTGGAAAATTTCTGACATCAAGGGAATAAGCCCCGCATTCTGCACCCACAAAATTTTAATGGAAAAAGAATACAAGCCGTGTGTGCAACCCCAGAGACGGTTAAACCCTAACATGAAAGAAGTGGTCAAAGCTGAGGTAATTAAACTTCTAGATGTAGGAATAATTTATCCTATTTCTGACAGCACTTGGGGAAGTCCTGTGCAGGTAGTTCCAAAGAAAGGAGGAATGACGGTGGTGCCCAATGAAAAAAATGAGTTAATTCTCACAAGAATAGTTACAGGTTAGAGAGTCTGTATAGACTATAGAAAGCTGAATGATGCCACCAGAAAAGATCACTTCTCTCTGCCTTTCATAGATCAAATGTTGGAAAGATTACCCGGGCATATGTACTACTGCTTCTTGGACGGACTCTCTGGCTACTTCCAAATCCCCATAGCTCCTGAAGATCAAGAGAAGACGACATTTACATGCCCATACGGTACGTTTGCTTATCGTAGAATGCCTTTTGGATTATGTAATGATTCTGCTACTTTTCAGCGTTGCATGTTGGCAATCTTTGATGAACTCGTGGAAGACATCATGGAGGTATTTATGGATGATTTCTCGGTGTTCGGTAATTCTTTCCATCTTTGCCATAAAAATTTAAAACGAGTTCTAATGATATGTGAGGAAACAAATCTTGTTTTGAATTGGGAAAAATGTCACTTTATGGTTAGGGAAGAAATTGTGTTAGGACATAAGATTTCTAGTAAAGGGATTAGGTAGATAAAGCAAAGGTTGAAGCCATAGAAAAACTACCTCCCCTAGTTCTATTAAGGCTATTAGAAGCTTTTTAGGACATGCAGGGTTCTATAGAAGATTTATTAAAGATTTTTCTAAAATAGCTAAGCCTTTGACAAAATTACTAGAAAAAGATGTTCCTTTCGATTTCAACCAAGAATGTTTAGATGCATTTAATATCCTGAAGGATAAATTAATAAATGCGCTGATTATAATTGCACCTGATTGGAACTTACCCTTTGAACTAATGTGCGATGCAAGTGATTTCGCAGTAGGTGCAGTTTTGGGACAACGAAGAGACAAGCATTTTCAGCCAATTTACTACGCTAGCAGAACACTAACACCCGCACAAGAAAACTAAACCACCACAGAGAAAGAATTGTTAGCCGTAATTTTTGCTTTTGATAAATTTAGACAGTATCTAATATTGTCTAAAGTTGTCGTTTACACTGACCATTCAGCTCTTCATTATCTTTTAAACAAACCTGATGCAAAACCCAGACTCATATGATGGATTTTACTCCTACAGGAATTCGACTTGGAAATACAAGATAAGAAGGGAGCCGAGAATCTTGCAGCAGATCACCTTTCTAGACTTGAAAATCCACACTCCAAAGAGCTCGATGAAAGTGAAATAAATGCTTTTTTCTCGAAGAACAACTGTTTTCTATAACACATTCTGAGGTACCATGGTTTGAAAATATTGCGAATTATTTAGCAGCTAATGTCTTGCCAAGAAAATTAACACATCACCAAAAGAAGCGATTCTTTGCTAATGTGAAAAATTATTTTTGGGAAGATCCCTTTCTTTTCCGCATATGTGCAGATCAGGTAATTCGAAGATGTGTTACAAGGACAGAAGCAAGCAAAATCTTGGAACATTGCCATTCAGGACCGTCAGGAGGACACTACACTGGTATTAAGACAGCACACAAAATACTCGAATCAAGTTTTTATTGGCCCACTCGGTTTAAAGATGCCAACAGGTATGTTATCTCATGTGATAGATGCCAAAGAATAGGTAATATTTCTAAACGTGATGAAATGCCTCAAACATATATGTTATCATGTGAAATATTTGATGTGTGGGGTATTGATTTTATGGGACCATTCCCTAGTTTGTTTGGAAACAAGTACATCCTAGTAGCAGTTAATTGTATGTCAAAATGGGTAGAAGCGGAAGCTTTACCTACCAATGATGCTAGGGTAGTAGTTAAATTTCTCAAAAAACTGTTTTCCCGATTTGGGACACCGAGAGCCATCATCAGTCATAGGGGTACACATTCCGGAAATACTCAATTTGAAAAAGTTCTAAAAAAATATGGAGTATACCACAGGACAGCCACCCCATATCATCCTCAAACCAGTGGACAAGTTGAGGTAGCAAACCGAGAACTTAAGCGCTTTCTAGAAAAAACGGTTGAATCAAATAGAAAAGATTGGGCATTAAAAGTAGATGATGCTTTTTGGGCCTATAGAACAGCATTTAAAACACCTCTAGGGACATCCCCATACAAACTTGTATAATGGAAAAGCTGTCATCTACCATTCGAATTAGAACACAAAGATTTTTGGGCAATAAAATTTTTGAATTCTGACCTCAAAATTGCAGAAAAGAGAAGAATGATGCAAATGAACGAGCTGGACGAATGGAGAACAGAAGCCTATGAGAACTCAAAACTGTACAAGGAAGCAACAAAGCGACGCCACGATGCTCGTCTCAAGAGATCAAAACAATTCGAAGTAGGAGACCTGGTCCTACTATACAACTCAAGGCTTAAACTATTCCCGGGAAAGCTGAAATCAAGATGGTCAGGCCCATTCATGATCAAAACAATTTTTCCATACGGCACCATCGAGGTAACTCATCCCACTAAAGGCACATTCAAGGTAAATGGTCACCGACTTAAAATTTATAATGGTGCAAAATTTAGAGATATGAGAGAGGAGCTTCTGCTCCTTGAGCCTTCTTTTAGAACCGAAAACAGGGAAAGTCTAGCTTAAGACTATAAACAAGCGCTTCTCGGGAGGCAACTCGAGCACTAACCCACTAACATTTTATGTCAATTATTCTAACACCACACTAAAATAGTCTAATAGAAGTGCAGGTTTTTAAACACGGGCTTGAACATAGGCGTGTCAATGGTCGTGTGCAAGACAGAGGATGAACCATGGGCGTGTCAAGAGCCGTGCCCAAACAGGAAAAATTTTCTTTTGTTAACACGGGCTGCGATACCAGAACACGCCCGTGCTACCTAACCATGTGAAGCTACTGACTTGCACACCACGGGCAGAACACGCCCGTTCCCAACGACCGTGCGGAGATACTAACTTGCCACACACGGGCGATACACGCCCGTGCTACCTCACCATGCCAACATACTGACTTGTCGAGCACGGGCGTGCCCAATGGACCCATGGCCGTACCATGAAACCTGAAAGCGCCCAAATCCTGGAAATCGAGAAAAGCACGGGCAAATTTCAAATTCACACAGGCGTGGCGATAGCCCGTGCCCCCTCCCCTATATATATAAAACTTAACCGTCACCCCCCCAAAACCTAAACCTAAAATCAGTTTTAACCCCCTTCTCCTCAAATCCAGCCGCACAACCATTTCCCTCCACCTAAAAGCGCCTCCCCTCACCGCTTTTCTCAAAAAAACCACCCAAGAACCATTCACACGCCCGAACCACAGCCGTGCTACCAAGCGCCACGCCCACGCCACCGCTGTGTTCGTGCTGCAGACTCCGCGCCACCGCCGTGCTCCACCTGTACTTGATTGTTTCCCACTATTCCAACCTCTAGTTCGCTTCACCACTTTAATTTTTTGGCTCAAAACTTGAATATTATGCCATTTTGCTTTATTTTTTCATTTTGTTTAGTATTAACCCTGATTGATAGTTAGTGATTTCTCTCAAAAAGACTCATGAATACTTTGATTGGTTGCTGATTGACTCCATTTTAGGCATAAACTTTAACATTTTTATATACTTCTTTGATTAAAACAATCACTACTGTCAAGTAACATCCGTTGATTATCGTTTCGTTTGATGAAATACTTTGGCCATATTATGGTTAAGGAACTTGCTTTTTATCTGCTTATTTTTTAGGTACCATGTCAACATCACGAATCAAACGATCAGCCCCAAGCAAGAAAAGAAAGGGGCCCAGATCATCTTCCACAAGTGGCTCTACCGAGCTTCGACACCCATTCTTTTGATTTCCTCAAGCAGCTCAGGAAGAGAGGCACAAGACAATCCGGGATCGACCTCTAGGCACCGGTAGATGCATCAACTGGGATGCAATAGAACAAGTTAGAATCGCAACCGATATTCGAGCCTACCTCTCGACCGACCCGTGGGAACAATTCTTCTCAATCATCGAGCCTACTTACTTGGAGCTCACATTAGAATTCTGCACCACCTTCACATTACAAACGGTAATGGCACAGTTCGATGATCCAGGTACCATCCAATTCCGTTTAGGGGGCATAGTACGTCGACTGAGCGTCTCGCAATTCGGCTCGACACTCGGACTATATACGCCAGAATTCATAGAAGAGAACCCATTCTCCGGGTTAAACCGCCAGCTACATTGTACCCCCCTCAACTGCTGGAAAAAGTTAGCACCCACCACGAGTGTCTACGACCCCAGTCGCTTGAAGGCAACAGCCCTTCCCTCACCCCTACGGTACATCCACGCCATTCTCGCTCACACAATCACAGGTCGCCGAGAGAGCACTACCGTGGTAAACAAACACGATGTTTACTACCTCTTGTGCATGTCAGAAGGGCATGTGTTCGACCTAGCATACTTCATCGCCTGTGCAATACAGCACCAGACAGAGCCGCACTGAAAAGGGATTTTATCGATGGGGCCATACATCACACGGTTGGCTCGATACTTTGGTCTCCTCAACACTGAGGCCCAGATCACCTCCCTCACACTAATGGGCCACATGGCACCTCAGAGCATCCAGACGATACTCCATATGAGAATGATCAAACACCATCGAGGGACTGACCCCCCTCAGTACCGGATAGTGACATTCACAGACCAGTGGGAGGTCGAGGACATTCCTGATGATGTCCCACCTCCATTAGAAGAGGTACCAAATTCGAGCCAGCATCCGTACCGAGCACCACCATCACTAGCGGACATCTCTGCACGACTTGACCAGTTCGAGTTGTACTTTGCTGAAAACACTCGGCGCTTTGATGGAATAGAGATGACTCTTCAAAAAATATGCCAGCACCTGCACATTCAATCACCAGCACCACCATCGAACCCAACCAACGATGAGGACATCTGAGTCCTATTAATTTGTTATCTTTGATTATATTTTCTTTATTTTAAATTTTTATTTTGTGTTGTTTTTAACTCGAACTTTTATTATTATTGCAAACTTTTACCATTGGCTATCTAACTATTCAAGCATCCCTAACCACATATCTATCACATCATCGTTAACTAGCGACTTTGCAGAGTAAAATACACACTCCACATACACAAACGCACAACTAGGAGAAATACAAAAAGTCACCTGATACCACACACTTTCCACATCCTCCAAGGATCTCATCCGTAAATCCAGAAAGTAACACTTTCCCTCTTATCTTTTGATTGATCACTAATTATCATTATTTATCTTTGTACATTGAGGGCAATGTACATCTTAAGTGTGGGGGGTAAAAGTGTCAAACTTTTTCATTATTCTCAAATCCCTGATTTAGTCTTGTTTTTATGCAAAGTTGTCATATTACTAATTAGGATGAAATTTCTAATGATTTGTGATTTTTATTGACATGTTTTATAATAAGTCATAGTTAATTGTGCATCGATAATTAAATTTTAAGATACTAGAGAATCAAGCATGATAAGTCTATTTTTCAAAATAAATTTTTTTGCTAGGTTGTTAACCTAAATTTGAATATTGCTTTGAATTTTGAAATTTATGAGATTGATGTCAAAACACCCATAATTTTTGTGAGATTTTGAACCTTATAGAGCATAATTTCTTTCTGTGCTCATTTTTTATTATGATTGTGTCTACCATGAACTATTATTCTAGAACTTGCCTCGTTTATGCATGTCGAGACCACACTTTTGAGTTGATATTACAGAGATGATAAAGGCACCTAGGTTTTAACCCACTTACACCACTAAATAGCCTACCTTCATAACTAACCCCTAGTGAACCCCGTTGATCCTAACAAACCCTTTTTATTGACTCACCTACTAATATTAACCCAAAGCCCCTTTGTATTTATTATCACCCTTTCTTTTGACTACCCCTTAATCGAGATTTGATTTGATCAAGTTACCTAAGTATACTATTCTGGTAGTTAATTTTATTTTTAATTACTTAGTTTGTTCTTAAAAAAAAATTCAAGGTATTCAATATTAGTAGTGAGCTTGCCCAAACCAAAGTCTATTTTCAAAAGAAAAACTCGTATTAGTAGGTTTATTACTTTTCAATTGATGATATTTCAGTTTGTTTAGGTAGGTACTCGTCAATTCGATCTCGATTCTAACCCTCTAATTTCAGCCTTTAACCACACCTTTAACCCTAGCCCCGTTACAACCCTAACAAAGACATTTTGATCTGTTTATCATCTCATATTACAGTGGTGGAGATTCAATTTTCAAGCAAGCCTATGGGATTAACTTTTCAGGTTCGACTTATGGGTGCTTCTTTTCCTGAACCTTAAACAGTTTGAGTGATTTGAGTGAATCTATAGTGAGGATGTCAACTATTGTCAATTTCAAATTAAAGGTAATTATTCAGATAAGGGAAACACCTACGTTTTCAATTTACAAAAGAATGACTTATCATTCTTTGAATCTTTAGGACTCTTTGAATTGAATTATCCATGTATGAATTATCTGTGAATTAGGATAAGGCATTGTTGATAGGAATTGTGAATTAATGGAAAGTTCGTCTTAATTGTAAGTTGAGAATGTTGCTTGAGGACAAACGAAAGCTTAAGTGTGAGGGTATTTGATAAACCGTAAAAGTAACATATTTTAATCCCATATTTAACATGCTTTGGATGATTTATCCTTCGATTTATATAAAAAGGTGCTTGTAATCTTTTCTTTTCATGTCTTATACCCAGGAAAGCACCCGAGGATGAAAAGAACACAAAATGGGCCCAAAACGGAGAAAATGGGCCTTAGCATGAATTCGACACGGCCTGGCCCAAAGTTCACACAGCCGTGACTCGACGATCACCTAGAGCACGGCCTCAACCCCGCCTCACACGGCCGTGCCTCAAATTAGAATTCTGAACACGGTCTGAAGTCGATCCACACGGGCGTGTGCTATGGCCGTGCCTCTGTCGTTGGAAAGAGCAATTTCAATCGGAAAAGGATACTTAGGGAGAAAGAATCGCATTCCAAGAGCCTATATATATCCCCTAAGTGCCATCTTTGAAAATGCGTCAAAGCTAGGCCAAGGAGCCAAGCCGAGAAGGTCAGAGTTAGGGAATAACGCGAGGATAGCCAGTTGATCCATCCCAAGAAGCCGGAGTTATACTCAAAACGGCGGAATTCTCCTTCAATTCCTTCAGGGGGTTTTAGGATTTTCTTATGTTTTGTTTTATCTTTTCTCTTGAGATGTTCTTTTTATTCATTATGAACTAAACCCCTCAGATACCTAAAGGGGGTAAAACCTGGATGAATCTTGTTACGTGATTTCTGAATTATATGATAAATTACTTAGTTTGTTCTTAATTATGTTGCTTAATCCAAATCTGATGTGCTTAGGTGGAGGAGGAATAGACCCTGCCTAAGAGTAGATATAACATAATTAAGCGGAGTTGATCGAACGCCTAGAGATAGGGTTACGAGATTTTACCGGATTAGGGTGAAACCTAATATGGGAGTCCATTGATCGATTTACTGCTATTCTAGGGGGTTATTATAAGCGAATGAGAGTTCCACTAATTAACCTAGGGTTAGACGTTATTCGCCTCGAGAGAGGGTTTAATATAGGTTAGGGAGTCATACGGATTAAGCTAAGTAAAGAAATCGTATAATTCAGGGTTAGGTAACAAGTGAAGTCTACGTGGATTCTTCCTGAGGGTATCGTCATGATCAATTGAGTTTTTCTTCAAGTTATTTTCCAAATCGTTCTTTTTGTCTTTGTGTCCTTAGCTTAGTCGTCGTCAATTTAGTTTAAAAGTAATTTCACTCCGTTTTTAAGGCTAAATAATAAAAAGAAAGCTAGTATTAGTACTTTTAGTTCCTTTGGGTTCGATAATCCGATCTTGCCTAAGCTATACTACTGTTCGATAGGTACACTTGCCATTAATCGTTGTCAGAGTTAGTCTCCAGGTGCGATCATTCTTTTATAAATTTTAAAGCTCTGATCTCAGCGATCACTACCAATCATCTTCGATGTCCAACACATTTCACTCTTGCCATTAGTGCTTCCTCTGTCCGTAAAACATATTTACAAGCTAGTAAACATTCCCATTGGAGAGAAGCAATGCAGGCTGAAATTTCTGCTCTTGAACAAAATAACACCTGGATCATTATGGACTTACCTCTAGGCAATACTGCAATAGGTTGTAAATGGGTTTATCGAGTGAAACGTAGAGCTGATGGTTCCATTGAACGTTACAAGGCTCATCTGGTTGCAAAAAGGTTCACACAAATCGAGAGTGTTGATTATTTTGATACTTTTTCACCTGTGGCCAAGATCACCAATGTTCGCTTACTACTTGCTATTGCTACTTCTAAGAATTGGTATTTGCACCAGCTTGACGTTAACAATGCCTTTTTGCATGGTGATTTGAGTGAAGAGGTTTATATACTTTACCTCTTGGTTTTAATTCATCAACTCCCAACAAGGTTTGTAAGTTACAAAAATCTTTATATGGTCTAAAGCAAGCAAGTCGATAGTGGTTCTCTAAGCTCACATCTGCTCTTACTTCTCTTGATTATATTCAATCCAGTTCTGATTTCTCCTTGTTTGTTAAAAATGATGTTGTTTCTTTCACTACATTACTGGTTTATGTTGATGATATCATCTGGCTGGTGATAACTTGGATGAAATAGCAAGAGTTAAAGCTTTTTTGGATTCTACATTTAGAATCAAAGACTTGGGTGATTTAAAATACTTTCTTGGCCTTGAGGTTGCTCGAAGCTCCGCTGGTATTCATCTTTGTCAACGAAAATATGCTTTAGACATATTGTCCGATTTTGGTTTCTTAGATTGCAAGCCTATTAAGACTCCAATGGCTACAAAAATCCCTCGAGATGCTTCTGCGGAATTACTTCCTGATAACACTCTTTTCAGGAAACTTATTGGCCGCTTATTGTATCTGATTTCTAGTAGACCTGATATTGCTTTTGCAGTTTAACAATTGAGTCAATTCTTGGACCAGCCTACTGATCACTGAAATCAGAGCTTTAAAATTTATAAAACGAATGATCAAACCTGGAAACTAACTCTGACAGTGATTAAA
The DNA here is from genome assembly GCA_005393395.2 of Gossypium australe. NCBI lineage: Eukaryota > Viridiplantae > Streptophyta > Magnoliopsida > Malvales > Malvaceae > Gossypium > Gossypium australe. The sequence continues at coordinate 112,651,091 of CM016620.1, read as the reverse complement.
GGTAAGTGTACCTATCGAACAGTAGTATAGCTTAGGCAAGACCGGATTGTCGAACCCAAAGGAACTAAAAGTATTAATACTAACTTTCATTTTATTATTTAGCCTAAAATTAAAGTGGAGTTGCTTTAATCTAAATTAACGACTACTAAGCTAAAGACACAAAACAAAAAGAACGAATTGGGAAATAACTTGAAGGAAAACTCAGTTGATCACGACGATACCCTCAAGAAGAATCTACCTAGACTTCACTTGTTAGTTAACACCGAACCATATGATTTCTTTACTTAGCTTGATCCGTGAGACTCCCTAACGTATATTAAACCCTCTCTCGAGGCGAATAACTTCTAACCCTAGGTTAATTAGTAGAACTCTCGTCCGCTTATAATAACCCCTAGAATAGCAGTAAATCGATCTATGGACTCCCATATTAGGTTTCACCCTAATTCGGCAAAATCTCGTAACCTTATCTCTAGGCGTTCGATCAACTCCGCTTAATTATGCTAGATCTACTCTTAGGCGGGGTCTATTCCTACTCCACCTAAGCACAACAGATTTGGATTAAGTAACATAATTAAGAACAAACTAAGTAATTATCATATAATTCAGAAATCAAATAACAAAATTCATCTAGGTGTCATCCCCTTCAGGTATCTGAAGGGTTTAGTTCATGACAAATAAAGAAAACATCTCAAGAGAAAAGATAAAACAAAACATAAGAAATCCCTAAAACCCCCTAAAGGAATTGAAGGAGAAATCCACCGTCTTGAGTATAACTCCGGCTTCTTGGGATGGATCAACTGGCTAACTTCGAGTAATTCCCTCAATTCTGACCTTTCCGGCTTGGCTTCTAGGCCTAGCTCGACGCTTTCAGCTTCTGCTGAACTCCCCCTTTCAAGTTGCCCTCTTAGGTGTTTATATAGACTTTGTGATGCCTTTACTTGGCCCTTAAGTATCCTAATTCAAGTAGAATTCCTAATAGGGTGTTTGAATAGGCTTTGGAATGTGTTTCTTTGCCTCCAAGTATCCTTTCCCGAATGAAATTTCTCTTTCCGGCGACAGGGACACGACCATGGCACACGCCCGTGTGAATCGTGGCCAGGCCGTGTTTGGACTTTTAATGAAGCACGGCCGTGTGGTCTTTGGGCCAGGCCGCGTCGATTTCTTTCTTGGCCCCATTTGGTCCGTTATAAGCCTGTTTTATGTTCTTTTCATCCTTGTGTGCTTTCCTGGGTATAAAACATGAAAAGAAAGGATTAAGAGCACCCTTTTATATAAATCGAGGCTTAAATTATCCAAAAGCATACTAAATGTGGGATTAAAATATGTTACTTTTGCGGTTCATCACCTACAGTCACTCATCTGCAAGCTGCTCATCGTGTTTTTTGTTACTTGAACGGCTGCCCTGCTTCTGGTCTCTTCTTTTCTGCCTCTTCATCACCTGTACTGAAGGCTTTTAGTGATTCTGACTGGGTTGGTTGCCCTGTGACACGCCGATCTGTGACTGGTTATTTTCTATTTTATGGTGACTCCTTTATTAGTTGGAAGGCCAAGAAGCAAACCACTGTGTCTCGTTCTTCCTCAGAAGCAAAATATCGAGCACTTGCCTCTACTGCTTGTGAAGTTCAGTGGCTTCGATTTCTTTTGTGTGATCTGCGCATACCTATTTCTGGTCCTACTGCTTTGTTTTATGATAACAACTCTGCTCTTCAGCTTGCTGCAAATCCCACATTTCATAAACGTTCTAAACACATAGAAATTGGCTGTCATCTCGTTCGTGAAAAGGTGCAATCCTGTGTTATTAAACTGCTCCCTTGCTCCTCCAAGGATCAACTAGCTGATATTTTTACCAAATCTTTTGCTGCTGTTCCTTCAGATCTTGTTGTCCAAGCTGGGGTTGCTTTCCATACACTCTCCAGCTTGGGGGGCTGTTAGTAGTATAGGTCTAAGTTAACTTATAGTTAGTTAGCAGATATAACAGTTAGTCTGTTACACCTATGTTATTTCTCAATTCTGTTATTTTCTCTTTTCTTTTGTAAGTTGTATATAATCAAGTCTTTGTATGGTGAATTCTTTGAATGCAATCCCCTCACATTTCTTTTCTACACACTTGACCATTGTTATATAATTTATAGATAAAATGTCATTTTGCCATGTTGAGAGTCTTTTTTTTTTTTGCCAAAGCGTTTATAAATAGTTTAAAAAATCACTTTTAACCTTTCAACTATAAATAACTTTCTTTTTTTCTTGGACAACATACAAGGGATATGATAGCAAAATAACAAAATAACTATTGCATATAAATATATAAATTATTTGAACTAACTAATGCTATTGTAAATATAAATGATCAAAATATATAAAATTAAAATATAAAGATTAAATATCAAATGTGAGCATAGTACATAAATCAAAATAACAAATTTACCATTATCTTATAATGACTAAAAAAGAGGAGAAAACTATGTCATTAGTTAGTCTGAATAATTAGTACTATTAATAATTTTGGTGATTGACGTGGATTGTTTTTAAAAAGACATATTCCAACTCATCATGCTAAAATATTTTTTATTAGAAATAGTTTTTTTTTAATTCGCATCAAAAGTTTTATCGGACTAATGAATAATATTAAGTATTTGGACTAAGCATTATAAGAAAATAGGGATTAAATTATTGTATATAAAGAATAAATCTTAATTTTAGACTTAGTAGAGACCTAGAAGGACCAAAAGTGATGTTCGACCAATTTCTATAAAATGCAAAAAAGAAAAGAAAAGAAAAGAAAAGAAAATTGAACATGTGTCAAGTAGAGAGACAAAAAGTGATATTTGACCAATTTTCAATAAATGAGAATAAATATCGAACACGTGTTTATCAGGGTCCTTTCGACTTTTCTTTTATATATAGGTTATAAATTTAAATTATTTTATTTATCTGAATTTAATTTAAATAATAAAATATATTTTAAATTCTTTGTTGGGATAAAAATAAATGAATTTGTATTTGAAAATATAAATTCAAGTTGAATTTCATAAGAGTTAATTTTTTATTGGTTAAAGTCTACTATTAGCTCGCTATTTTATGAAATTTGTGGTTTTGATAATTTTCATATGTGTAATATCACAACAGCTTGTTATTTTCACATATTACTCACTAAAAGTCCAGTTAATGAATTAGCGGTTGTCATTTACGTAAAGACTAAGTTTTCAAAATTCAAAAAATATAATAACTTAAAATGATCGAATTGGATAGTATAGGTCAAATCTACAATTGCACACATAATATAAGACTAATAATTGAATTTAACTAAACAAATTTAACTATTATTGCTTGATTCAGGACTAAAATTTCAAAATTTGAAAAGTACAATGACTAAATTTGACCAATTCGAAAAGTACAATGACTAAAATTGATTAAATTAAAATACAAGGATTAAATTCATAACTTTCTCAAAGTATAAGGACTAATAGTAGAATTTAACCTTTTATTTAATCCATTTTAAAACATGTAATTTTCAAAATCCATATTTTTTTCTATAAACTTTTTTATTTTTTATAAATTAAAATAAATAATATAATATATAACATATTTAAAATAAATGTGTTTATTTTTATAATTTAAAATTAAATAATATAATATATATGACATATTTAATGTATGTAATATTTAAAATAAATTAATTGAATATTTTTCTATTTTCATCTCTATCATTCTTGATAGAGATTTGATTATTTATTCATTCTTATACATTATTGATAATAGTCTGGCCAACTATTAATCTGACAAAACTTAAAGAAATCGAATAAGAATTTTCGTTTTAAGTCTAGAATGAATTACTCTTAGTTTAAATTAGATGAGTCAATTCGTGATTTGTAATTAGGATAGGAATAATTAGGATGGGAATATATAGTGGCGGAGCTAGAAAATATTTTGGAAGCTGGAATTAAATTGTATATTTTTACGATAGTAAAAATGTAATTTCATCATTTTATCTTTATAATTTTTAAATTATTAAATCAAATTTTTATTATTTTTTAATTTACCATTACTAATTTTAAATTTTACAAATTATAAGATGCCTAAATGAAACATTTTCTATTTTAGGGGAGCCGTGGCCCTTGCCAGCCCCCTCTTGGCTCTGTCAGTGGGAATATATCTGATTACCTTGGGTAGCCATAATTGGAGTTATTCTCGATCAATTTGGACTAAATTATTAGTATAGGGATATAACTCAATAGTTAGACTAAATTAGTTCTTTAATTGCTTAGAAAAGAATTAAGGGAGTTTTAGTTCCCCAGATTAGTAATTAACTCTATTAGGATAAATTGAGTGGAGATAGAACAATTAGCTACTATATTAGATAAAATTGTGATCTAGGTTTTTGTTATTGATTGATTATTTCGGTTTAATTTGCATTGTTTATTTCTATTTATGTGATTTAGTTTGAGAAAATTATATTATCAATTTATTTGGATAGGTATTAGAGTAAAATTTAGTGATTAGCGTTATAATTAGTAATAGCTCTCTGTGGGATCGATATTTTTTATACTATTTATCTTAATATGACTTGCGTGTGTAATATTCAATTAATAGTTTTCATTTCATTAATTGAAATTAAATTAAAAGTAATAAATGATGCATAATTAAAAGTGCTACCAAATTTATTGTATTGACTAAATTAAAATTTTGTGAAGGGGTCAAATATAATTTTTACATTATTTTTTAATATTGATACAAGAATAATTTAAAGGAGTTAAAAAATTTAAGCAATTTTACCTTCTTTTTCAAACAAATAATTAGAAATTGAGGGTTTGGGTGTCAAATAATTTTTCAATAAATAAAATGGAGTGATACACTTATACCGATTTATACCTTTCCGTATATTTTGTATTAATATTTGAACAATCGAACTATTGAATTCATCGATATAATTGTATTTACTATGCATGTAAATTTTCTAATTGATCCAACATCTCTATTATATCAAGCTAAAATAGTATATATATTAATATTTATTGAATGATTAAAAGTTCTTTACAAAAAAAACAAATAGCTAAAAATATTTAATTTACGTCAAATTTAACATGCATTATCTATATAAATGGAATATGAAATATAACAGTTAAAATATTAATTGTTTAAAATATGAAAAGGTGTAGTGAACCATTCCTCATAAATAAATCCTTGACTATTTGGTAAAAAGACCTCTCCGGTCCCGTACACTTTTGAAATTGAGCAAATTAATCTTTTTAAAAAATATAGAAACAATCCAATCTCAGTTACTTTTGAAAGTGAGCAATTAAGGACAATTTATCACAGCATTAATGTCTTTTGCCAATTGTGCATAATTTTGATTGGTACAATAACAAATTTAGCCCTCAATGTTTACATATTTTGTTAATTTGGTCTTGATTCTAAAAAAAATCAACAAATTCAGCCTCAACATTTACACATTTACAAAAAAATTTATGGACTAAATTGGTTAAATCATGACCAAATTGAAAGAATGCGTAAATTATGAAAGCTAAAGTTGTTATGTAGAATTGATGAAAGACATTAACGTTATGATTAATTGCCCTTAATTGTTCACTTTCAAAATTGATAATTAAATTATTTCAATTTTTTTAAGAATGACCAAATTTCTTAATATCAAAATTAAGTAACAAACAAATCTTTTGAGATTACTATTTTTAAAGAAAATCATCTCCTCTCTAGCTCAAGCCATGGTTGAAGCATCTAAAACTTGAGGAGATAAAAAATTAACCCAACCCAATAAGAAAAGAGAGCCTATTGTGCAGTTTAAAACTATTACAGCCCAAAACACACATTACATTCCCAGATTTCATTAGTTGAAAATCTATGACAATCAATCCCACATGAAGGTTGATGTTATGGTTTATAAATATGATATAATTTGATTTTTTTTTAATTTTTTTAATTTAAACCACTAATACTATTAACAAATTTTAGATAATTAACTGATAAGGCTTCTTTTTTTTTTTTTTTTTCCAATAGTTTAAGTAATGAGATTAAGTTGTTGTTTGATAACATTAAATCAGTTTAAAATTAATGTTTTTATTGATTTAATTTTAAAAAAAATATTGTTTGATAATTCATAATAAAAAAAAGATAGAATTTTTTTATAAAAAAGTGTGAAAAATATAAGTATATCGAATTTTTTTATAAAAAAAGTGTGAAAAATATAAGTATATAACTATTGATCACTTAATGTAAAATTTATTTCAAATATTTTTTTTTATTTTATCATTATATCATTCTTTAAATATTTTTATTTTATTGTAATATTATATTATATTTTAAAAAATTTACGTTTAAAGTTTAAATTTATTTAAAATAATGTGAATTTTTTAATAAAAAAAGATAAACATATAAAAAAATTATATTTATCAAACAATCTAATTATATTTGGTACCTCATTTTAAGTGATATACTAACAAAAATAGAACATAAATTCAACACTTAGTTTTTCAATGTTCAATTTTTTAAATACTTGATTTTTTTCAGATTACCAAACAACACCTAAATTAAATTAATTTTAGATGATAAATTAGTGGAGAAATAATTGTTTGGATTGTCATAACTTAACCATTTTAATTACATATAAAATTTAAAAGGTTTTATTTTCATTTTTTAAATGGTTAAATTCTATTATTAGACCTTGTACTTTGTTTAAACTGTTGATTTAGTACATTTACTTTAATTTGATCAATTTTAGTCTTTGTACTTTTTGAATTGGTCAATTTTATCTCTATACTTTTTGAATTTTGAAAAAAATAGAAGGAAATTAAAGTTTCAAGATAAACTCGTTGGTATCAAGAATTTGCTTAGATAACGGCTGGTTAGTTTCTTTTTCTTTTTTAGGTCATACAAATTTGTAGTTGTAGAATGCCTTTGTTTTAAAAGTTGAAAGCTTTGGTTAGGAAGTTTTAGGATTAAATTGGTAGAATTAGTAAATGTGAAGGGTTAAATTTATTAAATTATTTAGAGTTATGATCAAATTGATAGAATATGTAAGTATTGAGGATTAGATGTATTATTATATCAATTAAAAAAAGACTTTCCATTATCAATTTAACAACAAGTGACCAAAATAAGAATACAGACATATTTTAGTGATGATTTGTATAGTTTACCCTTAAAATTTTTTTTTTTTAATACTGGAACGTATCTCATATTGTACTTCTCCTATTCCAAATGTAAAAGCGTTAATTATTACCCATATTTAAGGTTGCATAATATTATATATTATTCTTAATTATAATTCATAAATTATAATTTAAAGTTAATAAACATCCACAATTAATTGTTTCATATTAACAAGTTCTAAAAATCATTAAAATATGCTAAATTTATTTATTAATTATGCGATAATCTGTAAGACGAAACATGACAATTATAATATTAAATTAATAGTTGAGACCCACTATTTTTAAAACAAATTTATTTTTTTCATTTAGTTCTAAAATAAATTATTTTAATGATTTTAAAATTTATTTATAATCAATTTAATATCGTATATGCAAAGTAAGGAATAACATTATTTATGTTATTATGATTTTATTTAATATAAAATTGTAAGTGCAATAATTAAATTTAAAAAAAAACACAATTATTAATTTAATATAATTACATTGGTATGTATGATTATCTTGTGTATTGCATAAGTATACAAACTAGTTAGCGAACTAATGGCTAGAACAAATTATATCAAATTGAGATATGCAGACTAACTCTTTAAGTTGAATTCAGTACAAGGGCGAAAATCAGAATTTAACCAACTTAGAATCTCATATTTTATGTAGTCATATTTCTTTCTCTATCAAAATTAATATTTTATAACTTTTAAATATACAAATTATATTGTTAATCGAGTCTTAACTCGATTTGTATGGGCATTGTTGTCAATGTAGGAGGATGTGAGTTCGAGTGCACTAATATTATTATCCTCCTATTTATGGGTTGGAAAAAAGTTATAAGTAATTTTAAGCATTATGCAAAAAAAAAAAAAAATCATCATCTATAATAAAATTATTCAAAAAAACATATATAGAAATGATACTGGTCGATCAATCCATTGGTTTAGAGGGAAATTACTTTCATTAATTAAAATCTCAATTTGACATTATGTGGTTCAAATTTGAATTTAACTTTAATCAAATTATAACTTTGTACCTAAAGTATATATTTCATTCTTATAATTTAAATAACAAAAATCCAAATATAAATTTTTAAAATTTTAAATAATTAAACCAATAAGAGGTGATAACGTCTTTTATATCTTCTTAAGTTCTATCTAGACCTGTTCATGGTCGGGTCGTCCGCTCAGGCTTGTTTAAAAACAGGAGGATTTGGAAAAAAAAATACGAGACTCGAAAAACGGGTTAAGTAAAATTTAATACCCGTTTTTTATATTGGCCGAACCTTGGGTAAGATTCTTTTTTCTTTTTCTTTTCTTTTTTTTTTTTTTTGCTTAAGTCTGGCTTGGCCCGAATATGTTATGTTATAAAAATAATTATATTGATAATATATGTTAAATATTAATAATTATATATATTAAATCACAAACCCAATAATAATTAAACTCATTACTCAAAACCTAAATAAATAAAAAAACTTTACCCAACTTAAAATATAAAATTTTAAAAATTATATTTAACACAATAAAACAATTATTATATTTATGGTAGTGTTTTTAATACAAATAATTTTTAATATATTTTTAATGTGTCAGAAAACTTTTATTTTAGCCTTTTTTTAGTGCATTAGTGTATCATATTTAAAAGAAAATATTGTTAAATAAAAAGTAATCTAAGAAAATCAAATATGAGTAGGCTGAGTCCAGATTTACCTTTCTTAAATTAGGTCGAGCTTATAAAAAAAATTTAATTTTTGAGCCGGACCGGACTTAAAAAATTGATCTAAATACTTTATATGAGCCCGACCTGACCCATGAATACATGTAGTAGTAACCTTTTATTAATAAATAATATGGCTCCAAAAATAAAAGAAAATTGGTTGAAATCTATAATTAATTAAAGATTGTGGACCCAATGGGCTGATTTTGGTATTGGAGAATACAAATCCACCAATGCCTTCAAATCTAAGCCAAATCCCAAAGAATCTCATCTCATAGTTCATATCCAGAAATTTGTTTCTTCCAATAAAAATCAAATATATCATTTATTATAAATATTTTTGTGGGGAAATAAGATGGTCACTTTATTGGATTAATTTATGATGGGGTTGAGGAATAGGGTACTTTGAGACAGTTTCAAAAAACAAAGGTGCGTGGTCTCTACTCCACCAAAATGGAAAGACTTTGGTCCCTCCATGAGGGTTTCTTCTCCTTTATATTGCAACTCTTTTCTCTCTTTTTTTCAGCCTTTTGCTTGCAACTTTGGTTTTTCCATTTTAAAGTATAAACAAATTTAAGTGAAAGTAAAAATTTGAAAGAAAAAAAAAAGTGGAATATATTAGTAAAAGTATTATGAAGACTTTGTACTACGAGTTAGGTTACACAAAAATAGTCAAATTAGTCTCTGTATATTAGATCCAAGAGTAAGTAAGTCTTATTAAAAAATCAATCCATTTCTGCTGCTAAAAATTGATCTATGTATGTAAGCATGAGGTACATATGACATGATATATGTCACTATTTGGTTATTTTGTCAATCACATCAGTTTTTAAAAGTACAAATGAATGAATTTTTTAACAAAAATGATCGAATTGTTCTTTAATCTAATGTAGATGGACTAATTTGTTATTTATTGAGTAGATAAAACAAAATGCAACCGACTCTTAATACAAGAACCTCCATTATATATACTTTATCATGTCTATTATAAATGTAGCAAATGCTATATAAATATTTTAAATAAAATCTTAAATATCTATTTTATGTGAAAAAAGAATTGGGTGATTGAGATGGTGAATATATATAATAAGTTAGGATTAGATTGAGTGGAGTCAAATATAGGTATAGTTAACAAAGTTATAAGCAACAACAACAATAATGTAAAGAGTCAACGAGAACAGATAGGAATTGAATGATCATCTTATTAACCTAAAGTTGAGTGTATATAAAGGAATCAACTCAATTAATATTCAAGGAGTTCTCAACAACAAAAATTAATGGAGATAAAATAGTAAAGTCGAAAATGAAAAACAAACTAACCAATATTGAAAACTAGAAACTAAATAACAAATAAATTAAAGGAGTAAATGTTAAAATTATATACCAACTTTGATTTAATATGTCATGAATTTTGTTTTATATGATACGATATTGGTTCTATTTTTTTTTTTTGAGATTTCTGATCCTATATTTCTTGTTATACTATATGTCGACAATGACAATTGATCGCAAAGCAATAAGAAAGAAAAATAAGAATAAGTAGATTTTACGAGAAAAACCCTTATTGGAAAAAAAAAAAAACTATAGATAGAGGAGTATAAATTCACTAATGTTGAAAAACAACAATACAAGAGGTTTGCGGCTATGCGTAGTTTTTAAGGGCTAAACAACTTGTCTAATAAAAGAACTATAATTTTATATGGATTCAACTTGTGCGGCAAGATTCGGCCCTTGGATCTTCGACCCCTAATTTTGTATCTCTATTTTATTTCTTTAACAAGTGCGTTGCACATCGTATTTTTCAGGCTGAATCAAACGGGATTCGAGTTATACAACTCTAATACTTCTCTTACGTTTGAGATTTTAAATTTCTATATTTTAATTTTGACATAATTTGATACCTTAATTTTTTTTTGTTATATACGGATACCAAATTAATTCTTTTAGCTTACAAATATTAAACTAATAAATTTAACAGAGAATTTTTTAAAATAAAATTATAGATATTAAATTCCAAATATATTGTGAAAATAATGTAAGATATAGCGATGTGTTACATAAATTGAAGTTATAAATTATGATAAAATTTATATAAAATATTAGGAAAAAGAAAAGAGATGTTGGAAGTATCGTCCACGTTGTTTGTCGGCCCCTTTAATCATAAAAAGGAAATAAAGAAATAAGAGAATGAAGAAACCAGAAACAGTCCCCTAGATTTTATTCCAAAGAGATTAGTGGGTGCAGTTGACCATGTCCTGTCTCTCCCCCATTAAACTTTCACATCAACTTATTATTATTTTTTATTAAATTAACTAATCTCATACACATACAAGTGGCTCTTGATGAAGAGATAAACTAAACCATCATCAGCAGATAAGGACTCCTTTTATCACTTCTAATGACTCCACCTCATCAGTCTAATCACTTGGATAGAATTCCTCATCTTATTTCTTTGTATTGGGTGCCCCATCAGTTCAAATATTTTAAGCCCCTTGTTTACTCACACCATGGAAGATATACTCCGAAGGACCCAATGGGAAATCAAGACTTTTGTGAATCAAAATAGCTTTCAATAGGGGTTTATATAGGTCTCGATTTTAGGGTTTGTTTTTCTTCATCCATAATAATTAATATTTATATTGTTAGTATATTTCTACAAGATTAAAAATTATTGGCATGTGTTTTTTTTTTGTTACACTTTATGAGGGAATGGATTACTTTTTGAATCTTGTAATTGAAGTTTAAAATTTTCATTAATAATGTATTAAATATTTTTTAATATTTATTAGAGTTATATTTTTTTAGGTCAATATTCTTATACTTCGTCAAGTTAATATTGTCGGAAGACTGTAATTCATACTATATAATCAATGGTACTTATTTCATCACTCTCTTGCCTCGTAGATCTTGCAAGGCCCTATCATAGACTTACTCGAGTTGACCTATGAAGACAAGACTCTCCATAACCACTAAAGGCACGTGTTTGAAGTTCATCATAACTTACCAAACTTACTATCTAAAGGGCAACTGGTAGCATAGGAACCACTCAAAGAACATCGTTTAAGGGGACATGAAAATAAATCATTGTTTTGTCTAATGTCCTCCTTACCCTCATTTCCATTACATCTTATGACTCTCTACACAGCCAACATGTGAACTATCACCAAGCACCACCTCATATCCTTTGTATTGAAAATTACAATTGGTTTGTAATATTATTAATAAACCTACATAACGCAATAAAAAGGATATAACTCGATGCGTGATGATGGTTGATGTATTTTGGGGTCGAGTAGGTTAGACCTAATTAGGTAAAATATTATTAAAAGAAAATAAAGTTATAAGGATGTTGAAATTTGTGCTTCAATATGCTCTTTGATACCTAAGTTAGCAGGAAAAAACATATAAGAAATGGGTCAAATTTAAAAGTACAATGCTTAGATCAAAGAGTATAAATTATTGTTGATACAAAGTATGAATGTTGGTAGTTGGAGACGATCCACACAATAGTCGTGTGGAGAGCTGTAATGTACATGTTTCTAGTTTTAGAAGTTTCTTTAGAGAGATTTGGTGAGACCTAGTTAGTTGAAAAGAAGTATATTGTCTTCATTTAACCATGGGGATTGTTTTTATACTCTTGGTGTAATAGCCCAAAATAGGGCTTAGTCGGAATAGTGGTTTCAAGACCACAAACTCGAAGTAAAAATATTTAATTTATGAATGTTTTAGAGTCTATGACATGTTGGGTGATGGTGTGCAAATTTTGTTAAGTAATTTTTATCGATAAAGTGCCCAATTTTATTATTGGGATTAAATTGCAATAAGTTGCAAAATATGAGGTCCAAGAATCTTTAAGTATGAAATAGCTTGGATTATCAATTTGAGGTCTATAATGTGATTAAATTATTGTGTGGAAACTTCGTTGAGAAATTTTATCGAAAAAGTGTTTAATTTGGTTAGTAGGATTAAATTGTTATAGGTGCGAAGTGTATGTTCCAGATGATAAAGGGTGTGATTGTGATGGGTTTTTAAAGTGAAGGTCCTTATGAAGAAATTAGTCCACTTATAAGTTGATGAAGATATTTGTTTGGTATTTTTGAAGTTAGTTGAAAAGAAAAAGGGCAAATTTGGAAGTTAAGTTAAATGGTAATAAGACAAAAATAGTAAAAAAAAAAAATATCATTCTTTCCTTCTTCTCCAGCCGAATGTGAGAAGAAAAATGGCAGCCATGGGTGAGCTCCATTCGGCCAAGCTTCTATGGCTTATATAGGTACGGTTTTTGTCCCGTTTTTAATGATTTTCATATTTTTGAGATCCTCAAAGCTTAATTTGTCTATTTCTACCATTAATTTGAAGTGTAATCAAAGTTTAAAAAAATATACCCATGTTAGATAAGCATGTATTTTGATATCTAATGGTAGAATATGGATGTTTGAGGTTAGGAGAGCGATGTTTGCTAAATGATTTTCGGTGAAAACGAGTAAAACGAGTTAATCGGTAAAAGTTGTTATTGTTCATAAGTATGTGTTATAGTAAGAATTTGAAGTTGCTATAGAAGGGAAAAATGTCCAGCATGTCATAAAACATAAGAAAAAGGAATAAAGTTTAATTTTCGAGCCTAGGGGCAAAATCGTAATTATGCAAAAGTTTAAGGGCAAAATTGTAATTTTGCTAAAGTTTGAGTTAGGGACTGTTTTGAGCAGTATATTAATAAAATAAGTGAAATGTGATGTTTTAGATCCCGAAAAATGAGATTTGGACCTAGAACTGGAGGAAAATTGAAAATCGAGAAAGTTGGTAAAATGGTCGTTCGGCATTCGAGGTAAGTTCGTGTGTCAATAATAATGCAACATCGTGCTTGAATTGTAATTTTCTATTGATATGGCATAAATTGTATGATTTAATATGTTTAGGAGAAGTTGATGTATGATATGGAAAATGTAGCTCCAGATATAAATTATTTAATGACTATGACTCAAGGAAACAGCTTAACTGGAATTTGAATGAATGGAAAGAATATGAAAATAGCATGTTATCGTATTGCTTATTATTTTCATGCAAGCTTACTAAGCGTAAAGCTTACTCCCTCCTTTCCATTCTTTTAGTTTTGTTAGGTCAGCTCAGGGTTGGAGATCGTCGGAGGCAGCATCACACTATCGAGCCATTATCCTAGGAGTATTGGCATGTATAAGGATTTAGTTTTTCTATGACAGATGTTGTTGTGATTAGCCAAATGTATTAGCTTATATTGATTTGTTAATTACAGCCATGAGATGTGGCTTATAATGATTTTGGCTCGTAAGCCTATTTGTCCATAGTATAAGTGATTAAATAGATGACAATGTCAAATGCATGTGTCTGAAAAGTTTTAAATTTTGGGCGAAATTTGGTAACCCGGTTTTGTATGATTGTAAATTTTAAGTCCGATAATGCCTCAAACCCTATTCTGGTGTTGGATACGGGTGAGAGGTGTTACACTTGGGACAAGTGTATGTCTTAAAAAGCTTAGGAGTTGAGTCATGGTGACCCTTCAACACATGTGTTTAGATGTAATGAAATAGTCAGGTGTTGCCTCTAAGAACCTTTTAGTCTATATGATTCGGCCATATAAGTTGGATAGGTAACAAAGAGAGGACCAAGAGTTGACCCTTTAGTAGTGTAACATCCTGAATTAGGGGTTGGTTGCAATTTTATTATTTTATTATTTTCGTGTGATTGCTTGAAGAATGCATATGTTATGGTCTAGTCATAACCCCGGGTCAGGTCTGACTTAGGTTTTAAAAACTTCTTTTTAGCACTTAAGAGGAAAAAGCCAAGTGAGGAGGTTTTAAATAAATTTTGGTGCGAAACATGCCACAAGGAAGCAGCTAGTAGAATGGCTTGGGGCGCTAGGGTGCAAGGGGGCTTCAGGAGGTAAGGGGTTCGAGTCTGGGTGATAGCATGTGAGTGTTTTAATTTTTGCGTTAAAAAGGGGAGTGGGCCAGGGACGACTTAAAAGAAGCTTGTCAGGGATTATGGCATAAGGAACGCCTTGGCAAAGTGGCTTGGGAGCGCCACTTAAGGGCCCGGGGGCGTTTGGACTCAAGTTCGAGTCATGCTGGAAGCAAAATAGGGTTTTATTTTGTTTTTGGGCGTTGAAGCTAGCGGAGGGAGAGCTTAAAAGAAATTTCGACGGGTTTATGTCACAAATAGACGCCTTGGCCGAGTGGCTAAGGGCGCTATAGGAGGGCTGCGGCATTGAGGTCTCGCGTTCGAATCCTGATGGAAACGCAAGTGCGTTTTATTTTGTTTTAGCGTTAAAGCAAGGGGAGCAGAGGAATGAACGCTTAAAAGGAAATTATGATGCGATTATGTCACGAAAGGAGCAGTGACAGAGTGGCAGGAGGCGAGGAGTGTTTCTCCAGGTCTCGGGTTCGAGACCTAGGGGCAGCAAGGTATGGTTTTATTTTTCTTTCTTTTTGCCGGCGTGGGAGTAGTGGCCTGCATGGGCTCCCAATTTGATGAAGACAAATTGATTTTTGTTTTCAATGTTGTTGGAGGTATGGGAACTATTATTTTTATTTTTATTTTTATGGGAAGAGGGGATTAAGAGAATGGGTAAGATTTTTATTTTATTCTTATTATTGGAAGAAGGAAATAAGTGATGGGAATTTATGTTTTATTTTTGGTGATGGAGATTTAGCACATTGGAAGCATGGCCGAATTTCTTCAATTTGTTTTGCCTTTCTTTCAAAATTGTTCTTGGCCGAATGAAGCATGGCTTAGGGACCTCCACAATCAGTTTTGAAGCTAGCAAGGGAGGTGCCGAAAGTGATTATTTGGTTTCCCTTTTCTTTCCATTTTGTTTTGGCCAAATTAGGGAGACCCCAAGGGCTGAGTTTCGGTTTTGGAAGAAGTCCTAGGGTGGTGTTTCGGCTTGGAGGTACACTTGCTTGGTGTGCCAAGTTTGCTCCTTCTTTCTCCCTTCTATTTCGTGTGGAGTAGCCGAACCTTATAGCCCATTCCTTACTCTCTTTTTCATCGTCATTCGAGTGCTCTGGGTCACAAGTAGCTCCAACCGATTCTCGGTAGAGGGTGATTTCGGGAAGTAATTGTTTGTGGTAAGCAAAGGGTGGTAAGTACTCCTTTTTGGCATATGGTTCCTTTACTTTTTAATTGGTGTGCCGAAAGCTTGAGATCGGGCCTTAGTAAGGTTGGCCGAATGTGTATAGTATCTTAATAATGTATCTTTTTGTATGTAGCCGACGCTAGGGTGCTTGGAAGGAGTCTTTCGGGTTTTGAGTCTTCAAGGTAAGAGGTTATCGATATTCGGCCAAAGGCCATTTTTGGTATCTAAGTATGACCGAATGTGCACTATGGGTTTAGGGGCAAATCGGCCAAGGGGAAATCGGAGGTTTTCGAGTTTTCAAATCACGTTGGTAAGTGCTAATAAAGGTTCGGCCTAAGGCCATATTCTGTTTTGGGTACGATCAATCCTTCGGGATATAATGGTGTGGCTGAATGGCCTTGTTAATGACCCTATGGTTTGGCCGAATGTAGGAGCAAGGGATCTAGTACGGTAGATCGATTCTTCGGGATTCACTTAGACTTACGTTTAATCAGGTGTGTAAACTCTTACACACTTTATTAGTATAGACTGTTATTATGATGATATATATTTAACCTCTCATGTAGTAACTTTGCCTTGTGGGCATAAGCTTGGATTTCGGGTAAGTCCCCTATTACTTGATCTATGATGTATGTTGTGTATGCCATCATATGCTATTAAATGTTATGCTATATACAAATGCATGATATATGGGATCATGATACTTGTTATGTGAGCATGATGATGGTGGGATTGATGAGAGGAGGGAGATGATCTCTATGGACTGTCGCCAGTGGTTTTGACCACACGATGGGTTGGCCCCATCATTTGATATTTGTGACTTCGGTCACCAGTGGTTTGGTACCACCAGTGGTTTTGACCATACCATTGATATAATTTGTGACTAAGTCCCAGTGGTTTGGCACCACCAGTGGTTTTGACCACATATTGATATTTGTGACTTCGGTCACCAGTGGTTTGGCACCACCAGTGGTTTTGACCACATGTTGATATTGTGACCTATGGTCATCAGTGGTTTTGACCAGACGATGGGTTGGCCCCATCACTTGATATATTTGTGACTTCGGTCACCAGTGGTTTGGCACCACCAGTGGTTTGGTACCACACGGGGTAGAAAAAGGAGTATGGATGGCTAGCTTGGGTTGCATAATTGCATGTCTTACTAATATCTTGTGTATGAGGTGCATTTTCGGGTTGGGGATTTATACACTGAGTCTTGGTGACTCACCTCTTCCCATATCATTTTGCAGGTGAGTAGATCGCGAAGATGGAGCCGGAGAGGACTCGAGGCGGCCATGCTTGTTCCTTGGACTTGAAATTTTATTTCGCACCGTTAAAGCTTATTATTTGCTAAATTTTGGTTTGGTTTGTAATATGGCCGCTAATTATTATTTGGATGTTTAAGTAGTTGCTTTTACTTTACTTCTATTATACTACTAATGAACTTATAAACTGTTAAATCAAGCGGTTAAAAGTAACGTTTTCAAAATAAGTACCCGTACGCGTTTTCAAAGATGTTACCATCGGGTAGCAAAATTTACCAAGTTAACGATAACTCCGATGTTTCTAAAAATTTGAAAAAGGTTTCAACTCAACCGTGTTTATCAAATCAACCCATCTGAGTTTTAGCAAACACCGTTTTATAACCTCAACAATATTTTCAGATTTCCACTGTTAATCCAAATCATTCAAAACGTTTTTACTCCGTAACATACCAGATCCGGTCAAGGCTCGTGGGCCGGGTTTGGGGTGTTACAAGTAGGTCCTTTCAAGAAGAGTTTGGAAATGTATTTTTTGGTGGTCAACAAGTTAACTATAAAGGGCCCTTCAAGCGTGGTGGAGATGCATAAAAATTGCCCCTAGTCTGTGGGGAGGCTACAAAGTAGCCTTCCTTAAGACCATATGTAGTTAGCAGGGTGTGATTACCAAATGTGATCAAGTTGTGTGTGAAATGTGCATGTGGCAACTATTGAAGTAGTGAATATGCAAATCTAAGAGATGGAACATGTGGAATGTTTAAATATTAGGATAAACAACTTTTCATTTGTTAAATAGTAACATGTTGCGCTATAAATGGTCATGGAAATAGTTGAAATGACTACATTAAATACAATGATAGTATATTGGAAAGCCTCTGAAACAATTGAGGACGTTTTGATATGGACTTCTATAACAGAGGGATTAGATGCATTTTGGAAGCTATTATTTGCTTTTCAAATTTTCAAAAGAAAAGAAATTTTTCTAAAGAAATTTTTCTAAGGGAAACTTTGCTAAAGTTTGATGGTGGTAAGTCTTCATTTTTTTTTATATTTGAATATGGGAATGTGATTTGAAGGAAATTTTTGGTACATTAGTTTCACACTTTTTTATTTTTGGTTTTACGATATTAGAAATCAAACATTTGAAATTTGTTTTATGATTGATTTTTTCTTATGGTATACTTGAGTAGTATATTGGTAAAGATTTAGGGTTTATGGTTAGGAGTAAAAGAAAAAATTCCAAATGGAAACAAGGGAAATTGAAACATAACTGGAGGAAGTAGATAGGGATTCCAATTATAGAGAATTTTATATTCCCAATACTTGAGATTACGTCGGTGTCGTAGCAATCATGAAGACACGCAACAAACGCTACATGTAAGAGCTTTAGGTCATAACAAACCAATATTTGAAATCACCATTCTTGATAGGCCAAGATGTATGAGTGATGTAGAAGAGCCTTGAAAAAGAAAGAGGGATTAAGATGAGTTCTTGAAAGTTAGGTTGAAATTCTACAGAGAGAGTTTTTTAAATTGAGAATTATTTATTGGATTTAGATTGGAGATTGTATGTTTTTAGGTTTTAAATTATTATTTGATCATTAGGTTTTAGATTTGGAGAAGATTAGATTGGGTTTATGGGAGGTCCAAGTTGAATTCTTAGGAAGCGAAATTAATTCTCGCTTCATCGTTTGCATTGTTCTTTGTTAATATAGGATTTTTGATGTTTAATACTTGTTAAAATAACTTGGTTCTTTGTTTTGGTTATGTAGTTGAAGTTGAGGAGGTGGTTAAAAGCTCTAATGCAAAAGTTGTCGATGAGTGATTTGGTTTGTGCATTATATTTTTTTTATAAACATTGTGTTTTTGCCAATTGATTGCTTAAGATTTAATTTAAAATTTTTATTAGCTCAATTGTTAATTGGAAAATTGGTTGGTTGATTGTAAGTAAGGTATGCATGTATGTTGAAGTATATGATCTTGTAGAAATTGATTGCTTGGAATAGTTGCTTGGATCATTAAATATGGAATAAAGTTGCCTCTGATTTTGTGTTGTATTTGGCTATTAGATTGTGTCGAGAATGCTTATGGCATTAAAGATGCCCCCGATTAAACGATTTTGGAAAGTTATTGGGTAAAGTTGACATGTCATAAGGTATACATAACACTTTGTGCATTCTTGGAGTGTAAGTTGGATGAGTTATGTTTTACACGTACCAGAGATTCATTATATGTATTTACATATTTATTCATTTTCAAAGAACCAGATGGATATCTGCATACACGGTACATTTCCAAGTTCAGTTAATTAGGGCTAACTTTAACAAGGAATTGCTAATTTAATTTAGAATGAGAATTTATTATTAGATGATTATGCTAGTTAATGTTGTGTGATAAGACTAAATATGCAAAATGTTTTCATGTAGCATATGATTGTAATGTAGTCTTATTATGTACGCTTATCATGTATGATGTTTTAAATGATTTTGGTAAAATGTTAAGTGGTGTTTATATGATGTAGTTGATATATGTCTAGTATTCTTTCAATTTAGCTTTACCATAAAGTTTTGTTGTAAATTGGATATAGACCACTAAGCTTTGAGGAAAGCTTAACATGTAGATTTTTGTTTCGTGCACAGGTTACAAGAAGTTTGAGTGTAGTTTTTATAGGTGAGCAATATTGTTCCAAGAGTTCTTAGCAAAATCAATTGAGTTGTGATGGTTTTTCGACTTTTCTAGTAGTTGTGGCATGTAATTAGGTCACTAAACTTGTCTTTTAAGATTTTTTTTGTATTAAAGATCCTTGATGTTTTATCCTTTGGTATTTTGATATATTCTTGAAGCCTTTCGAACTCTTATGTTGTTATTGTTTCAATTGTATAAATGAGAATTCATGTTATGAATATGGAAATATGACTCTTTCATTTACTTTGGAGTCCAGATTTTGATTTAATGTGTTTTTAAGCATGATATTATATGTATGGACTTGATTTGATATGTATAACTTGTTGATATTTGTATTAGTTTAGTATCTAACATATTTAGGTGATTGCAAGACTTGAAATGCTAATTTTCTATATTTTAAGGCTTTGTCTCAAGACAAAAAGACCATGTTTGCCTAAAACATGCATTTCCAAGTGTATGTCTAAAGACATAGTATGCATGTCTTAAGACACGGGGACTAAGTCTCGAGACATGCAAGTAGACATATTCATGGGTCAATTTACTTATCCAAGCCTAAAGTCCTATTTGAAATTTGAGAAAAGTTAGGACAAAAATATTAGGCTTGAAAAATAGGCTTGGATAAAAAATATTATTTAAAATATAGGTCGAGCTCGAACATTCAAGGCCCAAGCCCGTCTCAACTCATTTCTAAATTTCTAATCTATTATATTATGCAATTTATAACATATACAAAAATTAAATCTATATTAATATATAATACTATAATGTAGACAATAAAAAAAATTAATATGCATATATATAATTTTAATAAGTGAAAAATATATAAATTTATTAAATATTAATTTAAAAATATTATAAATATTTTACAAATAATTTTAAATAATATGTACGGGCTTAAAATGGGCTTAAATTAATCGTTTAAAAATATGAACAGATTTGAAATAAATTTTAGGCCTATTTTTGACTTGAGTCAAACTAAAATAAGTATAAAATATATTAATACTGTACTGGACAAACCTAACCTGTGAACGTGCAAGTCAATACTAAAATATAGTTCCAAAGATTATAGGTCTCAAAATATGGACTGTTATGTCTCGAGAATGGTTCACTAATGCATGATATTGAATCCTATTTTGAATAATGGCCAAGAGGATGACTCCAGTGACCAATGTTATGTTTTATATCCGCTCATCTTCTCTGATTAAACTTGGATCGACAGCCTAAATACAATATTTCGTGATGATTCTTGGTTTAATTGATTGATTCAAGTGTCAAATGTTGCTATTCGTTCATGCTATTTATTTATGTATTATACCTAAACTGCCAAAATTCGTCATATACTTTAATTTTATTATTAAATTCAAAATTCAACAAATATATTATTATTACATGTAATTGAAATAAATTAATATTAAATTTAACAACTAGATTTAAGTTGATCAAATTATGTAATAACAAGAAATTATTGACATAAATTTCGCATTAAAAAGAAATAAACTTGAACACCAAATCATGTTTGTTTAATGGGAAAATAGTTTTCCTTTCAATAGCAATCCAAGAAAAGCGAATTTAGTGAAAAGATGAAGAAATATATTACATTGATTAAAGAAAGTACAGAGATAATATACGAGACAAAATGACAAACAAATCTCTATACAAAGAGTTGCGATTTTCCATTTTTGTTTTCCCCAGAAAATTAACAAAGAAAAAACGGTGGCACCACCACCGCAAAATAAAACTTTTTTTTCCGATCACTTTTTCGCCGTCTTCTATTTACAATGCAAATTACCCAAATCAAAATCACCATCAATATCCGACCAACTCCGATACCCACCCAACATCAGGACCCGACCCGGTAGGATCAAGTAGGTCAAGAGAATTTTCCTCACTCAGCTTAGCGTACATCCTTGTCCTCAAGTCTCTCCCGGATTCCACTCTCTCCATTGCAGGTTCCTCAAACGCATTATTGCTTTCCCAGAGCTCAAACTTACTGAGTCCGGACCGAGTCGGTGTACGAGTTGGAGTGAGAGGAGAGCCGGGTCGGAGCATGGAGCTCCTTGGAGAAACAAAACATGATCCCCGAGAACAAGTAGTTCCCATTTTAGCTTTACCAATCTGTAGATTACGTACGGAAGAGGTGAGTTCACTTACCGAGTTAAATGAGCCGCTCGGCGACGTAGGTGGTGAGTCAGAAGGTGGAGATATTGGAGGCGAAGCCAAAATGGAAGTTGGTGAAGAAACATAGTCTAAACGATAGCGGATAGGCGAGCCGAAGTAATCCATATCACTTGACCCGGACCCGGACCCATTCCCTCTCGGGCTCTGCTGCGGTAAGACCCGTAGTTGCTCCGGCGTGTGAGCAAAAAAGCAAACCCTCCGTTTACAACAAGTACCGTCCTTGCATGGCTGAGTCCGGTAACGAGTTGGGTGGAGCCAACACTCAAACACGCCATGAGCGAACTCACACGAATCGCCTTTTTTACAGTTTCCTTTGCGGAAATCCGGGCAAGCGGATCCAGAGTAATGCAACTTCCTCGGATCCCTCCGCCGAGCCTTCTCCCCTGGGTGAGCGTACGGACACTCGGTCCAGTCATGTGACCTGCCACGAGCACACCTCCTCACCTTGAACTCGTACATACGGAAATGGTCGCACGAGAATGCATCGATGATGTGTACGTCGGAGTCGTCGCTAAGGGTGTCGGGATCGAGATCGTTCGAGGGGAGGTAACGGCGGAGCGCCGTAAGGTATTCGACGGGACAAGGGCTGCAGGGTGCATTGCGGTTAAAGCCGACGGCCGAAAAGTTATCCGCCGAATCATTTAACGGTTCCCAGTCGGGGATATTGACAGTGGGGAAGGGTCGTGTAATGGGTTTTCTGATCATCATATTTTGGACATCCTTCGTTCTGCTATTGTAACTTGTTGGGAGAGGACGGTTCCCTTTTAATATAAACTGCTTTTCTAACCCCTAGTTGTTTCCCGTTAATCATGGTTGAGTTATTTTATATTGTAATTTATATATTACTGAGATTAAATTTAACTTGAGTCGAGTGGAAAAAATGTATAATAGTCGTATTTAAGACTTTATTTAACCAAAAAAAAAAAGATATATGAGATTTTTTTTTTATTTCTTTTGTGTTTATTATTGGGTAAATTGCACCAACAGTCACTCAACTTTGATGCAGTTGGCAAAACAGTTACTCTAATTTTAATTCAGTCACTAAATTTTTAAAAAATAACAAATCAATCCTACTAATCATTTTTCGTTATAGATGTAACAGAAAAGTGACATGGCATTTAATCGGCCATCACGCTATTTCGAACCCAAAATATATATAAGGGTAAATTAACCAGCAGTCACTCAACTTTGATCTCAATGACAAAATAGTCACTCAATTTTCAATTCAATCACTCAACTTTTAAAAAATAACAAATCAGTCCTACTAACTTTCAAAAAACTAGACACCCAAAAAGAAAAACAAATAAAAACCCTTGAATGAATTCTTCTTGTTCAGGAAGAAAGCTGAAAACCATGGCTTCCTCATTTTCATTACCCCAAAATACCATTTTCGATATCCTTTTCTAGATTACCCAGTCCGACGCAACCACAACTTTCATTGTTGACCATCTCCGACTCTCTTCTTCTATTCTATCTCTCATCCTCCTTTGCTATAATACCCAGTCCGATTTCGACATTGGGATCTTGCTAATCACTGACCCGACCCAGAATTTCAGTTGTTGACATTTGGTTGTCCCTTTGGAGAAACCACTTCCTTTGTTCCCGAAAATCATGGGTTCAGTTGATTGTTTGGTTTGTCTAGATGTTCCCCTTGTTTTTTCTTTTGATTTTGTTTTATGCAACTTGATAATGTTGGCAATAGAGTTAGTGTTGTTTATCTTAATCGACGACCCTTTTGTTTATATCATCATATCCCATGAAGATCTTGAAAAATTCAAGTCGTTTTGGTTCTTGAATCGCTTGAATGTTGCTGTGGAGGATTTTCTCCTCATCGATTTGGTTGTGGGTACTAATAGTGTGACCCAAAATTGTCTTCAATCCCATTTTGATCTGGTTTTTTTCAAAGTTAATGACTTTAGGAAGCAAAAAAAGATGGTCGGATCCCAACAGTGGTGGCTCCTCTATTGGGGGTTGAAAAAGAAAAAAAAGGATAAGATGGTGGTTTGGAGGTCAACGATGGTGATGCTAAAGACGGTTGTGATGGAGGTGGTGATGACGAGATTGTTGGGATGGAGAAGAAGTATAAACATATTGGGTCATTTACGTAAAAAGTTAAAATATTGGGCCATTTATTAAAAAGGGAAAAGGAAGGATAAAAAAATAGTCACTCAACTTTGTCTCGTCTAACGTGGTAAGTTAACTAGCCACATTAGCTAGCTTACTGGTCACGTCACCTATCTCATTAAGCCTGTAATGGAAAATGTTAATAAGCGATTGTTTTTTAACTTTTCGATAACGATGTTTGTAACATCCTGAATAGGGCCTATGCATTTTCAGTTTAATTGTATGAAATGACAAGTTTCAAGTATTATGAATAAATTTTTGATACTTTTGGAAACCTAGAAATGCATGAAAATGGAAATGAAAAGGGAGATAGAAATGAAAATGGAAATGGAAATGGAAATGAACACTTTTGGAAACTTAGACATTTTTGGAAACCCAAACGTTTTTGGAAACTTAGACATTTTTGGAAACCTGAACATTTTTGGAAATGATCCAAAAATGGAAACTTGAACATTTTGGGAAACTTGGATATATGAGAGAAATAAAGGAGTTTTATTCACATAAATATGTGAATAATAAGAGATAAATAAAGGAGTTTTATTCACATAAATATGTGAATAATAAGAGATAAATAAAGGAGTTTTATTCACATAAATATGTGAATAATAAGAGAGAAATAAAGGAGTTTTATTCATATAAATATGTGAATAATAAGAGAGAAATAAAGGAGTTTTATTCACATAAATATGTGAATAATAAGAGATAAATAAAGGAGTTTTATTCACATAAATATGTGAATAATGAGAGATAAATAAAGGAGTTTTATTCACATAAATATGTGAATAATAAGAGATAAATAAAGGAGTTTTATTCACATAAATATGTGAATAATAAGAGATAAATAAAGGATTATTTTCTAATGAGATAATTGAGGAGATAATTGATGGATTAAAGGCTTTTATCTTTTAAATAAAAGAGATAATATTATCAAAAAAAGGAGTGGTGGCCAAGTAAAGGACTCCTAGGCTGATAACTTTGGCTATAAAAGGAGGACAGGAGGGCTACTCATCAACATTTGCTCCCTCTTCCTCTCTGCCGAAATTCTCCCTAGGCAAAACCCCTCTCTGCCGAATTTTCATTAAGCAAAAATCCCTCTCTTTTCTTCTATTTTCTTCTCCGTTCTACTGTTAAGCTGAATCTTTGTGGATTCTAAGAAAGAGGGCAATCATCCACAACATCAAAAGGGGATTTTTCGGGAAATCTAAGGATCTAAGGTAAGGATTATAAATATAAATATGCGGTTAAAGATTATGATTCACGTTTTCAAAGTTAGATCTAATCTAACACGAAGTTATAGGATTTCAACAGGCTTATAAAGGAATCCTCTTCAGATTTGGAATCCCATCATAAGGTAAGGGATATTCGGCCAAGGCATAAATTGTTTAAGTGTTTTCCATTATTTCAAAAACCGAAAACTGACTTGGTTACATACCTAGTATTAGCCGATCTCAAGGAAGAGGAATTCTAGCAACTGTTGGGACTTGATTAAATCAATTCGGCAACTAGGTAAGTAATTCTACTTCTAGTAGGATTTGGTTTTAAGACCAAATAGGTTTATTTATATGTTTTAATTAATGGCCGAATATAGGAGTGAAAGATCTAGATCGGTAGATCGCTCTACGGGAATTCACGGAAACTATTAAGCGAAAAAGGTGTGTACTCTTACTAACTTTCAATAAATTGCATGGCAATCATTAAATATATAAATATGTAACAGTATGTGAATGTGGCTAAGCACCACAAATGTGGTAAGGAGTACCCAGGTACATTTCCTACTTTTGATAGGATTGTGAATGTGATATATTTTGAACATGTGATTAGTAACATGAATGAAAATTAAGTATATGAAATATGATATGAAATAATTGGGGCATTCGGGATATTTGTGGAGGAAGAAAGTGAAGGTGATGACTACGGTCTCACCAACGTAAAGTGGTGACTACGGTCACATAAAGTGAAAAGTGGTAACTTCGGTTACATCCAGTGAATACAGTGTCTAATGACACAACATAAGTGGGCGATGAGCACGTCGACTGCAGCGACTGCCTTCGATGGTGTGTAGCGGATGGAGGGTCGACTTAGTAGTCCCCGCGGTGTACAGGTTGGTACGGGTGGTGTGTAGCGGATGGACAAATAGGTTTGGGTTTGGGTTGCATCATCCTTTATTTTGTATGAACATGATATTGATATGACTTGTATGCCTGATTTGTTGGAAATTAGTACTATGTACACATTGAGTCTGTAGACTCACCCCGTTGGGGAATTATTTTTCAGGTGATGAGCAGTAATGGACCGGGTCGGCAGGAGCTAAAGGTGGCCATGCATCGCTTGAAGGAATTATTTGGAATTTGGACTTTATGAAATTTTAGTACTTTCTTTTGGGTTTGAATGATGTAATAAGGCCATAAGGCCCAATTGGATTTTCTTTATTCCTGTTTATTTTTATTTGAATATGATACAAATTATGTTTGATTAAAGATAAGTAAATTTATTTCTTTTAAAATAATAAACCCAAAAATTATTTTGTCACCTTATTTAAGTTGGATTTCCAGAATTTATTAAATAGGTTTCAAATTAAGCCCAACCCAAAACAATTTTTTTTAAAATTACACAAATTTTCTCTAAGTCATTTAGAACATTGAAAATCGATTTATTTAAGGAACATACCAGATCCGGTTCAAGCTCGTGGGCCGGGTGTGGGGTGTTTCAATGTTAATGGGTGATTGATTTTCTTACTTTTCAATAACGTTGGTGACTAATTTGTTATTTTTTGAAAGTTGAGTGACTGAATTGAAACTTTGCCTCGTCCAACATGGCAAGTTAATTGGCCACGTTAGCTACTTAATTGGCCACGTCACCTGTCCCGTTAAACATGTAACGAAAAATGTTAATGGGTAACTGATTTGTCACTTTTCGATAACATTAGTGACTGATTTGTTATTTTTTGAAAGTTGAGTGAATGAATTGAAACTTTGCCTCGTCCAACATGGCAAGTTAACTGGCCACGTCAGCTAGTTAATTGGCCATGTCACCTGTCCCGTTAGGCCTATAATGGAAAATGTTAATGGGTGACCGATTTGTCACTTTTCGATAACGTTAGTGACTGATTTGTTATTTTTTGAAAGTTGAGTGACTGAATTGAAATCTGAGTAACTGTTGGTATAATTTACCCTTTATTATTATATTAAATAGTTATTAATTTGATATTATTTTTAATTCAAACATGTTAATCATTATATAATGATTAAAATGATATTTCCAAAAGTATTATGATGTTATAAACCAATTTTTTGAACTCACAAAGAAGGTTAATAAATAAAGGAAATTTAGTAGAAAATATTGATATTAAAACTTTATTAGGAAATTGAGTTTTTTTTTTCTTGGAAAATAAGTTAATTTTGGAGAGAAATAAAAAATGTGTCCAACAGAACGTGATTTCAGCTGAGGTGGTAGTAGGGAGGCTGAAAGCGCATCCTACGCGTTTTCGTCCACCCATTTTTTTTTTTTGTATTGGGTGTTGAAAATTTGGAGAGAGATTTATTTTGTGTTTGTATTCTAGGGAAAATTTGTGATAGTTTTAAGGTATGTTTGACTTTACGGTGATGCAGTGCCGCTCGGAGACCCACACATTCCATTTCTTATGTAGAGAGTGCACCATCACCTTAGAAGATGTCGCATTGCAACTTGAGCTTCTAGTTCACTGTAGCTATACGGTCATGGGTTGAAGTTTAACTAGGACTCCCAGTTGACGGTAGTTATGTGGTCATGGATTCAAGTATAACTCGGACCTATAACCAAGACTCCCAGTTGAGGGTGGTTATATGGTCACAGATTCAAGTATAACTTGGACCCCTAGTTGATGGTGGTTATGCAGTAACAAGTTCAAATTTCATGACACCAAAAGAGAATGTTCTGTAAATCTCGTATATAAGTTTGAGATCATAATCATAGAGGAAAAAGGGGCTCACCAGTATAATAAACTGATTCTTTTATTCCATCAAAATAGTATTCTTAATCTCATTGTCCAAAACCTGTGTCAGAGGTGAGGGCAAGAAAACTTTCAGGGGGGAGTGACTGTGACGGTGGAGAAAAAGCTGAAACGCGAGTCGAGGGGCAACAATTGTAATTATTAACGAGTTCTTTAATCACAACAATCGTTGTTGCCTTGAGTCGCGTTGTAGCTTTTCTCCACCGTCACAGTCACTCCTCTCCTTGAAAGTATTCTTACTCCGAACTTTGTCACAGGTTTTAGACAATGAGATTATCGATACTACTTTGATGGAGAAAAAGAATAGGTTGATTATACTAGTGAGCCCATTTTTCTCCATGGTTATGATCATAAACTTATAAATGGGGTTTGTAAAGCATCATCTTCTGGTGGCATGAAACTTGAACTCGTTATCTTATAACCACCGTCAACTAGGGGCTTGAGTTATACTTGAATCCGTGACCGCATAACCACTGTCAATTGGGAGCCCTAGTTATAGTTCAACCCATGACCGTATAACCACCATGAACTGAGAGCTTGAGTTGCAATGCGACATCTTTTAAGGTGATGGTGCACTCCCCACATGGGAAATGAAATTTGTGGGTATTTGAGCGCCACCGTATCACCGTGTCAACTCAAACATACCCCAAAGCTATCATAATTTCTCCTTAAAACACAAACACAAATAAAATTTTCTCCCCGAATTTCTAACACCCAACAAAAAAAAACTATTTTTGGAAGGATGAAAACGCGTCCAGTAGGACACATTTTTTGTTTCTCTCTCCAAAATCAGTCTATTTCCTAATTAAATTTTAAAATCAACATTTTCTTCCAACTAACCCCAAAAAAATAACATATATTAATTTTATATTTTAAAAAATAAAAAATTGTTGATAAATAACCTTTAAATAGAATAATAAAAATTTTGAACCTATATGTAAGCAACAATATTGATATCAATTAGGTTTTTATTTTTTTACTTCACTATCCAAGTTAAAAATCTATCATATAGGTTTTTTATATTTTTAATTTTTTGTTTTCCAGATCACTCTAAAAAAATATAAAAACATGTTTTTTTTTTTCAAAAATTAAAAACGTTTCCAATTTTTAATCTTATTTGTAAAATCGAGTAATAATCTTTTATTAATAGAAAATAATAATATTATTACAAAACCAGGTTTTTTTCTATTTGTTATTTTTAATATAATATAAAATATATGACATTTTTTTTATATACCTAAAAGCATTCATAATTCCCTCAATTTTAAAAATAAAAGCAATTTGATTCTCTAATGAACTAAAATTTAATCATGATAGAATATTTTTTTTAAGAACGCTATAATTATCTAAAATATTCATCATTAAAATATTTAAAAATATAATTACATGGACCGGTTAAATAATCCCTTTCATCCACTTTCTTAATTTAATCGTAAAAAGGACGGTCGATGTGACGGTAAAACTAAAGTAAGTGAGGGGCTTATCCTGGCCCGTGATTTGAAAGTCATTAGGTAAAATCTTTACTTTGGGCATGATTCTGAGTAGGTTCCGGGGACATTTTGCTTTTTCACTATTATTTATTATTATGATTTGTGCTTATCTCTTTGTGCTTGGGTTGTCATAAAATGCATCACTGCCGGGTGACACAACTCTTTTTGTCTTTGTATGAATTCGAAAACTGATTGTTTGGGGGTCCCTTTGGGGTTATTTTTAAGGGAACTTGTCGCTTATTGCGGAATAAAGGTATAAAATTTCGCGAGTTTAGCTCAACTGTTTGCTCTTTTAGTTTTCGTATCCGGAAAAGTATTGGCGGAAGTGAATGACGAATTACCTTCGAAAGATAAAAGGGCCGGCCGTCGTAAAAAGAGATGGTGACAGAGGATAAGAGAAAAGGTAGAATGAGATAAAAGTACGCATAATATGTTATATGTAAAAATCTTATCGGCAATAATATCTTATTCTTGTTAAAAATGATAACATGACTCTATAAATTGATGATGTGATAATGTATAAATAATTGATGATTATTTCATCATGATTGAAAGGTTTTAGGCTCTACTTTCAATGATATAATATTTAAGGATTATCGTAAAATATTGTAATAATATCTAAAATTTAAGCTCAAATTTTAATTTAAAAAACATCCATCATCGTCTCACTCCACTTAACGGATTGAATTCTAGTTGAAAGAAATTTTGAAGATGTTTCTAATGAAATTACTAGTCACTTCGAAGGTTGATCTCAAGTTTTCGCATATACTACTAAGATGGATTAATTAGTCTATTGACACGTTGATGGAATGCATAGACCGGCCGTCATGCGCAAATGGGCGATGATTTGGCTTCATGTTCCTCTGCCACGTTCATAGCTAAATGAGAAAATGTTCAATTTTCAATAATTAAAATTTTTAAAAGTAAAAAGTATTAAAAATAAAACATTCAATTCAACCAGATCATACCAATTTCCAAATCAACTGATTTAATGACTTTTTTAAAATTAGTGTCCTGATCCAACTAAATTTAAACAACATTAAAAATATTTGAAGAAGTGATCAATCCATCCATTCCAAAAATATCTAAACCAAATTTACGTTAATCAAATTAAAGCTCATTCAGAATGAATATTGTAATACTGAGATTAAAACGAATCACGATGTTTGTATTTGGATAATATGTATATATCATAAATTTATTGATTGGTGTTTATTTACTTTAATAAATTAAAATATTTATAGTTTAGATAAATAATTTTATATATACCACTAAAGTAATAAAACAAATCGAAATTTATAAGCAAAACATGGTACTAACTTTTAAGTATTAAATTGAAAGATATTAAAGTAAAATAAAATTAGAATTTGTCCCACGTATAAAGTGGATGAAAAAAAACCCTTTACATTATAGGTTTTATTTTTAAAAGTAATTATATTTTTTCATATAATTAGACAAGTTACGTGAATAATAGTATTTTATTTTCTTCTGGCCACTAAAGATGAATAGTACTAAAAAAGGTTAAATAATTATTTAGTGTCTAAATTTTGTAATTTTTTATTTTGGGTTTGAATTTTTTTGTTAAGTTAGGCTTTGAATTCGGTACTTGTTCTATTGAGGTTTGAATTATTTTTTTAAGTTAGTCTTTGAACTTGAAACTTGTTCGCATTTAGGATACGAACTTGGCAATTGTTCCCACATTAGGATTTGAACTCTAAGGTTTTCAAGGATTAACTTGGAAAAAAAAATTTAAGCCCAATGTGAGAACAATTGTCAAGTTCAGAACCTAACTTAGATTAAAAATAAACAAACATCACTAAATGAACCCTTTAAACACTCTAAATAATTTCTATGCAAAATAAACATTTTTTTATAAATGAAATAAAATGTAAATAAATATAACTAAAAGCGTAGTAGAATTTTAACTGTTACACAAAATATAATTTCTATGTGTATTAATATTTTTACACTAACATCTTAAGTTTAGATATTGTGTTGTACAAAATTGTTGAGCATTACAACTGTTACACATGGAAACTCTGTTACCTCACGACCTTCGTTGTAGCACTAGGACTCCTTGGCTTGGTTTGTATTGCTCCGCCACTAGTATTGTACCGCTAAGCCTTAGGGAACACGCAAGCCAACCACTTTCGACAACCAAGCTACTTCGGTAAAACAATCATCACTTGTCACCCGCATCCCCTGTAACCTAAGTGATGTGACATTGCCCACCTATCACAAATCTTGGAAGAAACTAGCCAACCAACCAAAAATAGTTACGTGTCCCACAATATCAACCTATATAAGCCCTCTCACATCAAAGACAATTACATTGTAACAGACCGATTTTCAATGATGCCAAAAAATACGATTTTGACAACCCATTTTTATAAATCGAGCCCGTAAATATTAAATATGAATATTTACAAGGTTGGCGTATAATAGTATATTAAATTTTGGTCTGGTTTTTTTTTTTTTTTGAATTAATAGTTAATTTAGACACAGGGACTAAATTGTAAAAGTCTAATCACTAATGATTTTTAATTGGCTAAAGACTTAGGGATTTAAACTGCAATTAGTCAAATGTTCAAAATGGTAAATTAACCATCTTTCAATATGATTTAGTGACTTATGATGACATCTTCCACCTTTGTTAATTAAATAGGTTAATTAAGCTAATTAAAGTATGGTTAGCTTAATTAATCAAATTAATTAGTGCTTAATCCCACTCTATAAGTTGAAATAAAGTAAAAAAAGCCATCTTTTTCATTCATTTTCTTCTTTAATCCGAATTTGAGATAAAGAAAAACTCTTTGAATCTAAAAACATTCGGTCCTTCAATTGGTAAGCAAATTAAGTCATTTTCTTATAATTTTTAGATTTTTGAGGTCATGGGAGCTTGATTTAGCTAGCCCATGTACCAATTTGTAACACTGTTAAACTTTTTGAAAGTTTTCATTATTGATTTCTTGAAGAAATTGGTGTTAAATTGATATATTTTAAGCTTAGATTATGAAAATGACTAGATTATAAAGTTTAATTATTAGTTTTGTACATAGGGACTAAAGTGAATAAAATGTAAAATTATTTTGAAATTTAGGTATAAATAGGAACTAGAGGGTTCCTAATATATGTAATTGAATTCGGTTTTCAAATCGAGGCTCAAAATTGAAAGATATGGTTATTTCGAGTTTAGGGACTAAATTGAATAAAATATAAAATTTTAGGGTTATCAAAAAATAAGATTATATATGTTCATTTGTGTCATGACATAATGTATAAATGTTGGTATTGATGGATTGAATGAAATAATTGTATAGATCAAGAATTAGATCAAACCGGAGATAATCGAGGAAAAGCAAAAATTGTTGAATAGTCTCTAAAGAACCAACTTGTTGGTGTTTTGATCAGGTAAGTTTATATGGTATTTATTTACTTAAGTTTTTATGTAATTGATTTGTGTATATGTGTTTTATTTTGGATTAATTGGTTGTGAATTGGTTCGTAAGGCTAGAGTTCGACAAAATTGAAAAGTAATGTTTTTATGTGTAAAAGATGTCTGTGTGAACTTAGTAAAGGTTAAGATACAATTGACATGCCAATAGGGTCTTGTGTGCGCTTGTTCAAGATTGATTACAAATGTTACCGAGGTCCAGCATTTGTTGCGGATTTTTAGATATATGTGATATAGGTTTAGCTTGAAGGAATAACATGATGTGTCGTTCTAAAGGTTTAGCCCGAACATGTAACTTGACATGCTTATATATTTAGCTCGGACAAGCAACTGGTGTGGTCTAGATACCTTTGTATCCAAGTCTATTTACTAGGGTTCATCGGGTGAGATAGTTTAAACGAAATTGAGAAATTGAAATGGGATGAAATGAACTTGACTTTCAAATGGTAAGTTATTGAATGTATTGTGCAAGCAGCGTTGATTTGAGGAATGCCATTGATATGTATGTGAATGTAATATCCCTTGATTGAGTATGAGCTTGAAATTGTTATCTAATGTGACATGAATTGGCATATTGAGTATTTGTGATATCATATGTTATTGATTTTAATCAAAATGCTTATAATAATGATGATTTTTATTGTCATGTCTAGCCAAATATTGTGCCAAGCTAAAATAACTTAGAAATGTTATGAATTTATTCAGTATCCTATATGCTTACCTTATTTGTTTCCCTTTTCCTTATAGATTGTCATATTGCGGAACTCATCAAGTCAGATCGTCTTGAAGCTCAACTATCACCAAATCGATAGCTATTTGATCATTTTGAGTTTAGGGTTGTTGCATGTATATGTGTTACCCTAATGTATATAAGTCTTAGTGAATTGAAAGGTTTGGGATGATTTTGGCAATTGTTGTTTTTGAATGTCGGCCATGGCATCTAACATGGTCAATGCATGGTTTGGTTATGTTTGATGCTTTTGGGAAGTTGATATATGAACCTATTTAAACTTGGTATGTTTATGTTGGTAGCATAAGATAAGTAAAAGAGCTAATTTGATGCCTAGTTAAAATGATATGTTTCATTGCCATGCTTGAGATATGTATTGGTGTATGGTTGATTTAGTTCATGTTAAAGGTCTATAAACTATTAATGGATATAATGTACATAAGTGTTTGCAATTTGAAGTGAAATGGTATGATTCAATGTGATATGGCATAGGTATATATTGTATTTGGATAGCTTGGTAGGTATGTGTTTCATGACATTGAATTGTTAAGTTTAATTGATGTATAAGTGTTGAATGCCTTTTTAAAAGGTTGGATTGAATGCTTGAATTTTTTTAGTATAATTTGATAAGTTTTGGATCAAGTAAAAGTAATGATAAGTTGAACTTGTTGAATGAATGTAGTTGGAAACTATGAAATAGGTACCAAATTGTACATTTTTGTCAAAAACAGGGAACTCGTCTCGACGACCAACCTACCTAATCATGATGTCACTTATTGTCGGCTAACGTTGCGAAGAGTTCAAGTATTTATAAATAAAGAATCCCATCAACATAATAAATTTAAATGTTTAATAAATTTGACGTTTAAATAAATTACACAAATTCGTAAGCAAGGTAGGGGTGCTGAGGGGATCGATATTTTCGGGAAAAGTCTTCAAAGTGTCGTTTATCACGTACTCGACATTGCTCTTAACAGTTGAAGTTATTGTCTTATATTAGGGTTTTGTCTCCCAACTTTACAAAAAGCTCTCAAAATCTACGGAACCATGCTCTCAAGGAAAAAAAAACCACCTTGGTTGGTGGTTTAAATCTCCGCGCACATCTTCCATGATTAATATTCTGCTTCTCCTCCAAATATATATCTCCTCCGTCAATCGAGGCGCTCCAAGTCCGTAAATCTACAAAGCTTTTCATAGAATCAAAAGACAAAATTTTGACATAAAATAATACATTTAAAATTGTTGAGGGCTATATCAAATGCTCTAAACACCACACTTTGAACACTTTATTAAAAATGGTAAATCTTTCAATAAAGCTAGGCATTTTTGCAGTGGACTAAATTCATAGTGGCGGCCGAAACTTAGGCGATAAAGTTTGATTCTGATTTAACGCATGCAAGTGGCATTGGAATAAAATTATTATTGAATGGGATTGTGTCCCAAAGTCCCAAGTATGTCAGAGACTACTGCAGCCAAAGAGGACATTACTGATTGAAATAGCTCCAAAACAACATCGTTTTTGCAACTCCACTTGGGGTACTAGAATCCAGATCTCTTCAATCTATGGAAATAAACGGCTGTGATTGCACTCACTTCTCGATAAATTTCGCAAACCGACAAAACGAGCGAGCACATGATCCGTACTAATAGGAAATAAAAATAAATAATTAATTAATTAATTATCCCCTTATCTACCCAGAATTTCGTACGATGACACATGAGACGAATCGCGTGACATGTGCCGCTCCAGTCAAAGAGAAGAGTACACGTGGTTGATGCCGCAAAGAGGTGGCGGCCTATGGGAGCTTAATTTCTGACACTAACATCTAATCTCACTTTGATTCGAACACGTGGCATCCTCTTTTATTAGTTCTGATATTTTGATCTCTCGAAATCTCAGTGATCTTTGACTCTGCTTTTACTGTTCCTTGATTTTTCATTTTCTTCTTTTTAAAAAATAATTAATTGAAGATTTATCCATAAGGGTTTTGTAGCATGTGATGCTCGGATGGGGGATCTCCGTGTCTCTAACCTATCTTTGTCGTTTTGTTCATGCAATTAGTAAATGTAATTGACTATCCTAATGAAAATTTCAAGTGGAGGAGAAATTTACAAAATTACAAATATTAATTTTTGAAATAAAAAAATTAAATGTGTTATTTTTAGTTTTTAGTCTATTAAAATTATAAATAATATTCTTGGGTTAAATCATTTTTTAGGTTTAAATTTGACAAATATTCTCATATTGAGGCTTAATTTTTTTTTTGTTCAACTTAGGTCATGAACTTGGTAATTTTTCTCACTTTTGTCTCTGAATTTTTTTGTTCAAATTAGGGCCTAAACTTGACAATTATTCTCCATTGGGGATTGACTTATTTTATGTCTAAGTTAATCAATGATATTTCCTTGAAACCCTAAATTTCAAGTTCCAATGTAAGCACAATTTCAAATTCAACATTTTTCTTTAGACAAAGACGTTTTTTTTCCACTTTTCGGGTGGTAAATGTTTCTTAGAACATGGAGTGTGAATCAAACCCATGTTTGAATTGAAATTGAGATAATGGTGCAAATTCTTTTCTTCTGAATAAGATGGATTCATATCTGAAATAGGTTGACAATAAGTTTTTTCAATGATTAACTTGGGTAAAAAAAGAGTTCAAGTCCAAATGTGAAAATAGTTATCGAATTCAGGTTCTAATGTGGGAATAGTTGTCAAATTTAAGGCCTAACTTGGACCGTAAAACGTTCAAGCCCTAATGTGAAAATAGTTACCTAATTTAGGCCTAACTTAGACCAAAAAACTTTGAAGCCCCAATATAGGTATAGTTGTCAAGTTCATGTCCTAAATAATGATTTAACCTTTACCCTTAAATAAAAAGATAAAACGCGTTTTATGGCACTCAAACCCATGCCTTTCACTGGTAATAATTATCAATACCAACCAAATTAAGATTTAATTGGCAATATTTTTTTTGTAGTAAAATAGAGATCGAAACATAGAATTAAAGTTTATAGTGTCTCATGGTGACTCGCCCTTCTTTATCCTTCTGTTTTTCAGCCAAAAGCTCCATAGATGATTGATGAACAATATGCAAACCTATGTCATGCTCCGTGGCCAACCAGCTTGGTTTATTTTATCTCATTGACATAGGTTTGCATTTTGACAGCCCTTAAATTATCCACCTCTACAATTAGCTTCCGATTTCCCATTGAGCAAGCCATATCAAGCCATTGAGGACGCTCCAAAGTTGAGCTTCGAGAATGGTTGTAATGCCATTAAGTACATAGCTTTTATCCAACCCTTGCTATATATGGAACCACACATCGTCAAATCTCTTCGTCTTCGTCTTCTTATTTTAGGTCATATTTTTTTTTTATAAAATTTGAGAGTGATAATATTTCCTTTAAATTACATTAAAAGCAATCTAAATTATTATCTATATATTTTTTCCATTTATTTTCTTTATGTAAGTTGTTATATCTACTTCAAATATTAATCATGCATGTTTTGCCAATAACTATAATATATCTTAAAATATTCACTTATCAGCATTTTAAAATCTATGATTAAGTTCAATTCTTGGTTTACTTTTGGGGGACAAAATGTTCAATACTTGTTAAAACATAGAATCTTATGCAATCATAATAATTTTTAGCTTTTTTTTTTCTTTTAAGTTTTTGTTTTCCTTTTCTTTTTCATTAAATTTTCACTTGTATTCAAGGGTGTAGCTTGCCAACCCTAAAACAGAAAATTTTTTATTTAAGATTTTTAATTTTTTTAAAATTTTAAATTAGTAAAAATGAAATTGCACTTTAGTTCCCATAAAAATGATAAAAATTTGATTTAATTCTTTAAAAATTATAAAAGTATGAACTAGTAAAATAGTAAAATTACATTTTTAGTATCGTAAAAATTACAATTTAATTTCGAACTCCTAAAGAAATATTTTAACTTCGCCTCTACTTGTATTGTATAAAAACATCCAACTACAAAGCCTGTTCTTCACTATGTATTGTTTATTTATTTCCAAACCTTTTATAGGAATCAGATATTTATAATTTTAAAATTTAAATTCAATTTTTTTAATTTTGAATTAAATAAATTATTTATTGAATATCAAATCCGTTATTGGATTTGGATAATAAACATTCAAATTTAATGTAAAAAAAAAGAGTAAAACAGATAACATACTGTAATTAAAATGTCTAAATTTATAAGATAAATTCACATTATCTATTAAATGGCACAAAATTATGAGGTTTTTAATTGTTGAGGAAGCATTTGATTGGAATAAAGATGGGTTTTGGATTAGGATGACTTGCTTGAATCTTAAAAATCTTTTTACTTTATTGGAAGATAATGTGCTAGAAAATATTCAATTAATGCCAAGTTGTTTCTATTCCAACCCTTTTCTTTGGAGTAATTGATAATGACAAATCTGCCAATTAAGTTGAACCAAAAGTCATGGGTTGGGTTAGGTTTCTACTCTTATAATTACTATCTCTTTCACTTTTAATCAAACTTTAGTTTACGATTTTAAATTTTTAATATTTCATCCTATTTATGTATGAATTCATTAATTAGTTTGAGATGAATTTATAATGATTTATTCGAATTAAAGTTGTTGATTTAGTAGTAATTTAGTCGGTAATCTATGATATTTTTTTTTAATATCTAACTTTTGATATTTGGTAGTTACTTTAAGTCTCGATTAAATTTAGATTTAGGGTGCCTCAAAATAATAAAATATTGATTTAGTCTGTAAAATTGGATTTTATCCCTGGCTTCAACCCTTGTTTGGAGTCGAGTCATGTCAAATATTTCTAAGAGAACAAACTATCTTAACGTTATTTTTTCCATTTGTAAAACTGAAATCAAAAACTTAAAATACATCAAAATTCTTGCCAAATGACTCAACCAGTGAACTAATGGAATCGTTTCCATGGTAGCGTGTTTTCTGCAATTCCTCCAAAAGTGCAAATATATAAAAGCAAAAGAGAAAAGGAAATTACTTGAACAAGTCCCTTTCGTTTTTTTATTTGTCAATTGAACAGACATAGCAAATTGCTGGTTTTAGGTTTAACAACTGTGGGCATTCGGAAATTCATTACAACTTTTCTTTTAATTGGTCGGTTTTCAGGCAACTAGGGAGAAAGAAAACAAAACAAATTTTGTAGGACATGTACAAAAATCGGAATACAAGTTAGGAGAAGGAAAGCTTTACTTTTTTCTCTTTTTTTTTTTTTCAAATTAATTATAAATTATATTAATATTTATATTATTATTATTTAAATAGTAAACTCACGAAACACTAAAAAGAAATTCGAACTCCAACTTAACCGACGAAAAAATTTACTCTAAACTATATGCATATTGCAATTATTAAAATTAGAGATGATAACAGAGTGAAACAAAGTAATTTTTTGCTCTCGATTCTAACTTAATATTAAATAATTTTTATATTAACAAGTATATATAATAGATAAAATTTTATAAACTTTTAAAATTAATTAGAAGATATAAAATTAGTTATAAAATTGAAAAAAATATTTTGATAAATTTTTTGAGGTGGATGACGCAGATATGATCAAAATCCTACCCTAGAAATTTTAATGAAAACTCACTGTCCTACTTTGAAATCAGATTTTTAAAAAGAAAAACTAAATTATTTTTTTTAAATTCGAATTATATTGGAACCCGTCAAATTGATATTATCTTTGTCATCCGTTAATTAGGGTTAGTTTAATATTGTTGTTGAAAAATGTATATTGTTTTTAAGATGTTTAGTTTAAAATTTTCTAAGTGTTCGATATTATTGTAAAAAATATTGTGAAAAATTAAAATATCCATTTATAATATTATGATATAAAATAAAAATTAAAATAATATTCAAATTCATTAAAATATTATGATATAATTTTAAGAAATTATTATAAATTATTTCTAAAATCTAATTCAACTTAGATTATAGTACAATAATAATTTCATGAGCGATAGAATAAGTGACTCAAGTATCATTTCTTTCACATTGTTGTTGTCCGCGGTGCCTTACTATTATTTTTTTATTAACAAATATTCAACTTAGATTATAATACAAATATAACAAAATTATTTATGATAAATCATTGTTAATACTATCAAATGTGAAATATAAAATTTAAATACTTTTGAGTAATTAATATAATTTGTTTGTAAAATTTAATTTATATATATAAATTATATTTAATTTATATATTTAAATTATATTTAAATTTTACAGTTAATAGAAATGAAGGGTAAATTTATAATTTTACACCTAATTTGACTTTTAATTTAGCTTGAAAAACTATTTATTTAACATTCCTTTTTAACATAAAAAAATGGATT
This sequence comes from Gossypium australe, assembly GCA_005393395.2. NCBI lineage: Eukaryota > Viridiplantae > Streptophyta > Magnoliopsida > Malvales > Malvaceae > Gossypium > Gossypium australe. Next base: position 112,610,836 of record CM016620.1, on the reverse strand, counting down.
AAATTAAAAAGATATAAAGATAAATTTAGCTCTTAATATTTACTCATTTTGTCATTTTGGCCTTGTTCTTTTTTGGGGGTCATTTTGACTCTCAACCTTTAAATTTTAGTCAAACTACTAAAAATTTTGATGGCATTGACATGGTAACTCATGTGGCTTTTTACGTATACTTTAAAATATATTTTATTAATATGTTTTGAGATTTTATGAATTATACATGGATTGTCACGTAAGTAGTTATATCAATTCTGTTAAAATTTTAACATTTCAGGTAGTTTTTTATCCAAAGACAAACAATCTAACTAAATTTTAAAGTTTGAGGGCTAAAATTACCAAAAAAATAAAGGCCAAAATAAGTAACTATTAAGAATTAAATTTATCATTATACTAATTAAAAATTAATGTTTTTCGATCTAAACCCTAAATATACCTTAATAACCAAAAGTAAAGGAAATGGGAGAGAGTTAAGGGTGAGTTGGTTTACTTTGCACTTCCCACCCTATTTATTATGGAGGCCCCACTCCATTTATCATCTGTTCAGAATTTTGGTTTTATTTTAAAATGGAATTACATAGGCTGGGTGGATTTTTAAGTTCAATGCATTGGCATCAAATTATTAGGGTTAGTAAAGAAAACTGGAATTCATTGGTTTGAATTTGAAAATGGGTTATTGCATTTTGGGGGGTTCTGTTTTGTTGCATTCACAAAAATGTAGGTCCATTATTCATATCAATGGGGCCTATATCGTTATGATTACTACTATTCTCACCCACTTGTCAAACAACTACGAATCAACTATCCTTTGGTACATGCATGCATATGCATCTCTCACAACATAATTAAAATTTGGGTTAATTACACAAAGTGAATTTCGCTCAAATTTTAAATCATTTTAATTCTATCTTTATATTATTTGATTTTATATTAATAAAATCCTTTTGTTACTAAATTTTTTTATTTAACTGTTAAATAAAACACTAAATTTTACGTGATATGATTTAAAATGAAGTAAAAAAGAATGTTGTAAAAATTTTAGTTGTTTTTCTTTTAGTTTTTTTTATGTTAAAATTTATGCGCAACATCTTATTTTTCTTTAAAATTTTCATATTAAATTATGTCATATAAATTTTATGTGACATTTAATAATTAAATTGATGCTTTCAATAATGGAATGATATATCAATAATTTGAAGATGTAATTAGAACATTTTAAAAATTGAAATCCAATTTAAAATGACGATCATAGTTGGAAATGACTAATACAATTAACTCTTAAAGAATTTAAAAAATACATTAATAAAACACAGGTCATTATTCTGATTTTGTAATAATCCATATATCTATATATTAAGAAAATTATTCTATATACTCCCAATGAAATAAGCGGATTTAAAATGTCATCATATGCCTTTATAAAAACAAAAAGAAAAAGGCACATGATAACATTTTGAAACCAATTGTAAATTGAAAGTGTAGAGAATAATTATCCTATATACCATATAATATATAGGATAATTATTATCTACGTTAACAATGAAAATTTTTATTACACAAGTGAAGTTATCCGTAAGTTGTATTTAAAAAGAATATATATTTTTAGTCCATTTCTGGAATTAAAAAGCTCTACTGACAATGTCAAACGATGGTCCTATATGATAAGGTAATTGTAGTGTACACTAACACTAATAATGGAGGGCTACTATGTGGTGCTTTTTTTATTAAAGCATTTCACAATTTCTTAATCTCACTGGTAAAGTTTTTCAATAAGATAATTATCCTATTGAATTAAAAAAACAATTACATAGTCCATTTATTTATTTGTGTATATGTTACCACATTCTAAAACCATGGGCACCCTTTTAACCAAATTGTGTTGCTTTAAACTTGTGATTATCAATGCTCATTAAATCTATAATGGCATGCCGAGAAAGTTCTTCAGTAGTTGCCTGAAAACGTGCAGGTTTCTGCATACTCTATTAAGTGACAAGTAAATGATGGATACTTGCATAAACATATTGACACCAAAAGACATGTTGATAGTATATATGATAGTTAACTTATTGTTGGAGCTTCATGCTGCAGCGTTTGGTCACGATTCCACTGGTAGGCTGCACTTCACAAGCGGCTTTACCAGACCCAGACCTAGAACCAGCTACAGGTCGTCTGTTTTACTATGATATAGAAGGCAATCTCGGGACTTTGGGCACCTATGTCATCACCAGAAAAGGGTGACAATGCCACTATTTCTACACAACGGCTGCTCCCTTTGAGCACCTGACATGGATGCTTTCCAAAATCCCAAGTTTCTTATGCAAAAGTAATGTCAGACTGTAGGAGGAGAAGATTGATGATAATTGCTGGAAGGAAGCAGAAATGCCAAAGAGAGTTAAGGTGCTATACAGGGAGGGATCCACTTACATCTATGTAAAACTAATATGACTCTACATACTGCCATAACATTTTTTATGATAATCCAATCATTGAATATATTAATATAATTGTACTTACCACACATGTAACATTTCAAATTAATCCGATATTTTTATCATATCGATCTAAAATATTGTTTATATTAATATATATTTAACATATGAAAGTTTTTTTATATAAAACAAATAGTTAATATATATTTTTTTTTTACTCCAAACTTGAAATACTTGTCCTATATTAATGGAACATGAATTGTGACAGTTGGATTGTTAAAACATCAATCGTAAAAGAAGTTATGAAAGTGGTAAAACCATGTTAATTTTACACCGGTATAAGTTTCTAGCCAACCAGTATAATAATGACATTCAAGATCATGAAGAGCTGTCAATCGAGCTCGTGGTGCAGTGGCAAAAGACTTGCGACCTACGTTCAATTGGACAACTCCTCCCCCACCTTTTATCAAAAAAGAAAAAGAAGTGATCGAAAAAGTCATCTCCATGACTAAACCAGTTATTCCATTAAATCCTCAACTGGGAGACAACATGCCATCAAGTTTCCTTTCCTAAGATGACTGACTTCAACAGTTTGCTTGCAAAATAAAACACAACAGAAACAAATGCTCACCTACATTGAAAGCATTGGGAAAACCCGAAATGCATTTGTTACAAGAGAAAGCTTCCTTCCTGCCCTCCTCACAGTACTCAATGTTCTCTTGCAAATTAAGATGCTCCCTTTTTCTTAAGTGTATGAATGGCTCTACTTGTTCTGCACAGAGACATCAATGCATGAATATCATGTGGTGAAATCATGCTCCTGAGAAGCAAATCTAATTGATAACCCGAGGTCATTTTTATGAAATTCGATTCTTTGGGAATCAAACTGAGTATAATATAGTACCCAAATAGTGTCACTCCTTGTTCAATACTTTAGGAACTTTGATATATGGCTCCTCATAACTTGGAACAGATGCTATCAGCGCTTCCCTGTTTAGAACATACCCAAAGTTAAAATGACTGGACATAAACCCCGTGGAAATTTACAACTCAGAAACCACAGTGCAGGTGCTCACTTGTTCTCAAATGTTTGAGGGACATCTTCACGCAAATTATCACCTTCGGTGTCTGTGAATAAATAGAATGGCAAAAAGCTTGTTAGAGCTTAAGATTTAGAAAAAGACACATCTATTACTCCACATTAATTATACATTCAAACCATAGTAGTTTTACAGAGGTCAAATTATGCTCTTAGTCCCTCTACTAGACTCAAATTTGAGATATAGTCACTATACTTGAATGTGGCATGATTTGGACCCTTTCTTTTATAATATCATTAGTTAGTCTAAATAGTTAACACCGTGAGCGATTCTGGTTAAAATGCTGATGTGGATTTTTCTTAACAACACCCTTCTAACACAGAAAAATAAATCAGCATCATGAGTTAGAAGGGTAATTTTAAGAAGAAGTTCAGGAATATTGACTTTAATTTGGCATAATATGACTTTTCTACTTCTATAATGTGATTAGTTAGTCCAAATAGTTTAATAGCAAGTAAATCCCAACTTTGAGCATAGTAGAAGCACCAAAATCATAATTTAGAATAGAGTTGGCGAAAAACCTTGTTAGAGCTTAATATTTAGAACAAACTGTATCTATCACTCCACATTTGTCAGTCCCCGCTCTGTTAAGATACCTAACTACAACTATTACTTTTTTATAGGAAACAATACTAGACCACCATGTAGATTGTAGAGTGTTTAGGACAAGAAAGAATACTGCATGACAACTAAAACAGACAATCAATCAATCGTATAATATCTACTTTACATGGTGCATATATAAACCCGCCTTATCTTGCTTGAGAAAGAACAATTTTTGTGCCTTGCGCCTTGGACTATTAGGAGTCCTAGCACCTAAAGCATCGTTTGCACCTTTGCCAAGATTGAACCAAGCAACTGTATAAAAACTACCTTTCACTGATATGTTAATAAATGCCTCAATTACGCTCGATTAGTTCTCCTTTGAACACATATCAGAAATGTACAGTGCAATAGCAACACCAACAAACAAGAAAGAAATACAAATTTATATAAATGAGTTCTAAGTACCTGCTCTAATAGCAGGCTCGACATTGTCAAGATCAACAACTTGAAGTTGCCCAAACCTGCAATAAAGAACCCAAAACTTAAAAGAAAATTTCATCTGTTATTTTTCCAATCTTGAAGTTGTAATGTGATAAGAATTACATCCTCTGAGCTAATAAAATGGCGATTACATCGTTGATTATAAGTAAATACTTGGAGCATAATAACCATAAAGTATTTCTGCAAGCTTTATCTTTACAAGAATCATGGGGAAAACCTGATAAATAATAACAGCTAAAAATCATCAATAAAAACCCAAGACCCAGCACCCAGTTTGTAGGGACATCTCCAAATTACTTATCGAATATCAATTTTGACTTAAATTGAAAAAAAGAAATTACCAGTCTATCACTTGTCCAATTTTGGGAGCAAATTCTTCAACCTGAAACCAAAGGAAAAAAAGGTTGAAGAAATCAACTTCAGCCAAAAAAAAAATAATAATAAAATTGAATGAGAAAGTGAACAAAAATGGGGGCAAAAAGAACCTCATTTGGGGCGAGTGAAATTCGAGCAGTTTCAGCCAAGCCAGGCAAATCCGGTGGCTGCAAAGAAGACCTTGTTTTGGTGGAGAAATTTCGGGTTCTGAGATTATTTTTAATAAGAAAAAAAGGGTTTGTAGCAGAACCAAAAGAAGAAACAGTGGTTTTAAAATTGAAGTTTGTGAGCATCAGCAGAGCTCTGCTCCCCATTGTTGTGATGCCTTTGGTTATTGGATTGGAGAAAGTGATACAGTAACTACACTACCACTCTTATCTGCAATGTTATCGCCATGAATGGTGAAATACTTTTGTTAATTTGGGTTTCAGGCCCAGAAGCAAATATTGAGCCTAAATTTTTTAGTCGGCCCAAAATGTTAAAGGGTTTTGTTGACCCAACATGCCTAATTGATCATTTCACTGTACACGTCCTAAATAAAAATACTATTTCAGACCGAATTGGTTAAGATTTACAAACAATTTGTTAAACCAAGTGTTAAGTGCACTGTTAAAGGTCATTTCACTTTCAAGGGAAGATAAACTCAAACCTTGGATACGATGCTATCGAGAAGGGTAGTGGTGATAACAATTACTATTTTATAAGATTTAAAATTTTGATTTTAATTTGATTGACAACAATATTATTATTAGTGTAAAAAATTGTAGATTTGAGTGCATTGAAACAATGAACATAAAAAAATTCATTTTACATGGTTTTTTATTTTTATTTTATGTCAACACAAACTTTTTAGCGGCTGTCTCCTTTAGATCATTTGTAATATATATATATATATTATGGTGAACTTATCATTAGATTTAACAACATACAAATAAAAGTATCATATTTCATTGGGCATTTTACTTTGATTAAATGGTATAATTATAATTTTAGTTCCTCTTAAATACTAATAATTTAATTTAATTCTTTTTAACCTCCTTATTAAATAGAAAATCTATATTTTTGACCCATGTTAAAAGTTAAAAATTCAATTTAAACTATTTTAGTATAAAATTTTAACTTTAAACTCCAAACATTATTTTTTATATAATTTTGTCTTGAACCCTCATCACATGTCATGTTATATTTATAAGTAAATCACTTTGTATTCATTGAACGTGCCATCTTCTTATCATATATTACTTATAACGAAGTTAAATTTTGAGAAATTTCACTAAGCAAAACCATTGTCCCTCCGTTTTCTTTGCAATTATAATAATGAAACTCAACCAAGTACAGTTTAGTTTCAATTGTAACAAATGTATGACATTTTTTTTACAACAATCAATCCACTATACAAAATCAGCCTTTGTTAGTATCATCTCCTTCATGTCCAACACTGCTCCTTCCCCTTTCCCCTTCATTGTTGTTACAGGGATGAAGCTGTGGAGCCATGAGTAAGCTTCTTTGACCCTCACTCGACAATGGAAGTGGATTGGCAGAATGTCTGCTATCACTTTCAGACACTACAACAGGTGGCCCTGATGTCACCACAGTTGTCTCCGCTTCACTGCCTCCACCATGACTTGCTGCTTCTTTGCCGCTACCAGCAGCTGGAAGTTCATCAGAGGTTATATTGAGTTTGAAATGGTAAAACATAAAGATAAGAAGACATGGGGTTTATTTGTCTCTTCTATTCAAATGAACTGTTGGCTAATAAAGCTGCATTTCCATGGATGCTAACTGTGATAGGTCTACTAGTCATCGAAACATTTGAAGAAAAGAAATAATAAATAAAGTAATCGATTGCTGGAGTAGTAGAGTTAACCTGTATGGCTGGATGCAGCAATGCTAGTGTTCGTATTTTGAGGTGCTGAAGAAGTTGCAGCTCCCCTTTTCATCTTCAACTGTGGAACAAAAGAAGGCCAATCAGTAAGTTTTACTCGTGCAAACAATTGTTTTGTATTTCAGTAGATATTTAAAAGTGAAATCCATTAAACCTATACCATTTTTAGTTCTTGACGAAGAACTACAAGTACAATCAAAACACTATCCAAGCAAAAAGACATTGTGTGCTCTAGCAATATAGAAAAGTTTCTAAACTTTCACACCTTAGCATTTTCTTCACAATATTTTACAACAACCGAGATGCTGGCATAGCGGCCATTCAACAGCATATAAGCCCACAACAAAAGCTTCCTTGGAATGCTTAGATCAAGAGGTTCAACCCCTTCCATGCTCAATGGAAATTGCTTTTCTTTTACTAGTCGAGATGGCACTAAAGAAAGGTTGAGACTGGATGGGAGCATTACACAGGAGCTCTCACGATAGAAATTATATGAACTTCTAAGCAAAGAGTTGGCAGTCTCCAAATCTCCATCAGAAGCTTTCTTTATCACAATATTATTAATTTTTGCCAATGTTGGGTTCCATTTTGCTTGAAGACTTTCCAAATGAGTTGAGTCCTCAAACGATGAATTCCATATTTCATGTGTTTGCAGATCAACACAAAGCTGCTGACTGCTTTCCACGACACCATCTGTTGGTTGGCTAAGGGTTTGAACCTCATTCGAGAATCCAGATTGCAAAGGAGTGATTGATGCCAAGCCAATTATAATAGAACGATACCAAGCACTAGAGGCATGCCTGCAAACTTTGGCACAATTACTATTTGACAATTTTGGGTTCTTGAACCGTTTCCGGATCCTCTCATTTATTGCTTCAAGTGTTTCCAGTTTTCCATTTCTTTCCAGCAACACAATGTACTGGTGAAGATACCTGAGCCAAGTTCACCAACTATTAGAATTTTATGAAAAGGAAAGACACTAGTTATGTTACAGTTGAAGGACAGGCAGTGCAGGTTGCCTGATTATCACATAGTAAAGGTTACATGCTAAGGATTCCATGAATTCTAAGAATTTGTAAATAACACGCTCAGAAAACACGCTTTACCCATATAAACTGCTTTCGGATATTTCTGGACTTCTAATCTCAGGCAAAGAGCAGATCTCAGGCCATAAGGTACCCTGTTCCATAAACAAACCAAATATCTTCTCTAGTTGATGCTCAAAACTAGATGCAGGATCAGTAGCAGCAGTCTCAACTTGATTAATGGATAAAACTAGAGCCTTGATGTGCCTCCCAAGTGCCACTGGAACAAGATCTTCAATGCACAAGGAGAACTGAGTGCAAAAAAAAAATCAGATAACAAATAGTATTAACCGAGGGTATGACTTTTGCAGTGATTACACCTAAATAATGTAACTGCAAACATAGATTTTTATTCCCTTCTTTCATTCCCTCCCCCCCCCCCCCTTACCGATCCTTAAAGAGCATGCGTGTATGTGGGGGAGGATTGGCAGGCTCCAATAGGAAATGATACTAGAAACTGTTTATCTCCTAAATCTTGTTAAGAATAGATGCATTGGCCGATAGGAGATTTATGTTCTGAACAAAACACACAAATCAAAGTAAGTTTCTAAAGGATTGAATGGTTACCCTCTTATCAGACCGAAGGGAGACATAAGCCCGGTCAAGAGTACAGATATCTCCAGTTTCTTCCAACAATTTCAGATAAAACAACAAGTATTTCCGGATGCAAGTTATAAACTTTCTAGAGCTCTCTGGTAAGTTTACTTCAAGGGCCTTCTTGTTCCCAGCTAAGCCTGGTGCTTTGCGCCTGATTTTTTCCCCCAAAAAGGAACATACAAGAATAAAAGAGATTAGATCCATATAATAACAGCCAATAAGTCGCTAAATGTATTATCAACATCAAAGACATGAACATCTTAAAAGGATACCATATTGAAAATCATCTGAACCATCAAAAATCCCGATTCTTTGCATTCCCCGCCCCCATCCCACCCCAAAATGAAAATGGTAAACAATGAAACTTGACTGGTCCATTAAAGCAGAGAAATGGTTCAATATCTAGGTAATGACAATCTAATTGCTTGGAACATAAAATATAGGTTGCAGCCATACTTTCCCTTTTTCACCATGCCATCAATCTCCCACATGTTTATTGTAAAGCATGACCGAGATGATCTGAAGCAAAAAGAAAGTTCATCTTTAGCCTTCTGCAAATCACCTCTGCCCCCCTTTTTATATAATCCTTGGGCGAGCATAAATCTGGCCTTATGAAAATGTTTCAGATCTCCTCCAACACAAATTTCCAGGGCGGAAAGACAGTCATTGTAGAGCATGTTCCACACCTCCTCCCTTTTCTCTGTTTTGTCCATTTTGTCTTCTTCCAAAAGTGAAGTTTCAGGAGTTATTTTGCTGATAATGTCCATTGCAGCATCCTTCAAAGATTGACTGAAAAAATACGTTGAGAGAACCTAGAACACAATCAATGAGAGTTCAGTTGATAACTATTATCTGGTGAACTTGTCAACTTGTGCAAGTCCAGAAACAAAAACTGTAAACTATTAAACCATGAGAGACTCAAGTTAAAGAAGTTAAAGCGGAGAAGGAAAGGCAAATAATTTAATTTTACTTGCTTGGAAGAGGGAAGGAGGGAGGGGGATTAAAGAAACCTTTAAAATTTCAACATTTTGTTTTCCACAGTTCCAGAGTAACTTCAAGCGTGAAGCATGCATCCTGTAGAAAGGATCAACAGCTGATGGATTCAAAGCAATGGCTTTATCATAATAGGACAACGATGTCTCATATGAGTATCCAAGCTTCTCACAGAGTTTTCCTATGTAGAATGCATGTGACCAGTCCTGCCTATAACATAATGGAGTCAGTTGAAGGCAGACATCTTTTGATGTTAATTCTAAAAAATAAAAAGTGAGATAGAAAGTGGAAAGTTAAGAATCCAGAAAAACAGAAGTACTTGTGCATTAAGGCTTTTTTGAAATGCCTCATGGAGTTTTCACAGTATATCCTCCAAACTGCATCCCTTGAGGGCACAAATGATCGCTGATCATAGAAGGGAACAACATTCTGAAGGCTGTCGTAGTACACTAATGCCAATAATTCATGTATCTCACACTAGAATAATGCAAAGTTACACAGTAATTAGCAATAAATTAATACAAATTAAGCAAACATATAAATAAAAACCAAGAATAAAATTCACATATTCTCTTTATGACTGTCGATCTCTATTAAGCCTCATACTAAACAAATGTCCAAAGCATTTTATTTGTATCAAGGAACCTCCCAAAAGAATAAATAAAATAAGTGATAAAGTAGTGAATATGCTTTCAATGGGACCCATTCTTCTTCTATCCCTTCTTACTAACTCACATGTTAAGATCTATTGTGGTGTGGTGTACAAATTTGAGAAATGACATTTGATCACCAGTATAAGGAATATAAACGTCAAATGTCCAAGAATGACCACTAAAATCCAAACCATTGTCCAAGATGCATATGAATCAATGGCATAGAGTTACCTGCTGCTCTGATGTCTTAGCCAAAGCCAGACTTATTAATAGACAGCGCCTGCTTCTCCTCCGACTTGTCTCAACTCTCTGAGGCAAAGTGATATTCTTCCTCCATCCTGATACATTTATGTGCTTACTCCCATCATTTAGCAGCAAATCCACCTCCTACTTAACAGAAGCCAAAGAGAATTTTGTAAACAATTTGATCCCATTCTAGGAAAATATAGAAAACCACATTATAGTAAGGTTTTAACAGTCTGTGCATCATTCACTAATAAAATGATGGCATAAAAATAAATCTTGCCTCGTCATAAATATTTGCAAGACGTTGCCAACTCTCAAAGCGTAGGGGGTTATAGAGCAGGTCATATTTGAAGAGGTTTGCATTTTGCTGAACAAATTCTTCCCCTTCCTTGGTGAGAACAAAGCCAGGCCATTTATCAGTTGCATTCATTTCTTCAGACTGTGCTAGGAAATAATAAAGATTGCTATAGACATCCAAATATGGCTCAGAGCTGCAACCATAGTTACATGCAAAGATAGCATATTGGTGAAGTGAAAACATACACATTTAACAACTGACAAAGAAACAAAGAAGCATACTATCAGAACAACACAAATATATACCTCCGTAATAATGATGCCTTGTACTGTTTGAGGTTTCCTCCATCAGGAAAAAGCATCTTTGTTATAGTATCCAGATAACCTTCAGATCCAGCCATCTCTGAAAGTTCCTCCTCGCATAAATCAGCATCAAAAAACTTATCTATTATGTTTCCAGCCAAAATTTCTTCAGGTGGTTGAGGAAAGTGTTTACGTATGGTTCTTAGCACTCTGCGAAGTTTGACCAATCCAGTTCTCTGAAACATAAAATAATGTAATTGAGCTAATGTCACCTAAATCATAACTAGATAATAACTTTAATAATTAATATATAATATAGATCCTCTTGCATACACATGCATAGGCCCCAGTGCATTCAAGTTTGTATCAGTTGGTATGAGTTTGTGAAGAAAGAAAAACTACTTACAGAAGAAGCTTTTGCAGAAGGAAGAATATATTGGAAAACATCAGCACATTGTTCTTTAGTCTGATAATCACCACGACTAGTATTTTTGTGCACAGCCAGTTCATCATCATAAGATGAGTCAGATCTAAGATTAAGACCATATAAGCAGAAAAAGCACTGATCCAAAGCATTATCAATCATTAGCTCAAGTTCCTCCTTTTCATCTTCGCTGAGCTCATCGTCACCTTCATCAAGCTGATGGCCACATTTTTCTCCAAGATTGATTTTGTCGACATTAGTACATTGCTTTTGAAGTGCTATTGCGTTGTCTTTCTCTTGGCCAGAAAAAGATGGAGTTCCATCAGAAGTAATCCCTTCAATATCATCCTTCATTGCAGTAATAGATTCAGAATTATGAGTTCCACACATTCTCTCACCTTTGTTATCTGAACTTATTTCATTTTCTGATGTTTTGAAATCATTATCATTGCTTGGCTGCCTGTCATCTGGACTTATCTCCCTGCTTGAAGAGTTAAAACTGGATTTTAGCTTCATATCCAAGGCCAAGAGATGCTTTATTGCAAATTTAAGAAATGTTGCTTCCTCCCCTTCACCTCCCTCACCCGCACAACAAAGCCCATATTCAGCAAGCAAGTCATGAGTTGCTACAATTAATTCAACCTAAGACAAGAAAACAGCAAACAGAATTTAAAGATATATAGATATGCAAACAAATGCTGTGAGAAAAAGAACAATCAATAGAAAAATGAGCGAGTTGCTATTTCTTCTTCATAAAAACTAACGGAAAATTCACCTGGCTTTTAACAGTTACTGAAGAGTCAAGGTGTTGAAGCTTGCAGAAAGCAATGGCTGCATCAATGAAGCAATTACTTTGCTTTTGTTCCAGTTGATCAGCATTTACTTGCATAGAGGATTTCTTGCAAAGGACATTGTTTGCAATGTTGTACATGATTGCCAGAAGCAGTGATTGAATGTCACTAAAGATGCTAACTAAACCAATGCCATTCTGCAACCATAGCTAACATGAAGTCAAGATGCAGTATAGGGAAGTAAAAGGAAACATTCTACTTTAAATATTAACCGTGAGTCAAAAACAGAAGAAATATATTTCTCAAATATTGAAGAACTATGATCATGTTAAGTTGGTTAAAGTTTCTGACAAAGAATACACTTGAAGTTCATGGATTCCAGAGTAACTAATACTAAATCTACACAAACATTATAACAGGCATTTCTGCATGGAAAAGACTACTTACAGACTCTCCAGATTGATCAATGAAGTTTTTCACTTGTGAAACACATTGTAAAATCTCCTTCACTTCCTCTGTAACCAAGTCATTCCACTGCTTGCTAGTACTGTCACTTGATACCATCTCAGGACCAGAAAGCATTTTTGACACTGACTTCTGATGAAAGGCTTTACCAAAAGCAAAACATTCACCCATTCCAGCTAGTGCCATGAGTATTTGAAGCTTTCGTGTGTGACTAGTCAAATACACCTCCATATCCATTGGCTTTATCTTCTGGCAAGCTTTAATTAATATATCTAATGCTGATAGTTCAACAGGGGTAACACCATCACCCTTTGGGTCAGATGCCAGTGAAGGTGATAAAGAATTGGCAGAAAAAAGAAGAGGAGCAAGCAAAGTTACACATTCCACATACACCTCTTTCTCAATCATCTCACCTAGAGTCTTCTCCAACAAGAAATCAACCTTTAACAAATTGATTTCATGAAGAATCCTTTCAACAGTTAGCTCTTTAGAAATCTTACAATGCGGCAGCTGCACCATACAAGAATTGTCTGCATTTTCATTCTTAGCCAAAAGTGACATGGAAATGCAGAACTCCTCGTAAGCTTTTGCCTTGTTCCCATCCCGAACAGATAACTTTCCACTCAACCAGAAGTAACGAGCCCAGAAGGGACTTTTGTTGGATAACAAGGAACTATCTAAATGCGAACTTTCACAAATGGAGCTATCAGGTGATATTGCATCAGTCCCTTGGAAACTCTTAAATGAAGAGAAATTCTTATTCCCAAATGTCAAATGAAATGGACGATCTAAAGCTACTGATTCAATTATTTTACAAAGATGGTAGGATGCCTCTGATAAGAATTCAGATAGATTGTTGGAATTGGAAGGAGAAGACCCAATGTCATAATACAACTCAGCAAGAAAAAGACTACATTCAGGAGTCCTATCCTGCCCCCAATTCCTTAGAAGCTTCTCCAACTCAAGGAATTTGACATGCGCATCTCGACACACAAGGCTTTTACTTGCAGCATGTTCCAAAAGCAAGTGACCAATATGGCAAGCACCATAATTTTTTGAAGTTTCTCTTACAAAATTAGCAACATCTCTACTTTCCATATCCAAGGAATTAGCTTGATCAGCACATGAGACAGAACAATTATCAAAATCTTTAGAACCTTTGCTGTCTGGTTTACGGATGACAAAGGGTTCAAGTAATTGAAGCACAATCTTGGCCAAATCCTTACCTGCAGTAAAATCTAATTCTTCTTTGCCAGGTTTACGGCTCCTAAGACTTTCAAGACGAGTACTCCGTCTCTCCTGTGGTTGTTCTTCCAAAAGATTTGATTCTTTTTCTTTCGAGTTACTAGCTCTTTGAGAGTCATTATCATTGGGAGGCATGCTTTCACCACTAGGAGCTAAAGTAGGTTCTTTCTTTTCCACAGGCTCCATCACAATTTCAGAACAAGGAGGGAAGAGAATGCTTAACCTGACATCCCCAGATCTGTACAATTTTCCAGTCCCAACCTCAGAACCACAACCATTTAGCGGAAGTAAAATTCCCAGGAGTCCATCAATGAGAGCTGCCCAGGAAGCTTCTGCAATTTGCAATTCTATGTTCTGGTTCAACTTTTTGAGTGCAGTACCTTCATCTAGATTCTCATCAGGTGCTTTTCTCTTGTCATGGAATTTAAGACGTACATGTTTAGGTTCCAGCTTATCTATACCTCTAGGAGCAAAAGGAGCTGATTCTGTTTCCTCAATAGTATTTTTGACATGCAAGGCACGAGAATGTGATGGCCAATGCCTTAAAATCAACTCTGCAACAGAAAGGCATGCAACTTCATCACCAATGGCAATGAGAACTTCCAACAGTTTCTCCATGCAATTCCCTGACATACAATATAAATGGATTGTATGCATCATGAAAGTTGAGCAGACAGAGCACAAAAAGAGAAGCAAACACAGGATACAACTGAAACATATAAATACTCACAATTATTAGGACTGCACAAAAGTCCCTGCTCAAAAGCCCAACGTGAAATACTCAATGAACCCATTGAGCATGATAGAGTCCCCAGCTGGTTCCAGACAACCGAATCTTTGTTATCAATCTCTACAGCTTGAAGATAACAACGCAAAGCACTCTCATAATGACCCGAACCTTGTTGAAGAAAAACAGTGGCAAGGTTCTTCAATACCAAAAATCTGCACAGAGCTAGATGAAATACATTAACATTTATGCTTACTAGATTTAGATTTCATAATGAAACATACAATTAGCACATAAATCTAAATCGGAGAAATTTTATTTAATCAAACCAGAGCACTGCTTGAATTAATCAACACTATTATAAAATGAAACCTTAACAGAAATTTATGGGACACAATTTACATAAAACTTCAAGCCAATGACTTTAGGTGTAGTGGCTTTGCATTCTAAGATCAAAACTATTCAAGGAAACTACTTAAAAACAAAGCGAGATATAGTCCATGAGATAGATCTTAACTTGAGTTGTAACAGATGACCATCGGTAGTATTGTTATCCACCTGAATAAATTAGAAAAAAAGAATAATTATTTTAAGGATATAATATATATTTATATGTTAAAGCATTTGCAGCTGAAATATATTTCATGGAACAAACAGATACTTCAGCATTTGAAATAAGAGGATCTTTCAAAACGGATTCTAACAGTTCGCGAGCCTTTTCATAGTCTTTAGCCTGTAACTTGAGAAGCCCATCATGGTAAGCTTGTGTAAGATGGAATTCCTGCAACAAATGATTCAAGAAATTAATTTTATTCTTTGAAATACAAAAAAGGACACTAAATTCATTCTTTAGGGAACCAAAAAACAAAGCCTTTAAATTGTTCAACCAACCCCAAAAAATAATTCACAGAATCACAACAGCAAAGCAACTTCTTGTTTTTACCTTAGCTTTATCAAACTTGAGATTGACATTATGAACATAAATAAGATTCAAAACAGAGGCAAAAATGAAAAAAAAAATGAAATTTGGAACAGAATTTAACTCTAATTTATTGCATTCAATGTCACGCTTATGAAAAAGAAATAGGAGCATACCTGGGCTTCTTTAGTAGGAGCTAAGGGTTCCCATTGGCCTCTGGAATCTGTGTCGTTAATAGCTGCGATTGAGAACTGAAACAGACACAAACACACGAAAAAAACAAAGTAAATTTAAAATTTTAAAAAAAAATTCACTCCTCTCGAAACCAGTCAATACAAGATTAAAGAACCAAACAATTACGCACCATTTTTTTTTTTTAAACTTCCTCGTACGACAGCTGCCTTGAGGAGACTCTTCGAGTGGTTGCTGTTTTGGGGGGTCTTTTGTTTGCTTCAGATTGAGGCGGGTTCCATTGTTAGTTTATCGGGGGTTTTAAGGTTTAATATTTTCACCTTCTCGTTAGCAATAAAGGGAAAATAAAAATAGGTTAAATTCTGCTATTAGTCCCTGTATTATGTATAAGTTGTGTATTTAGTCTTTTTTTATTTTGGCATTTTCAGTCCCTGTAATTTTAGAATGGTAGCTATTATGTTAAAATATGCCATAAATCCCTGCATTCTTCAAAAATTTTAAATTTAGTCCTTATATTTTTATTTTTAGGTATTTAGTCTTATTTTTGAATTTCAAAATTCAAGTCTAATTGTTAATGCTGTTAATTTTTTTTGGTTAAATTTGTTGTCGTGACATTTTAAAATAAAAAAATTCATTTGGTAGCTATGTAACTAAAAAAATGACATTATAATAAACCTGAATTTAACAAAATAATTTCAACAGTGTTAACGATTGGACATGAATTTTGAAATTTGAAAAGTAAAAAGACTGAATTCCTAAAAATAAAAAGTACATAGACTAAATTCTAAATTTACAAATAGTACAAGGACATGCGACATCTTTTAACCTAGTTCTTAAACTCATTAAGTCAAATTCTATTGTTTTCAAAATTTGATACAACAGTCGTATTATTGCATATGTAATACCATGTCAATTTACTATCATTTATATTATAACTAGAAATTTAAAATTCAAAAAATACATCAATTAAAAACGATATATGGATGAAATCTACAATTTTATACATAATAACAGAATTTAATAAATTTAACTACTAGCATTCGGTTAAGAATGAATTTTTAAAATTGAAAAAGTAAAAGGAATTAAATTTGACCAATTTGAAAAGTAGAGACTAAAATTAATTAATTTAAAGTATAGATACTGAATACAATACTTGCTCAAAGTACAGGGTCTAACCGCAGAATTTGACCAAAAAAATTAGCATAACAGGTCCAGCCTTCCTCCCAGAAGAAAACGATGTTGTTTTAAAAGGCCTAAACGCCGTACCTATGCGCCTTTCCTCAAAATATGAAATAGAATTTTCACTGCGGTGACTGGAACAGAGATCCAAACTGAGACCGATCAGAGTGTCGGATTCCGGTCAGTACTGTCAAATTCATAAACTCTTAATGAAATTTTTACATAAATAATTGGGTTGTGGGATTTTTTTTTTTAATTCATTTCGAATGGGGAATCAATTCATGCTCTTTTAATTTTTCTTTTACACATTTTGACGAATAGTTGGCGGGCTTAAAAGCTGAAAGCTTTTGCTTCTTGGCATTAATTCAATTATAATTTTTTTTTCCTACCTGGGATTTTGGTGTGCCAGATTCAAGAGCTTGAGGAGCCACATTTTCTTCTTATCTACAATGCTTCATTCAATTAAATTCAATTTCTTCATCCCAATCTATATTGTCATCTTCATTGTTAGCAGCTCAATCTTCAGTCATGGGAAAATGCAAGTAACCTAAAAAAAAGGATCAATTTTTTGTCAATCACTTCTTTGATCTTTTTTTCACTTGTAAGATAAGAATGTCGCTGTTTTCCCTTCTTCTTTTTTCTTTTTTTTTTTTTTTTTGCAGGCTAGACGGCGCCGTTTTGAATGTTGGAGAGGAGCTAAAGGCGGAAACTTTGCCGCTTAAAATGGGTTCTCGAGTCTATAAACTGCAAGGTCTGAAATCATTAACTTGGTACGAAGTGAAGATCTCGTATCCAGCTTCCGTATGTAATTTCTTTACTATGATTTTGCCTATTTGTGGCGTTTTCAGTTTCAAAAGCTGAGCTTTGATTTTTTATTGAAAGATTCCCGCTAGTTTTTCTTTGCAACTGAAGAAAGGGGATTTAGAATCTGGGTTAAACAGGAACAGAAGATTGTTGAATACAGAGAAGTTGATATTCAAGACTGATAATCTTGACTCCATTAATGATCAGGTTTTAGCCTATGCTGATGAACTTTCTTTTGATGCAAATTTAGTCTACAATGTTTGAAATAGTATATAGAATTAAAGTAGTTTTATATGCTTCTGTAACTTTTTGTATTAGTTCGATGGGTATATTTCATGTTCTACTCACATTGATCATGTATGTTGAAGATGGTATTCTTGATCGATATGATATAGATGTTGAACCAATTCAGAACTGCAGTATATGACAAATACAATTATATTGGTAAATTCAATGATTGGATTGTTAAGATATTAATCTACAAAAAAAAGTTACGGAAATCTGTAAATCTACTTTAGTTTTACATTAGGATTAAATCACTATTTGGGGTCTGAACTTGGCAACTTTTCTCGCATTGGTGCTTAAACTTTTTTTTTGTTCAAGTTAGACCTTGAACTTGGGTAATTGTTCTCACATTAGAGCCTGAACTAGACAACTATTCCCACATTGAGGCTTGAACCTTTTTCTCTGTCCAAGTTAGTCCCTAAACTTGGCAATTTGTCCCATATTGGGACCTGAACTTGGCAATTATTCTCACATTGGGGCCTAAATTCTAGGGTTTTCAAGGACTAACTTGAACAAAGAAAAAGTTCAAGCCCCAATGTGAGAAAAGCTGTCAAGTTCAGGCCCCGAAAAGTGATTTAACCCCTTACGTTAATGTAAGATTGTAAGTGGATTCTTCATATATATATACTCACACACACAGAGTAATGCTAAAGAAGCTCAGTTTTGCTCAGGGTGGATTGCACGTTTTGGTGACTGTGGAGCCCGAAGGTTTTGTGGCAATACCCAACACAAAGGAGAGAGAGTTCATCATCTTCAATATAGGTAAGCCAACTATTTCCTAGCTCCTTTTAGCCCCTTTTGATCCTGCAGAGGGTTCTTTGAAATTGGTTAGGGGAAAAGTTACAAATTTGTTTTAATATAATGTGATGAAAATGATGGAAGGAGAAAAAATAAAGCAGATGCCGAAATAAATGCGATGATAGGTGGTGGTGGTGATGAAAAATGAATATGGTTGAAGAAGATGAAAAGTGCAGTGGTTGAGATAAAACATCACAGTAGTGAGTAGTGGAATAAATTCAAAAATTTACCGCCCATTTCGAGAGTAGTTTTGGTTTTCATATGCTGTCACACCTTGCTAGTTATGTTACTACGATATCATAAGCTGCTTCAGTTGTAGGACCTAGTACATAAAATGGCTGCACGCCGCTTGAAAATACCAGTCACTGATATATCACACACCTAGAGACTAGTAACACATTGCAATTAATTCACAAGTGAGGCCAATGCGCACGGCAACTTGTCATTGTATTCTGAACCTAATTCAATCTTCTTCATTACTGCCCTAGACATTTCATTTTACTGATTCGCAACATTTCCACATGATATTGAATAAGCCATCTGCATCATCAAATGCAACCTGTTCAGGCATTTGCTTGTTTGTTTCCATCTCATTTGGCACTCGTTTATATACCCCTTTGACCTATCCTTCTCATGCAAACACCAGTTTCATATTCACAAGATAAGATGTCTTATGCTTATTATGCTAATAAGCTCGATTTTATTTTTCAGTTTGTGATGAACTGTTGTTGGGCATCCCTTACTATGCATGGTGGGTTGTAGTCTTTGTCGTGCTGTGTTTAGTATCAGCATTGATTATTCCTCGTTATCTGCCATCGTATCTGCTACAAGACCAGAATGTTGCCAAGCAATCTTGAGACATTGTCGTTTAAGATGTATAAGTAATGATTGTCTGATTGCCACCTAATTGTTTATGTAAGGAGAATACTTGCTGTAACCAAATTTTCAGAAATGTAGCTGAACCAACTCTTGGGAATGTCAACCATTTTTGCCTTATCATCGTTTATGTTCGGTTCAAATAACCCTTTTGCTTTGTATTCAAGTAAAGCCTTTATTTTCAAGTGGGAGCTGTATTAAGAGTTCACTGGTATCGGTTAAATATAAGTTAAAAGATCAAGGGTTTGTTTGTGTGTATAAAATGTAGGATGATTTACTGAGGTAGAGTTTTTTAAGTAATTTTTTTTTTTAGGCATAATGATTTATTTGATCCTCTAATTTTATAAAAAAAATTATTTTAGCCCTTCATTTTATTTTTTGCTTGTTTTAGCTCTTGAACTTGCATTGTTTGTGAAATTATCACAACCTTTATTAACTTTGTTGATGTAGTATTCACGTGGTATGCATGTAAGTAATTAATTCTTTTAAAATTAAATATATTTTTAAAAAAATTGAATTTTTTAAATTTAAAAAAATTAATTAAATGTTTTTGTGGTATTCACGTCACGTGTATGTCACATCAACAATGTTAACAAATATTAATTTTTTCATTCATTTTGAAGATAAGAAATTTAAATAGAGGGCAAAAATATTTTTTTAATAAAATTAGAGAGTCAAATAAATTATTATATTTTTTTATTAAGGCACTGAAATTAAATAAATATATTTATAATTATTGTGGATTCCGTTTCGATACGAATCATAGTAATCGTTATGCATCGTTCTTACGTCAATATCAAGTAATATAATATTTGTTTCGATTAATATTTCAGTGTGTTTTGACCGTTTAAATGTAATCCTGAAGCACCTTTTGTACGGGTTTAAAAAAAGAGCTCTTCTTATTAACTAAAAAACAGAATTCAATAGGTTAGATCTGCCCTGTAAATAAAAATATTTTTAACATTATTTGTGGAATTAAATTTATTCTCTAACAAATATTAACTCAAAAACAAACGCATGATAGTAGTATATTCCATTGTCAGAATTATACACAAAATAATAAATTAATTTGTAAATATATTTGTTTAAAAACGAAATATGTCAAATTGCAACGACCATGAATGGTGCAATAGACTGAGAAAAACTCAAAAAGCTGTTGTTTCGGTGCACGAATGGGTGTGGCTTTTTAAGCCCAGATTTCATTGAAGTAAAGATCCCTGACCAAACAGCGGTTTGGGGACCGGAAGGCTCCTTCGAAAATTTCAGGCCTTGAATAAGATTATTTTGGGGGCAAAGCTCCCATAAATACCAAAAAAAAAAAATTACCGGAATATACCACTTTCAAAAAAATTTACCGGAGTGTATCAATTTCCCCAAAAACGCGGCCACGTCAACGCGCTTTTTGGGGAAAAATGACTAAAGCGCGCCCTCTAGGACGCGCTTTAGCCATTTTTCTCCAAAAAACGCACTGACGTGGCCGCGTTTTTGGGGCAACCTTCCCGTCCACTTGCGATGTGAAAAATGAATTGAGTTTTGGCTAGTAGTCTCCGGCAAAATAATTTTGAGGAGACGTTTCTGAACAAACAGTGGCAAAAAACGCGGCCACGTGGACGCTCTTTTGCTACAGTGGTCTCCGGCAAAATTATTTTGAGGAGACGTTTATGAACAAACAGTGGCCAAAAACGCTTCCAGCAGGGTGCACTGTGAGCAGGAGTACCGAAAAGCGCTCCTACGTGGACGCTCTTTTACTACAGTGGTCTCCGGCAAAATTATTTTGAGAAGACGTTTCTAAACAAACAGTGGCCAAAAACGCTTCCAGCAGGGTGCACTGTGAGCAGGAGTACTGAAAAGCGCTCCCACGTGGACGCTCTTTTGCTACAGTGGTCTCAGGCAAACTTAGGCTATAAATCAGGCAAATTTCATTCTCAGGTTGCAGAAGGCAAACTCAGGCAAAAGAAAAAAAATTGAAAATGAGTGAACGTATTAATGCTGTTATTTACTACGATGGTGAAGTTCGTGACACCGAAAATGGTGTTGTTTTCTTATCGGAGAACACAGCGCGATTGAGTTTTAATCGAAACGTTGATTTGGTAGAACTTCGCAAAAGAATTAGGCGTAAAATATTCGGAACAACGCTAATGAAAGTTCAGTCTATTAAGTATAGATTTTGCACTTTGGTTGATCTGGTGAGATATGACTCATTCGACATCAAAGGTCCTCGGAGCCTTGAGGCAATGGTGGAGACTCATCTTGGCAATGGTTCACCCTATATCGAGGTATATGTAGAATTTTCATCTCCAAGTGATCTTTCTGCGACCTCAACATCTAGTATCGTTCGAGGGGAATACACAACCCCAAGCCGACACTCTGTAAGTGGGAGGCAAAACACAGAAGTGCCCATGTGCGGTGGTAGTATGAAAACATAACCCCTGCACGACACTCGGTCGGTGGATGGGACATGCATATCCGTCATTCGACGTCCGATGACAGAAATACGTATTGGGGGACATCATCAACTTCTAGTGGTTGGCAATCCACATATGATTAGGATATGTACGAAAGATGTTTAAGGAGGGATGATGTACTCCCAACGACATCCACCAGCGAGGGGCCCTCGTTTGTTGCAGGTTATGGAGGGTCGAACGATGAATCCGATGTGGATCCACCTCGGGAGCCAGGGCCTGACGATGCAGAAGTTGGATTATTTTCTGAACCAGAGCCCGTTCCAATTGTACCTGAAGACGTTGAGGGCGGTTCAGACGAAGAAGAAGAAGATCCGCTATTCAGGGCATACTCACCTCCAGCCCACATGCATAATGTCGATCTATCTCAAGATAATGCATTGGAGTTTCCTGAACTACCACACCGGACGCGTGACCGTACAAATTCTTCGTTAAATTCGGACCAATTAGAAGTTGGTAACCAGTTTTCCAATAAGAATACGTTTCTTGCCGCATTAAAACAATACAGCATTAAACTCAAATTTTATTAAATATATTAAAACTAAATTACAAAAAAAAAATTACAAAACTAAATTAGGGTTTAGGGCTGATGCCGGTGGGAACCAGTGCCACACGAGGGCGGTCGGTGGTTACGCGCTGGATTCCTCCTTCTGGTTCTGGTTGGCGGTCGGTAGTGGGTCTGGTTCTGGGTGTTGCGATGATGACCCACCTTGATAAAATAATGACCCCGGAGGTGTTTGCATAAACCACGGCGGGGGTGACTGCATCCCGTACGGCGAAGGAACCTGGTAGAAAGAACTGCTCCCCGACGGCGCCTCCTCTAATCCCACATGCGACGTCGGTCTCACGATCGGCTGGCTATCGGGAGTAGTTGGGAACGGGCTCGAACCCGGCCATGCATTCCAACCTGGGATAGGACTGGGAAAAGGAAACATATATGGGTTAGGAGGATACATATAAGGGGCAGGGTACACACCTGGCATAAACGGTGTGTAACGACCCAAAATCCGTGGGCACCGAAAAAGTGTGTTATCGGGCCTCCGTCTTAGTAAACCGAGTTAGTAAATAGTTATTAGGAATAATTATGAGTCTAATAGTGTGTTTAATTAGATTTTTATTTAGTGAACTTAGCTTAATTTAAAGTAATTAGGAAAAAGGATCAAATTGAATAAGGAGTAAAAGTCTAATTGTAGATTAAAAGAAAATAAAAAGGATCAAAATGGCAAATATGCCATTTAGCATAAGTTGAGGCGGCATACATGTATAAAAATCTGAGATTTTTATGTATTAAAATATATTATTATTAATATTAGATAACTATAATAATATAATATTATATTATAAAATAAAGTAAATGAAATAATAAAAAGAAATAAAGAAGAACAGAAAAGAACAGAGAAGGTTTCGAAACAGGGGAAAGGAAAGAAAGAAAGAAAAAGAAAAGGGAATATTGATGTTTTAAAGCTTGGAGTTTAATTAGGTAAGTCAATCAAGTTCTATTCTCTTAATTTTGATGTTTTAGAAGCTTTAAAGCAAGATTTTGATGAAACTAAGTTGATATTTTGAGAGTTTATTGGTTTTCAAGTATAGTTGATGTTGAAGAAAAAGATGAATTAGAGACTAAATTGAATGAAATTTAAGTTAGAATTAGTAGAAGGATTAAATTATAAAGTAAGCTATAAGTTTTGTGTTATAGGGATTAATTTGGAAGAAATTATGAATTAGGGTTTTATTATGAAAATTATATAATCAAGTTGAATATGGAAGGAATTTAAGTAGAATCAAAGTATGAATTAAGTTAAGAAAATAAGTAAGCTTAATTAGGATTAAATTGTAAAATGAGTTACACTGAAACAGTTTTGGACAGCAGCAGTAGAGCAACTTTGAAAATTCACCAAAAATCGTAGAAGTGGAATTAGAAGTTGAATGAGATATGAAATTAAATCTTATTGAGTCTATTTTCATATGAAAGAAATAGAGAAAGAAAATAAGTTCTGTATTATGAGATATTTAAATTTTAGTGAAACTGGTTCAGGGTGATTTCGGGTTCCCCTGTTCTGACTTGGAAAAATCATTAAAAATTGTATAAAAATAATTTGGGAACATAATTTATATGGTTAGATTTATTAATGAGTCTATTTTTATAAGAAACAAACTAGAACATCATTTGAATTCTGAATAAAAAGATAATTAAATTTTAGCAAAGAGTGGTCGGAACTGTCAGACAACAGAATAGGGGTGATTTCAAAGAATAAACTGTACTTATTGGCTAAACCAAAAATTCTGAAAATTTTATGGCAAGAATATATGTGAGTATAGTTTCATATAAAATTACGGATCTTAATTCGGAATTCTGTAACTCAAGATATAGATAATTTAGTGACAATGACTCAGGTAGACAGCTTTAAAAGAACTTATAAGTAAATAATAGAATTGTGTATAAAGAATGTAGAATGAAGAGGAAGAGTAGAAATTGAATAAAATTCATTATTTATTGAAATTTAATGCTGTAATTAATAATGTAAATTATTATTATTTTTGTAGCTAATAAGGAAAAAGAGGCATCGGCATCCAAAGGAAAAGAAAAGATCGCTGAGGAGTAAACGTGTATTTCGGGTTTGTATTACTATAACTCAAACTATTTATTAAATGTATGTTGTATTTATAATATATGTTATGGGGTAATTAAGACAAGGTAAGTAATAATATTTGAAATTTAGTAAGAATATGTGTGAATATTGAATTATATGTGAACCAATATAATAGATTTTTGAATTGATCAAGTTTTTGAAATTGTTGTGGAAATGAATTCGAAATTGGAAAAGTAAAATAACGCCCTATTAACTTGTCGGACTAGATTTGATACAAATGGCATGCCATTGGATTTGTGATGTGATGAGGAGATTTGTAGCTCAGTGGAGAAGATAATTCTGTTATATATACTTCGGTTTATCCGAAGAGGCATTCAATGCCTTACTGGTGTGTTTGGGAGGTTATATTATACTGGTGTGTTATGGAGGATTTATATTACTTTGGTGTGATAGGGTTGGATATTCTGGTGTGATTGGGTTGGATACTCTGGTGTGTTTGGGTGGAATCCGCGTATCTATCAGAGTCCGAGTATTGTTAATAGGGTAAATAATTGAAATGAAATTTTGGAAATGAGATTGATTGATTTGGCTCTATTGAAAGATATGAGAAAGAATGGATGAGTTAAATTATGGATTGAATTAGTATATGAAAATGAAATGTGAATTTAAGATTTATGAAGTGATATATAATTATGTATAATTAGTTTTAATGATTTATAAAGCTTATGGTTGATGTTTGTAATTTATTAATGTTAAATAGTTTGCTTTATGGTAATACCATTGAGTGTATGTATACTCAGCGTACGGTTGTTTCCGTGCGCAGGTTGTAGAAGTCAAATACTGAACCAGCATCCGAAGCCAGACCCGACTTCAGCAAATTTTTGGTGATGTATATTTTCTTTTGATAATGTGGCATGTACGTAGGTTGTGTAAATGGTTAAAAATGTTAGTATTATTAGTTTAAGAATTATAATGAAAGAAGTATATTTATTTTAATCTAACCAATAATTTTGATAAATTTAAATTGATATTATATTGATTGAGTTTGATTAGAAGGTATTTAGAATAGAAAATGAATATATGAAATGAATTGGTTATAATTGAAATGAATACGGTTTAATTTACAGGGGGTTTTATATAATAATAAGCAGAAATGCTGCCGAAATTTATAGTAAACAAAATTTATATTTGCAAATTGTCTGATATGTCCAGTAATGCCTCGTAACCCTGTTCCGGCGATGGTTCGGGGTTAGGGGTGTTACACGGTGGACGCTGTGATGTCGGTGTTGTCGGCTGAACTGATGGGCCCGGTGATTATGTAGGCGTTGTTGATGGGCCAAGTGACTGGGTAGGCGCTGTTGCTGGGCCCGGTGACTGTGTAGGCGCTGTTGCTGGCCCCGTCTCATCACCCCTTCTCCTTGGATGTAAAGGAGCCCGACGTTCCCTTCGCTCGCGAATTTACCGTCACCTCTCTTCATCCGACAACAGATACGGCTTGCCATGGATTCCAAACCATGGCATGTACTCCGGCACGCACGCTAACTCAGGAACGATGATCGGTTCTCGGTTAGGTAAAAAGTCATACCGGTTCTCCCACGTCTCGATATGACCTGACCAAAATCTTGGCCAATCCGTGTGCGGCTGCCGTAAGTCCACTTTGTGCTCATCATCGAGCACCTCAAGTGGCACGGGAATCGATTGCCGGAATCCAAATTGCCGCAGCACCCGAGCTGACTGGTGCATCTCCACGGTCGCGTAGGTGATTATTGGGACCTTAACGTGCCAACTGTTCGGATTTTGGAAGAACTCCTCCGAAATTACAGCCCGAATTTCGGGATCCTCGTACGGTGTCCATTGAAACTATATTAACATTACCAAAATATTAGTTATATACATAATACTAGACACTACATACGAAATACTAAATTATAATAACGAAATTCGAAACTTACTTGTGATTCCGACCGTTGTTCCAATAGGAGCCGTATATCCTCAAGCGAGTTAGGTATTCCAACATGACTCGCCGGATGGGACCACCTAATTAAATAAACTTTTAGCATGCAATTATACTATAAATCTACGAAATAATTGTAAAATATAATATTAAATTTACCTCGTTATCAGTGGGAATGAATATGGCTGGTCGAGTCGAGGACGTAAAAATGGAAATCGAAACCATGCCCATGACTGCAGTAATGATAAGCAACCTCCAATTTTTGTTTTACTCGACCGCGTCGCCCCGCACATCTCACGGTACAACCTCGATAGCACGGCAGACCCCCAACTCAATTCACCGGCTGTTCTGAAATCAACAAGTTTCAGGAGCCATCTCAGGTGGACGAGGTTTCTAGAGAGGTCCGGCATCAGATAGCCTCCAATTATCTGAAGAATGTATGCCCGAGCATACCGTATTCTTTCTTCTTCGGTCGAACCCTCGTTCGGCTGCGGGAATGCCTCTCGTAACCAGGCCATAATTATCCGAGCTCCTTGAATTCTATCCGGAATGGCACCCAAAAGCTCGTAGCATACAGCCATCCAATCGATAGATGTTGCCGACCCGGTGACTACCGACCTGTCCACCGGTAATCCCAACTGCAACTGCACATCTTCTAGGGTGATGGTACACTCTCCGCATGGTAGATGAAAAGTGTGCGTCTCGGGTCTCCACCTCTCTATCAACGCTGTAATACCCCTTACCCGTATTCAACGCTGGAATAGGGTACGAGGCATTACCGGAATTGCAAATTTATTTATCAGACGTTTTATTTCATTTTTTTTATATTTGAAACCAATCAAAATCAAACATATTGTCCCATAAACATATTTATTTTTCTCGTCATGTCTTACTTAAATTTATTACTCGTCTCAACATACTTAATTACCTTGTATTAACATATTAAAGATAATCACATATTTACATATCATGATAAATATCATTCACTTGTCTCTTCTTCATAAACATAAATCAGTTAATTCATCATATCAATATTTCACGTACCATCAACTCATATTTCCTTATATCACATAATTAAATTACACGAACTTACCTGGCTAAATTTGTAGAAATATCAAGATTCAGGGACACTTTGGAAATTTTCTATTTTTATTGATTTTTCAATCGATCTTAATCTAAATTAATAATTTCATTCAATTTTTGAAATTTTAAATAATAAAATAATCCATTTCATGCAAATTGGTCATTTCCACATTTTTACAAAATTAATCATAAAGTTTTACTTTTATTCAATTTAGTCCCTGAGCCTAAAACATTACAAATTAGCCATACTACCTAAATATTCATACATATTTTCCTCCTCCTCCTCTCCATTCCACATCCTTAATGTATATAACATGCTATAAGTAATATTATCAATAATTTCACTAATTACTCATATGTGTATTCAAAACTGTCCATTTATGTCATAGTCACTAAATTATTTATTTCCAGAGCTACAGAACTCCAAATGAAGAACTGTTAATTTTTTCTGAAACTAGACTCACATATATTCATACCATAAAATTTCCAGAATTTTTAGCCTAGCCAATTAGTACAGTTTATTCATCAAAGTCACCCCTGTTCTGCTGTCTGGCAGTTCTGACCCTTCTTCACTAAAAAATTAATTATCTCTTTATACAAGATTCAGATGATGTTCACATTTATTTCTATTGAAAATAGACTCATTCAGGATTCTAAAAATATAAATTTAAGCCCCTAATTATTTTTCTTCAATTTTTGATGATTTTCTAAAGTCAAAATAGAGGATCTCGAAATCACTCTGAACCAGTCTTACAAAAATTTAAATATCTCAAAATGTAGACTTCTTTTGCTTTCTTTGTTTCTTTTATATGAAAATAGGCTCAACAAGCTTTAATTCCATATCTCATTCAACTTCTAATTCGATTTATAAAATTTTTGGTGATTTTTCAAAGTTAGACAACTGCTGCTGTCCAAAACTGCTTTAGTGTAACATGTTGATTTCTATTTTGTCCCTAATTCCACAATTCATACAATTCAGTCCTTGCTAAATTAACCTCTCAATTGAGTTAATTTTCTCATTTAATACTTTTTTCTATTATTTTAAACTACTTCATAACCTTTGAAATCAGAATTTTAACACTAGGCCTTAATTTCAGCTATTTCACAATTAGGTCCTAAAACCAATTTCCATCAATTTCACTTGATAAAATCATCATATAACAAAATTAAAGCTTCAAATCAATATTTATTCATCATATTCTTTCAGCACTAATCCACATCAAATTTAAAAATTAACCATAGAATCATAAACTAATGAGTTAATAAGTTGGACTCAATTGTAGAAAGTCCAAAAACATAGAAATTTCAAGGAGAAATCAAGTATTAAACTTACATGAAGCTTGAGTATGAAAACCAACTTGAACTCTCTTCCATGACTGTTTTTCAGCTGAAGAAAATGAAGAGAAATGAAGAGAATTCTTCAGATATTTCAATTTGATCCCCCTTTTTATTTAGCTAATTTTGGAAATTTTCCAATTTTCCCCTTTTTCTTCTTTCTCTTCTCTTCTTCTTTCTTTCCTTCTCCTGCTCTCTGCTTCGTTTGGTTTCTGTTTCTATCCTCTTTTTTTTTTCTTTGGTTATTATATAATATAATATTATAATAATATAAAATATAGTAATATAATATAATATAAATATATAATATAATAATATACTTTAAAAAAATCTCAGATTTTCTTATGTTAAACCGCCTCAACTATACAAAATGGTATAATTACCATTTTGATCCTTCATAATTTCTTTTAATCTATAATTTAACTTTTACTTTTATTTCAATTTAGTCCTTTTCATTTAATTTCCTACCCAAACGTTAAAATTTTCTAACGAAAGTTTAATAATAACTTAATGACACTCCATAAATATTTTTAGAACTATTTATGGCTCACTTTATGAATTCGAGGTCTCAATACCTCGTTTTTGGCCCAATTTTTTCTAATTAATTCTTTCAGTTCACAAAATTCACTAATTTTAAAATATTTCTAAAATCACACTTAACTTATAATTATCGATTAACAAAATTTTCTAACTTTTCGTCAGATTTAGTGATCTCGAATCACTGTTCCGACACTATTAAAATTGGGCTGTTACAAACGCGCTGATCAAAGGCGGCTCCAACTTGAACCCCCGGCCTACCGTGGCCACGTGCCAAAAACCCGCTTCCCGCAGGTAATTCTCGATCAACGGCGATGGGGGACCAGGCATGTTGCGAATATAACATTCCAACACCCGATCTACAGACTGTTTCAAAAATTATAAAATTCAAAATTAATTCACATTACATAATTAAAAAAAATTAATAATATTGCAAAATTAACATTAAAACTTACCATTTTCATTTGCCCGACGGCAATGTGCTTCTCGCCTAGGCGAAGTAATTCCCCGGCCATTGTAATCCGATAGAAAATTTTAAAATTTTCCAAAAAATAGATATATTAAAAAAATTATAATGGGCTTTTTCGTAAATACTAAAGGACTATTTTGAAATTTGAGCGTAAATTTCAAGGACTTTGAGAGAAAATTGAGAGAAAATTGAGAAAGGATTGAGAAAGGATTGAAATGTGAAAAAAATAAAGGGCTGGGGGGTTTTTATACTTTTTTTTTTACCGTTGAGGGGGCCAACGGTCAAAAAAAATTTCACCGTTGGGGCTAAAGCGCGGCCCAGAGGGCGCGCTTTTGGCCACCTCAGCAAAAGTGCTCCTACGTGGACGCGTTTTTGCTGAGGTGGCCAAAAGCGCGCCCTCTGGGCCGCGCTTTAGCCATTTTTCCCCAAAAAACGCGCTGACGTGGACGCGTTTTTGGGGAAACTGGTACATTCCGATAAATTTTTTTGAAAGTGGTATATTCCGGTAATTTTTTTTTTTGGTATTTATGGGAGCTTTGCCCTTATTTTGGTTTGAGCAATATATTTTGTTATAAAAAATTATATATATATATTAAATAATATATATTAAAATTAATTCAATAATAATTAAATTAATAATTTAAAACCTAAAAAAAATCAAATGAAATAATCTAATCCAAAATATTTTTTAAAATTATATTTAATATACTAAAATATTTATTATAGTGTATTATATTTTTTAAAAAAATTAAATAAAAATTAATCTAAAAAAATAAAATAAATGGTGGGTCGAGTTGGGTTAGATTTATTTTATTAAATTAAATTAAACTTGGAAAAAAAATTAAACTTTTTCTTTTTAACAGAATCTAAATATCTTACAATCAGATGAGACCATGAACATCTCTAACGTCGCGTCCAAAAATAAAATAACAAATAGCTGGTCTACGTGTCCACCAACTCTATACTTCTGCATTTTGACCGGTACCGGTTTTAACATGAACCGGTATCCAAAGCGAACTTTCGAGATCTTCAATGCTGGAAAGTTGACCGCAGAAACTAACCCCCCCTTGTTTTTGGCTCGTTGATGGTAGAACTTAGCCGTTTACGGGGAACTTTTGGTTAAACTATGATATTAGTAGATTTAGTCCCTATAATTTAATAAGATTATTCAAGTTCTGAAATTTAAATCCTAACTAGATGCTATCAGTTAAATTTATTAAATTCTATTTTCAAAATCTTATATGGCAACAGGCAGATATATTATCACATATAAAATGTCATGTCAATTTTTTATTTTCATATATTACTCATAAAAAATTAGTTAATTAATTTAATGGTCCTTATTTACCTCAAGATTAAATTTTTAAAATTCTAAAAATATATAGACTAAAAATGATTAAATTAGAGAACATTGACTAAATTTATAACTGTATACATAGAAAGGAACTAATAACAAAATCTAACCAAATGAATTCTTCATGACTAAAATTCTAAAATTCAAAAAATATAAAAACTAAAATTGACCAAATAAAAAAGTACAATGAATAAAATGACTAAATTAAAGTATAAAATTCATAATGTACGCATAACACGGGGAATAATAGTAGAATTTGACCAATATTTCTTAAGGAGGTAAGACTTAAATTATGAATTCTGAGACTAAAATGTAATTTTATAATTATATTATTTTTAAAGGACGAAAACTGAAATTCTACCATTTGGACCAAGCTCCTGGCACTGCCTGTGTACGTGGAACGTAATTATGGATCCACGACAACGCGGTGATGGCCGCCACGCCGCACCCACCTGAGAACAAGAACCCGGTTGTGACAAGCAAGATGGCTAGCCCAGCTGGGACGAGAACCGGACTGAACAACACCATGAGTGGTGTCGCCATGACAAGAGCGATCACTGTGCCAGTAAAGGTTAACCCTGACAAGAAAAGCAACATTGCCCCCAGTGTGGTTGCCGTCAAAAACTTGGCCGTCTGGCGAGGTGATAGAGCTGAGTTGTTGAGCTTCCGAGTTATGGTCTCGCGTTTGTTTCGATCATTTGACATGATGAACGGCTCTGAATGACTGGTCCGATCAACGACAAAAAAATGGGAAAGAAAGTGAGAAAATGAAAGAGGAAGAGGAATTGAGAACTTGTAAGGAGGGTGAGAGAAAGGGATGGTAAAATAACCCTAGCAGATCCAACTCGATAATATAGGATGATTTGTTTTTTCTATATCGGATTTAAGAGTACAAATTTTCATTAAAATTTTCAGTTATAATTGTATTTTTTTAAAGGGACTAAAACTGAAATTTTATCATTTGAGACCAAGCCTCCGCCTCTGGCCGTGGAACTACACTCTAGACAAAAGAGAATGTAATGTGACAAATTATAAACCGCAAAAACATATTATTTACGATGCATGCATGCATGCAAATTTGGATAAAAAACACACCAAACCAAGCAGTAAGTTCAACACTTCTAATTCGAGATCCCTCATATTATCATCATATCCCTAGCTCTACTTGCAAGCTTATTTCCTTCAATATTCCAAATGGTCCGCCGCTCCTGGGGGCATATTATGCTTGCCTTGCACGTAATTGTGAATCTAAGACAATGCAGTGATCGCTGCCCACGTCGCACTTGTTGGGATCTAGTATTTTTGGTGTAGTATTATCGTCTATATGTATTTGTATTTTTCGAATAAATTTGTTTAATAAAATATGCATCAGTTTCATTAATATATCCGTATATTGTCGTCGATGATTTTTGCACACAAAGCAATGTGAAAGCAAATATTAGCTTACTGATTATCTAACATTTAACTAATATTAAGTAGTATTACGTGGTCGGATCGTAATATGGAAAGACTGCTTATATTAATAGATAATCTAAATATGTCCTCAGTTTAATCGAGATTGAGCAATTGATAGAAAGACTAATATGTCTTCTATCAAGTCTAATTAGGGAGATACATTGTGTTGGGTATCGAAATAGATGACTCCTAGAAGATAGAAACACAGATATGATTGACTAAAATGACAGTACATTAGACATAACCCAAGTAGAATAAATCCTAAATTTGTTTATGAATTTATTAATTTGTGTCAATCATAGTGTGGCATGCCTTAATCATGAGTAGATGATAGGCTATGTATGCGTGACTTGTATATTTTGATGTAAATGGAAGCCTGAGTTCTAATAGATAAGTAATCAAAAGTTGGTACGTTGGGCATACGACTTCATCATTTCACAACAATAATTCATAGCTCAAATAAAAAGTTAATGATGTTCCCTCATTAGTGTTACATAATAGATGAAAAGTAAAACATGGTCATGGATCATTTTTCTTTGTGATAAATAATTTAACTACTATTTGATAGTAATTGACTTTTTTATGAATGAATATATAATTATGAAACTGATTGTAAATAGAAAAAAATCATCTCATACAATCCAATTTCTACCGTTATTACTTCCCACTTTTTCGCTCTGATGATTTTCTCCTGCCATCGTCTGTGTCGCCTTTTTCACCAATTTCTCTTGCAGTATCTTTGCATCTCTACTCATCGAACACAATTTGCAAAATCACAAGTAAAAAACGAAGACACAAAATTCACACGATAAAAAAAGAAAAAGAAAAAAGAAAGAGAATGAGGGAACCTTTCATGCCATTGCTAAAGGGTTAAATCTATTTTTTATAATTTTTTGAGTATATATTTTATAAGTTTTAATAATTTTTGAATTTCTATTTTTTAAAATTAAAATTAAAATTTTATTTTTTTATTTTCTAAAATCATGACCAAATTGTTATAATGTGTAAATATTAAGGGTTAAATTTGTTATTTTTCAAAATCAATA
The DNA here is from genome assembly GCA_005393395.2 of Gossypium australe. Lineage (NCBI taxonomy): Eukaryota > Viridiplantae > Streptophyta > Magnoliopsida > Malvales > Malvaceae > Gossypium > Gossypium australe. The sequence goes on along the minus strand of CM016620.1, from coordinate 112,576,841 downwards.
TCAAATTAATAAAATAGATAAACATTGAGGGTTAATTTTATTATTATATTAGGCCACGCCAATGGTGACAAATCTAGAAATACGACTTAGGGGCAAGGGCGAAGTCAAAAAGATTTGGGGACGAAATTAAGTTATATTTTCTTATATAGTGAAAATGCAATTTCGTCATTTTAATATCCTATATCTTTATAATATTTAGAGGATTAAATCAAGTTTTTATCAATTTTTTTGTGCCAAAGTGTAATTTTATCATTATTAATTTAAAATTTTATAAATTATAAAAAGTTTAAATGAAAAAATTTTCATTTTAAGGGGTTGGGCACCTACCAGCCCCCTAGATCCGCCCATGCATGCCAACATTATGTTTGGTTATCCATCCCACTCTAACGATAGAGTGATTGAAATTAAAAACTTGTCTAACGAGAGTAACTAAAATCGATAATTTATCTAACAAAAATAACTAAAATAACAAAACTTAAAATAGTTGATCAAAATAGAAACACGAGTAAACTCAAGTGATTAAATAAGTAGTTTATACTAAAAAAAATACGTAATATTTTGAGACGAGTCCAATTGTTTTTTTTTTTTTTACTTACGACCTTGTTTGGCCCACGATAGGAAATAAATAGGATCATAGCCGTAGGACGTTAACTAGCTAACATGACAGCCATGTGACGTTAGCCTCTTCTCTCTCATAATGGAGACGCTCCCCTCCTCAGATCTCAAAAGAAGACAATTTTAAAAAACAACCGTTCCCTCCCACGTGGCACATTTTCCTAATTCGACCGTTGCAATGGGGGCTTCCTCCCAGATCCCTCCATAACCCCTCTTTTATTTCCTTTTTTTCTTTAACTCTGTAGGCCTCCCCCAAGATTTTCTTTCAAAAAAAAAAAAAACAAAATGGCGATCGCTGAGGCTCAACAACAAGAGAAGGTGAAGTTTTTTTTTTTTGTGTGTTTTGTTTTTAGTCATTCAAGAACCAAAGAAAGCCCAAAATTTCAGGGTTTTTTATGGAGAACAGTTCCGATAAGGGTTTTCTTCGTATGGAAAGTTTCAATTCTCCAATAGGGTTGATTTAGGGTTCTAGTTCCAAAGTTTAGAATTTTGACAAATTTGCGTCCTGTTTTGTGCCCTTTGAGATCTAGGATTAGCGGGTTTTGAAAATTTGGGTTTTTTAGAGACAATGTTAGGGATTTTCTTTTATGTGTGTATTTTAATTTGTTGATATCCATTATAGGTTTCTTCGGAGGTTCCGGCAGCTGAAAAGAAAAGATGGACCCTTGGCGATTTTGACATTGGGAAGCCTCTTGGACGGGGGAAGTTTGGCCACGTTTATTTAGCCAGAGAAAAAAGGGTATGTTTCTTCTTCTTTTTTTTCAATTATTTCTTCCTCTTTCGTTAATTTCTCCTTTTGTTTTCATTCACTATGAAGAAATTTGAAGGATTCGGTCGGTAAGTTCGAAAAACAGACAGAATAGACCGGAAAAACCAAATGCTCACCCATTGTAATTATTTAACTAGGCTGATCCTTATGTATTTTTCCAACAGAGCAATCATATTGTGGCCCTCAAAGTTCTTTTTAAAAGCCAACTACAACAATCTCAAGTTGAACATCAACTACGTCGAGAAGTGGAAATACAGAGTCACCTGCGCCATCCCAATATATTGAGGCTTTATGGATATTTCTATGATCAGGTTTGAGCCTATATTGATGATTCAACGATGTATGTATGTAATTGAAAATGTTATGTATGAATTAACATTTGGTTTTCTGAATACAACCTTTTTGCAGAAACGTGTTTATCTGATTCTGGAATATGCAGCCAAAGGTGAACTTTACAAAGAACTGCAAAAATGTAAATACTTTAGCGAAAGACGAGCTGCTACTGTGAGTTTCTTCTTTTTCATTTCCCGATTGGATTGTTGCGCTTGTATTGTGTTCGATGGATTTATATGTTGCTTATGTTTTTTGCTGCAGTATGTTGCCTCTTTAGCTCGGGCACTCATTTATTGTCATGGAAAGCATGTCATACACAGAGATATCAAACCTGAGAACCTGTTAATCGGTGCACAGGTGATTCCTAACCTATGTATGCCTAGTACTCGTTTGGTTATTCAATGAAAGTCTCATTGTGCTTATCTAGTCAATTCGGATTCCTTGTCAGGGTGAACTAAAGATTGCAGATTTTGGATGGTCTGTGCATACATTTAACCGAAGGCGGACTATGTGCGGTACACTTGATTATCTCCCTCCTGAAATGGGTATGTAGGAAACCATAGAACTAAGTGGTACACTGTAATGTTGCACTGTTTGTCATCTCATTGAACTAAGTTTCACCTTATATTTTATGTTCTCCACAGTTGAAAGTGTAGAGCATGATGCCAGTGTAGATATCTGGAGCCTTGGTGTGTTGTGCTATGAGTTTCTTTATGGAGTCCCGCCTTTTGAGGCCAAAGAACATTCAGACACTTATAGAAGGTAAACTCTAGCTGCGGACACTAGAGAACATGAGTAAAGCTTTTGGTTAATTTTCTATTTTGAGTAGAGATGCATTTTAGAAAGGTTCAAGTACTGTTTTCAGTTTTGAGCTAAGAGTACCTCATTTGAGACCGAGTAACACTCTTAGAAGGTAAATCCGAGCTGCAGAAGCTAGAGAATATGATTAGAGCTTTTGGTTAATTTTCAATTCTGAGTTAAGAGATGCATTTTAGAAAGGTTCAAGTTCTGTTTCAGTTTGAGCTAAGAGTACCTCTTTTGGGACCAGGAACACTCTTAGAATATTAATCCGAGCTCTGAAACAAAGAGAACGTGATTGAAACTTAAGTTTCCTTTTTCATAACTTGTTCACTAGGGTACCTCTTTTGAGTACCTATCATAACTTGTTCACTCTTTTCCCCATTCATAGGATTGTGCAAGTGGATTTGAAGTTCCCTCCAAAACCAATAGTTTCATCTTCAGCCAAGGACCTCATTAGTCAGGTATCTTTTTTTGCTTTTATTACTTGCAAATACATAAATATAACGACAATGCTCCATCATTGGCATATACTGAACACAACATTATTTACAGATGCTTGTCAAAGATTCTTCCCAGCGCCTCCCACTACATAAGCTTCTTGAGCATCCATGGATTGTTCAGAATGCTGATCCATCTGGCATATATAAAGCTTAAGATACATTTTGTTCCTCTATATTCTTTTCTTGATGAATATTGATTATGCAAAGAATGTTCTGTTACTTAAATTCCATGAATCCTTACTTTGCTTGTGTCTCCAAGCTTTGTAGGAATAACATATATTTGTTAAATCACAATGCATTTCTTCTGTAATCCACTGTTAAATTACTATGATTTGTATCAGTGGCCTGTCTTACAGCAAAGGAACGTCCAAAGTTTCTGAACCATTAATGGTAGCCAAATATTTACATATCTAGTGATAGTATACTATGCGATGGAACTTTCAAGGGCATGTCTTTGGTCAATTCATTGACAGTGTCTTTACAATCTTCCCATCCAAGATGCCATTCGCAGGATATTTTTCTTTCTTGGCTTCAGCTATATCTCTAGGTTTCAAGAAGCTTGGCTGGTTTGTTGAAGAGAGCAGCCTTGCCCACATCCTGTCGGTAATCACAACCTTGTTCTGTTTCTCGATGATTCGCTGTTGGTGAAAGAAATTTGGTAAGGTAAAAGTAGTCCAAACAAAAATCAATGATTAAACATAATCGGACTGACCATTGGATTGAGAATGGTTTCTAACATTAAACTGTGTTCACTAACAGAGAAGTTAATAAACGTACGTTGAACGGAATGTAAGCATGTCTGCCATTGACAGGACCAACGGTAAAGCCTGTATACCCTGCCATTGCTCCATGAACTGCACCGTGAGCAAGTAGGGTGCAGTAGACATTATCTGAAGCAATGCTAGGAATAGCCCGGATCATGTATGTGGGATCTGCAAACCAAATTTCTCAACTCAAATATATTGCACACATATATTTAAGAGGAAGAAAACAAAATAAAGTGAACAGGATACTAACCTATATATTTAAGATTAATGGGCATTTTCTTCTTTGCAAAATGCTCCTATATATATGTAAGAAAGTATTTTAGTCTAAGATGTTATATCGAATCAGTAGCCGTGTATCGAACAAAAGCAGAGGTTAGTCGATTGAAGGTAGCACCTTTATCTTGTGAGATATCCACAGCCCAACATCTTGAAGAAGCTTATTACCGGAAGCATCTTGCTGGTCCACGGACTGCAAGCTTTCGGAAAGAAGTTCCTGTCCGGCTCCTTCAGCTATTACAATGACCATATGTCCGTTTTGTTTGAGTCGTTTTCCTATATATTCATAAAGTCCTCCTTTTCCTTCGAGATAGAATGGTGACTCTGGAATCAAGCAACAATCGACATCACGGCTGGCGAGAGTAGCATACATCGCGATGAAACCTGCAGAGGATCGAAGAACAAATGAAGCTAAGAAACACCTAGCATTATTAGCAACAGTCGGTCACGATTTCATACCGCAGTAGTGTCCCATTAGCTTTACAAGTCCAATGCCGTTCCCAATACTTTCAGATTCAACATGTGCTGCTTTAATGGCACGTTGAGCCTCCTCAACCGCAGTATCGAAACCAAATGATTTGTCAATAACCTAAAACAGAATCAGCAACCACGCACAATACGCCATTCACTGATTAACTAACTTGTCGATCAAGTAACAAGGACAAAGTTTATGGATATGATAAGTACCGGAATGTCATTGTCAATGGTTTTGGGAATTCCGGCAACAGCTACTTTCAAACCACGTCGCCTTATTTCCTGTCCGGAGCAAAATCAGTTAAGCTAAAACATACATGACTTGACATTTATAGAAAATAGCTAATGGTAATACCTCAAAAATCACAGCTGCTCCTTTATGTGTCCCGTCACCTCCGATTATATAGACCTGAACCGCTAAAGGATACAATTAGAACCAACAAAATGTAGTTAGCATGTATTCAAATAAAACAGAGAGGAGGCTCCGATGAAAGCCTCTACTCTAGCGCCTTAACGCACCTGATTGATCCCACGATCCTGAATGCGGTCAACAATCTTGACAGAATCATGACCTCCTCTCGAGGTTCCAAGAATCGTACCACCACGTTTATGGATATCATCGACAAACTTAGGTGTTAAGGTCATAGTGTTCTTCGCATAAAAACCCCTATATCCTCCCTAAATATGGATCATGTATATGTGCTAGTGAGATTACTACATGATGCTAAACCAAGTTATTATAGGTTTGAATGGCTAAAGATCGAAATTACTTACATCGATTCCAAGAACTTTTCGGACACCATACATGTGATAGAGGCCACACACGATTTCCCTGATGACTGTGTTGAGCCCAGGACATAGACCACCACATGTTACAATGCATGCATTAACATCATCTGATTTAAAATACACCTGAGAAGCACACGGCATGTGACAATCAGTGAATTGTCCATTGCTTATCATTTTATAACTTTGAACCCCATAGCATTGAACCAAGATGACCAATTGTACCTTTTGGCGAGGTCCTGCGCGTCGAAAATGCACCCCTCTTGCACTTTCCTTGTGCACAACAATCTATGATTAAATAACTAGTGTCAGTTAACCATACTACTGATTAAGAACGTACAAAAATGAAAACAATCAAAATTTCAGTGCATTCCTTCATAAAACAAAGTTTCTAACGGAATATAGATATATATACATATTTCAAATAAAGGTAAAAATATGATGGAGGCCCCTGACCTAAGAGTCGGATTGCATTTTGCCCCTTTTACTTAAAAAGTGAATAAAGTAAACCTTATACATTATATCAAAGAACAAACTGGTCCTTCAATTAAAAAAACATCCATTTATATTATTGAAAATTGGCCCATATATCAACCAGGTCAGTTTTTAACTCTACAAACGAATTAAATTTCTAACAAAAAGAAAACAATTTGTCCTTTGATCCAAGGAACGAATCAGGAATTTACTTTTTTTTTAAATAGATCAGAAGATTCCATGTACTTTCATTTTATTTCTAAATAAATTTCCCATAAAATTAAAAAGTTCAAGCACTAAGAGAAGGATTCACCTTCTCAGTGACGGTATCATCCTCGTCAACAAAGTATTGCCTGTGAAACAAAAAGGCATGCAAATAAATTACTCATCTTGATTAGCTGATGAAAGAAAACTTAATTAAGGTTTGGTTTGGTTTACTCACTCGACAACTGAATAAGCTGGATTATTTTGTAATGGATTTGGATAACTCTGTCACATGAAGAAAACACAAATAAATGAGAAATAAAAGAAAGCACATATAAAGTAAAGTTCAGTAACTCATTAACATACCCCCCTCCAAAAAAAATAATAATCTGGGTTCATTAATACTCAACAAACCAATGAAACCCAAAGCTGATCAAAAGATAATAAAGGCTGCAAATGCAATTTCACCCTTTTAAGTACAAAACAAACACAGTTCACTCAAAGTTCCAATATCCCCATTTAATGAATCATTAAATATACAAACAGAAAGAGGAAGTACGGGGAGATGATCAAGGTAATCGGTAAAGTGAGGAACGTCTTGGAGCAGGAAACCGGCAGCACCGGGAACTAACTTGGTATGGGTATCATTGGGATTTCCCATCGACAAAGAAAAACGTGAACAGTTGGAATTTTTTCTGTTTGTGGTTAAAGAAATGGTGAAGGTATTGAAACAGGGTGAGGATGGTGATATATAGAGGGTTTGTATTTGAAAAGAGAGATTGAGAGTGCCCATCAGAGCTGAGAGAGAAAAACAGGTGGTGGATGCTTATCCGAGTTGGATCGCCCACGTCAATATGCATGTAGCCCACGACAATTTTTCGAAATGGACCCTTATCCCAGGTTTCTTCTTTTTTTCTGTTGGTTCAAATACTGGAGGCGCCGCATTTTATGTTTTCTCTGAATTTAATTGTACGGGTAATTATGAATTTTATTATAAGCTTGTATTTTTAGTAAATTTAGAATTCAATTTTGATATTTTCAATTTTAGGAATTTAGATTATTTATTTTTAGATATTAAAATTTAAAATTGTTAATTGATCTAACATTTCGAAATAAAAAAATAAATAATCATTTAGTATATATTAATTTGGTAGTCATGTAACTAATTAATTTGAACTCAACAAAATATTTTTAACAATTTTAACAGTTGAACCTGAATTTTAAAATCTAAAAATAAAGAGACTATATTCCAAATTTATGAATAGTATAAAGACTTATAATATAGCTCAACTTCTATTTCATAATTTTAATTTTATTATTTTTTGTTTTATTTTGAATAATTTTTTTATCCAAAATTAAAGAAAGTTTTGAATATTTTAACTTTTAATAAAATGAATAAATAATTTATTTCAAAAATAAGATTTTTAATAATAAAATTAATTTAATATTTTCAATATTAAGTGATAAGTAATTATCCATTTATCATGTTCAACAATTTTTTTTAAATTTTTATATTAAGTGAAAAGATAATATAGTTAATAAACACACTCTTGATCTTTTTAGCTAACGGGACTTTGGTATTGTTAACAAAGGTTGAGATCTTTGACTTTGAAGGCTCATGTTTGAGTTTCATCGAGTTCCATCATTTGCAATTATGATTTGTCGGTCTTCTTCCAACTATGTGTAAGTTTCGTTCAATTTTTTTTGGATTAGTTCAACTTTTGTCCAAATTTTCATCTATTATGTATTGTATTGGTTGGATTTTACATTGTAATTTATCGAACATATATTTATATTTGTACATGTGTTGTAGTTGTAATTGTATTGTCTCTGTCCTAGTAAAACTTAAAAAATAGTTTTTTTTCAATTTTATGAATTTATTTTTTCTACTATTTTGATTTAATAATTGAAGTCCAATTAATAACATTGTAAAAAAGTATTAAATCAACTTTATGACATTTTTTAAATATAAAAATTTGATCATGCAACCAATTTAAAATTGTGTGAAAGTGTTCATAGGTCAGGTGGTCCATCAAACCGTTTATATATATGTTATGGTTAAATATAAATAAATAATATTTTTATTGCTTTCAAACAGTAAAATTAACTTTTTAGATAGGCCTAAGTAAGTCGGGCTCGAGTTAAAAATTTTTATTTGGAATTAAGTCTTGAGTCAATCCATAAATATCTTTTCTCCACTCTATGAAATAGAGTTAAAGAATCTTACGATCTTAGGTTTATACCATAAATCTTGCGAGTCTAGTCTCGCATTATTACTTGCTTATTTGGTTTATCATATCTCGAGTTTGGAATTCATGCTCGTCAACTCACTATCATTGCTCGGAAATCTCCCCTTTTCTTTATTAGTATTGATTTTCAAATTCAAACAGACTCTTAAACTTTACTTGATAGAGTGAAAAGAAAATTGGAATGATAAAAAAATGAATGGTTAGGAAACTAGAAGGATGGAAAACATAATTTTCTTTCCATGTGTTATTGGTAGGAGATGATAAAATGGAAAGAAAATTTTCTTTTCATCCGTTGCTGCTCCGTAAAGTTGAAAAATGGAAGAAAATAAAATAAAATGTTTTAAAAATGCATAATTTTGAATTAATATATGTATTTTTATCGTTTTCTTTTATCTCATCAATTTAGTTTGAAATGATTGATTTTTTTTACATTAGGATGAAAAATGGTTTTTTTTTTACATAAATAACTAAAAAATTATTGAAAGAAAATCAAATAGTAGATAACAAACCCAAATCAAAGAGAAAGGAAAATAACGTAAGTTGTGCGTCATATATTTACATATGTCTATCAACTCCCTTTTATACTTCCAAATTATATGGTTCAACTTATCTTTTAACTTATCAACCATCTTTCACGCAAAGTAATTAGGGTAAGCGATTCGGTTTTATAAATGATATATTATATTGTATAAACTATTTCAAATTATTATATAAATATAAATAAATTTATTGGTTATTATATAAATATAAATAAAATTATCAGTTAGTAAGATTTATTTGATGATCCGATTGAATTTAATAAATAAATTAATTTTCAAACTAATTATTTTAAAATCAACTAAGTCAGACCGAGTTAGCTAAATTTGAATCATTAGATTAATTTATTAGTTTAAGCCAATTAATGCTAAGCTTAGTTTTATAAATTATATATATATATTTGTTATATTCTTTATGCATTTGTGTTTGAGGTCTATATATTATAACATATAATTTTAAATTTTTATATAAATATATTTTAAAATAAAATAAAATTATTATCACTTAAATAGATGAAGCCGTTGCTATTTTTAGCATTGTAAGGCTTTCACCATTTGCTAATATGATGCACACTTACGATGATGATGTTACCAAAGCTAAGGATTTAATACTTTGATGAAGTGTTGTTGACCCATAAAAGCGAAGAACTATATTTGAAATTCTCTTCTTTTCTTCATCATCACATCTACCCATGAAGTTATAGCAGAAGAAAAAATGGCAGAGGTTTGTTCCTCTTCAACAAATACTATCTGCAATTATATGACTCTTTCATGAATCAACTTCCTTTCATTTTCGATTTCAACAATACCTGAATTTTGCTCCTAATAAGAATACTTGTGAGAAGCTGCTTGCTTACAAACAAGTTGTTGAATATATTGGTGTATATCCCACATCGTTGGGATACAAACAGACGAGGGGAGAAGCACCTATAAAATAAGCGCGCCTGAACTAATTAAGGCATACCTTTCTCGGCCTTTTGGCTAAGATCAAGTGTAGTATCTGTTCTTATCAGTTTAATATCTGATACGTGGGCCATTGGCTCACATGATATTAAATTTATTTTTTGAGGTGGAGGGTCCAGCGCAGTAGCTTGCTACTGGGACTGTCAAGCGTCGCCCAAGTTTTGCACTATTGCTGGGGCCTGGCGAACACCAACCAATTATAGTTTAAATGCTGACCTTTTCTTAATATTGGCCTTCTTAATTCAGACTTTCTCAGCTTTCTGGGTCAGTATTTCCGGCCAAAAATCGCTAATGGATTCCGAACTATACTGTGCTACTGTTAACTGGCTCAGTCGCTACCCTAGTATTCTTTTGCCATATCAGCCATAAAAGATTATATTTTACTCTGCCTTTCTACTCCCAAAATCATTTTCTCGTTGAATTCATCAGAAAACATTTATGGGCTTATGTAAAAATGGAACAGTTGATTTTTTAGGTTTATGCATTATCTGTTAAATTATGCTATGTTGGAACCTAAATTGATTTGCAAATGTTATGACTTAAATGGATGGAGCAGTGGCTACTTTTAGCATTGTACGTCACTTTTCTCATCTACTGCTAATATGATAGTAGCTTCCATTTCACGTACAATTACGATAAAGTTGTACTCAAAGCCCAAGTGTATGAAAAATTGTGAATAATAAAAGCAAAGAATTATGTTTCTTTCTTAGCTGCAACTTTTCTTCATCGTCTCCCCCACGAAAGTTAAAACAGAAGCAAAATTAGCGGAGATTTGTCCCTACTTCAACAAACATTTTATCCTATAATGACGACTGTTTCATGAAGTTATAATCAGGACTTCTATAAGAGAGAATTTAGTTAGTTTTGAGTAGAAGCTTCCTTGGTTAGGCCTGAATACATTGGTCTATATCCCACATTACTCGGGTACAAACAGACGAGGAGAAAAGCAGCTTATAAAACAAGCGGGGTTAGATAGACAGAAGCATACCTTTCTCGGCCTTTTGGCTAAGATCAAGTGTAGTATCTGTTCTTATCAGTTTAATATCTGATACGTGGGCCAATGGCCCACACGATATTAAATTTATTTTTTTAGGGGGTGGGTCCATACGGTAGCTTGCTACTGGGACTCTCGAGCGTCGCCCAAGCGTTGCACTCTTGCTCGGGCCTGGCGCACTCCGCCCAATTCTAGTGTAAATCATCTTTTGTATAATTTCTATTTGTATTTGAAGGAAATTAAAGGAAGTAATCTTGAATTTTATTATGACTACTTTAAATATGTTTATTACTTGCTTCTTTTTGTGATTAATTTTATTGAAGTTATTGAATCATCACTCGCAATAACAATCGTCTTAATATTTTCTTTAATAATCTAATTTTTGCAAGTATAAATTTTTTAATATGCAGTCGAGGATCTCTTTATTATATTACTAAACAATTATCTTTATAAACCAAACTGGTTTTTTCAAAAAGGATTTCTAAAACCCCTAAGATGTTACCTTTTGACTGGTCCACAAACACACTGAGCTTATATAGAATCCCAAGCAGGAACTTCTATAAATTTGAGTGGGTGTAGTATTAGTGTTATATATAATTATATTGGTTTTTAATTATTTATTATATACCCATCTAACGATTTTCTTCATATATTTCACCTAATTTCGCCGTAATTAAATCCCATTTCGAAGCTATTTTTTTCTCTCATTACCAAATCTGTAGAAGATGTATGAGATACAAATAATGTGGAATATTTTAAAAGATTATAAGGCCTGCAAGCGTGAGAAAATGTTCCAACCCAGAGAGAATTCAGCACCTAAAGATATTCATGTTAGAGTTTACATTGCTTTGCTTTTACCCCAAATTGTTTTAGATTTTTTTTTTTTTTTTTACATAATTGATGTGTTTAAATTATCTGTAGTTTGGTCTACATCAGTCACCATTAAATCACTTACTTCCATTTATTTTTAAGATGACTTATCTTTTTAATTCGGTTTAATGTAACGTTAATTATCATTATTTATGGCGTTCCATTAATCAGAATCACCGTATAGAGACTAAAATTAAAACATTCCTTCTAATAGTATACAGACAAACTCTTTGACATAACACAAAGGTTTACAGTGAATTTTAATCCAAAATGTTATGTCAAGCGTGCAGAGTGAAAAATGAGTAAATAGATAGTTGTCTCGTAATTTTATAATTGTGTTAGTGATATCAACTTTCATGAATTGTGCCTAAACCCTCTCAAGATCTCAATTTATTTCTTATTAGAAGGTAAATTTTTTCGGCATATAAAAACTATGTCGTTGATATGTTTTTCTTACATCAAATTACACCGGTCTGATCAAATTTTGAGTCAATTCGAAACATAATGACATTATAGATTTGCATTCTAGATTAGAGTATCATTGGTCCATTAGACATGCCAGGCACGTTGCATATTAGACCAACTATCTACAATATAGGCCACGTCTTACATGGATAATTTTGAAGCATCCATTATTTATGCCACAATCTCTGCTTTTTCTTTTAATGGTAAGTAAATTTTTCGCGATAAAAAGGCTTTTAATATTATAAATTCCTCTATTTTTTTATAACAAAATAAAAAAAATTAATTACGAACTAACAATAGTAGCAGGATTGGGTAACAAAAAATGTCTGTCTAATCGTATCTGATCATCAACTAATGAAAGAGCAGCATGAAAATTTCGAACACGAATAAAAAATCTTTCATCACGTCAACTAAAATATTAAAGGTACAATTCACCTTCTTTTATATTTATTTAAAGATTACTATTTACTCATATTTATACAGTTCTTAGATTCGCATCACCAAATCTTTGTTTGAAATAGTCAAAATAAAAAGAAGTACAAAAACAAATAAATAATAATGCCAGATGATATAAGCTGTGATTCGAGATTTGCTTATGACAACAACAAAGTGGTGATTTACCTTGACTTTTGTTAAAAAGATAAATCATCATATAAAAATTAAAGTTGTTGAAATCGAATTGAACTAATGGATACATCTAAAAGTTTGATTGATTAGCAAATCGATATGAATAAAATTTTATATTTTTAAATAACTTTTATTTTAATATAATTTTTAAAATTTGAATCGGATGGATCAACTGATGATTTTTTAAACCTATAACCTCGCCAATATTACCACCAAAACATGGATTGAAATAATATAACCATTAAACATACATTAATCAGTGGTCAAAAGTTTGATCATAATTCTGAGTATAGAACAATTTTAAAACTCGTGACTAGTATTTACCCCTTAATAGACCTAAATAATGTAAAAAATTAATTACTTTAACTTGCTCTATATATCTGATCGAGAAATAAAAAATAAAAAATCCCAGAGCGACAGCAAATCTAATACAATAAAATATTAGTCCACGTTGGACAATGTCCAGCGCAGCTTATTTTTCACGCAATCTGCCTTGCATAACTTTCTTCCTCGCCAAACACAAACTTTCTCTTTAAAATCCCGATGCAATCCCATTAGCAAAACCCAAAACAAGTTCAAAAGAAAGTTATGTCTTGGCAACAGTACGTTGACGAGCACTTGATGTGCGATATAGATGGTCAACCCATCCATCTTACTGCTGCTGCAATTATCGGCCACGACGGCAACGTTTGGGCCCAGAGCTCCACTTTCGCTCCGGTTCTCTTCCTTATAACGTTTCAATTTTGCGTTATCAATTGATTAGAGAAAAAGGGTTCATAATGTTCTTTTTTTGTGTGCTTGGTGTTTGTAGTTTACCCCTGAAGAAATAAGTGCAATCATGAATGATTTTGCTGAACCCGGTTCTCTGGCACCAACCGGGTTATTCCTCGGTGGTGTAAAATACATGGTGATCCAAGGTGAACCGGGTGCTGTAATAAGAGGAAAGAAGGTAATGTTTTTATAGTAAAATACCTTTTTAATTGAACCTATATTAGTAGAGCATGGTTTGATTTAAGTATATCACTGATGCAGGGTGCCGGCGGTGCGACCGTGAAAAAGACCAACCAAGCACTGATCATCGGGATATATGATGAGGCTGTAACACCTGGTCAATGCAACATGATTGTGGAAAGGCTTGGGGATTATCTAATCGATCAGGGTCTTTAGTTAGCTATCTTTTTGGTCATTGGTAATGTTACTTCCATTTTGTCCCATTTCCTTTATTTTGGTAATGGAGAGTTGGGTGTGAAGATGAAATGGTCTTTTAGTATGTTGTATGAATTTTTTTTAATGTTTTTAAAATCAAAGCATTTTTGGTTGGGAATTGTGTTATGTTTATGTTGGGAATTTTTATTTGAAAGGGAATTGTCGAACTATATGAATGATTTCTGTTATCTGCTTATATGCTATTGATGTTAATTTTTAATAAAACTAATTTACTCATTTTTATTAAGAACTTTCGCTTAAATTTGTTATTAGCGGTCACTTTTCATAGATTAATATCTCGTTAATTAGTTTAGGGTGTTCTAAAAAAAAAAAAAAAGAACTTTCACTGAAATTTTAGCTCTGGGACTAAATTATTAGATACTAAATTATGGCACATGCTATGTGAAATTTTTTTTTATGTAAAATTATATTTGTAGGGTTTAGTTAAAATAGTAAATTAAGTTTAGAAGATTTTAATGTATCGAGTTTATATAACTTGTTAATGCAAATTTCAAATTTTGGCTTTAAATTTGTGAAAAGAAAACATAGATTGAATCAAAATGGAATCTAATTCGGCTGCAGTTCGGTCGGTAAATGTAATTTCCCTTTTATAGTAACTAAACCTATAACTTAGGCAGCGTATGTGTGTGCACTACAAGATTTTCATATCGTTGCGAAATTGCAGCATATGTTTGTAAATGATGGAAACATTTGCAAAACAAGAGTTAGAAATTGGAATAAATTACAGAATTCAAATAGGAATCATATTAAAACCTGAAGCCACAAATTATTTACACTCAAATTGGGTGGGGTGCGCCAGGCCCGGGCAATAGTGCAACGCCTGGGCGACGCTTGAGAGTCCCAGTAGCAAGCTACTGTGGTGGACCCTCCCCCTCAAAAAATAAATTTAATATCATGTGAGCCAATGGCCCACGTATCAGATATTAAACTGATAAGAACAGATACTACACTTGATCTTAGCCAAAAGGCCGAGAAAGGTATGCTTTGTTTTGTTCAAGCCCGCTTATTTTATAAGCTGCTTCTCCCCTCGTCTGTTTGTATCTCAATGATGTGGGATATACAGCAACTTGTTTATAAGCAAGCAGCTTCTCACCAGTTTTGTTGAAAACGAAAATGAAAAAGAAGTTGATTCATGAAACAGTCATATATCCTTTAAATCTCTTTAGAATTAGGGTATGTTGGCTCTTCTCCAGTCAAAATCTCTTCTTCTCACCATGAACTGGTGTTGGCAATCCCCATTTAAGCCGAATAAAAGAACAAACAAACCTTTGGGAGAAAAAAGAATTAAGTTTAATAGAAGAGAAAGTGAAGAAATTGAGTGAGAAAGAAATAGAAAAACTGAATTTTTTTTTCCTTTAATTTTGGTTGGGGAGAGAAGAGAAAGATCAGATAACATAAAAGAAAAAGAAATCAATCAAAATAAAAATTAATTAAAGTTCAATTATGTTTTTTTATTACTTTTGGGCTTAAAAATAAAAAGAAAATTTGACTTGAAATCCTTTTCTTTTTGACTAATTGAACTTTTCTTTGACTTGTGGTGTCATGTAACAAACTATAATTAAGCCACGTGCCAAAAATTTTAATAATTAACATATTAAAGTTCAGATACCATATTGAGTAAAACCACTAATTTGAAAATAAGCTAAAATAGAAATTTAGCACAAATGTGTTTTGACACAATTAAAAAGTAGTAGAATTTTTAATCTTTTTATGTTTGGTTTAGAAATCCAATTTGAAAATGCTTTTAGGCAAAAGAACGGTTTGATTTGAAAGAACCTTATTTTCTTTAGTTAGACATCAACAAAATGATTACCTAGAAAATTAAATTCAATTGTTACATAATGTATCCGAAAATTAAAATAGTTATATCATGGAAATAAATAATTCCCCACTTGAAAATAATTACATTGAATAATAATTCTTAAAAAAAATTTAATTAACTCAAAACTTTATAAACCACAACTTAAAAATGAATTTATAGATCACAATTAAAAAAGGAATTTCCAGTGTAAAGACCACATATGGAATAATTGGAATCAATAAATTAAAGAAATTTACAATTAAAAAATAGAAATATTAGTACATGTGTATATGTATAGAAATCACGTATTAATAACACATATTTAAAAATAATATACAACAAATAATAAAAATTATGCTTTGGAGTTAATTAAAATAGTAACATATGAAATATGTATGATACTAAAATAAAAAATTAGATTAAATTACGAGTAAAACTAAATTTAAACACACACACATTAGATCAAGAATATTAAATGAATACAATTATTTATCATTGTTTTGTCATTAATCCTGAATTGGTGCAATCTTAACTTGTGACACTAAATCAATATTATTAATACTGAAAATTTTATCACTCAGTGTCCAAAATAGTACTCAAAAAATATGAACTAGAATTAATTAATATACAAAAAATTATATGAAAAATATTTATGATCATTTCGAAAATTGGTAAATGTCCCTACTTCAAAATTTTATTTTAAACACATTTTTATAATTGTAATAACTTTCTATCGATTTACTAAATAATAAAAAAGGTCCACAGATAAAAAAATAAAGAATATCTCACAAAAACATTTTATCAAAAACTACATTTATTGGGCCAACAACCACTAGATCACTGCATTATACATTCCACTTCCGGTATAACAACAAGGACTACGAAAATATTGAAACTGGAATTAGGTGGGGTGCGCCAGGCCCGAGCAATTACGCAACGCTTGGGTGACCCTCGGGAGCCAGAGTAGCAAGCTACTGTGGTGGACTCTCCCCCTTGAAAAATTAATTTAATATCATGTGGACCCATGGCCCACGTATCAGATACTAAACTGATAAGAACAGATACTACACTTGATCTTAGCCAAAAGGCCGAGAAAAGTATGACTTGTTAAGTTAAAGCCCGCTTTATTTATAGCTGCTCCTCCCCTCGTCTTTTTGTATCCCAACTTTGTGGGATATAGACCAAGCTGTTTGTCACATCTTTTCCTTTTAGGGGCAAAATTCCGGTATTGTTGAAATCGAAAATGAAAGGAAATTGATTCATGAAACAGACATATAATTGGAGATAATAATGTTAGTTAAAGTGGGAACAAATCTCTGCCATTTTTTCTTCTGCTATAACCTCATGGGTAGATAATTTCAAATATAGTTCTTTGCTTTTATGGGTCAACAACAATTTTTCGAACACTTTCAAGCTTTGGTAACAATGTTAGCAACAAACAACGATTGTGAGCTGATGGGCATAAATTCTGATCCCGAGCATCTAATGAAGGTTAGAAGATGTTTTGTTAAAAAAATTTATATAAACCTGCAATATTTGTATCCGCAACTTGAATAATTAGATATGTTTCTAAGCTTGAAACTATTATCCATTAAAAAAAAATTACCAATTTTTAAATACGATACAAAAATATATTTTTTACTTAAATTTTACTTGTGGAAAGCCAAGATAAGGTGGCATTTGCAGGTGTTTAGCGGGTATTATTCTGAAAATATATCTATACCAAAGTATGGTGATTGAAAAGGGAATTTTTTTAGGAAAATATAGAAATAAGATACAAGAGTTAATTGTATTAAATATTCTTAAATTATGTCTCTAATTTTAAATGTTTTAATTAAATCTTCAAATTATCAATATCAATTACGTCTAATCATTATTGAAACTGTTAATTTAACCATTAAATGACACGTAATATTTTACATGATATAATTTAATATTTTGTATAAAATATTTTCTATTGTTTGGCAAATTTTTTGAAAATATTTCATAAAAGTTATTTTTAATGAAACAAACATACGTTTGAGATTTATGATAAGTAGTGAATTGATTACAAAGTGAAATTATAGTAAATGATGAATCTTTATGATGTTATGGATTAAATTGTAAACTTTGTGAAATTTATAATTGAAACAAGAAAAGTGATATATGCATGAAAATTTCTTGTGTGAAATAATATATTATAATGAATTATTTGATTAAAGTGTTTATACGGTGAAAAATAAATTACACGACAATAGGGACTAAATTGAAAAATGTACATAAGTTTAAGTGTGAAACAAATTAATATGTAAATAAGGAAATCATGATGAAAGTTCAATGAATGTGTTATGAGATGATGATAAAATATGCATAAAGTATTGTAAAAGTGAAATTGTGGACAAATATGAATTTTTTATAATGACAATGAATAAATTGTTAAATTTGAGAAAATATGTGGATGAAATAATATAAGTGGAATATATAGAAATTTAATATGTGAAACAATATATTGAGATAAATTATGTAGTTAAGGTGTAACAAGAAAGAAAATTAATTTAATATAATTAATTAGTGAATATTAAACTTTTATGATAAAAATTGACTAAATTAAAAAATTATGAAAGTTTATAAGAAAATATTTAATAAATGAAAAATGTAACGTCTCGAAACTTTGACCCAATATTTAGGTTGGATATGAAAGTGTTATAGTGAACAGAATCTTTTACGGGAATAAGAGAATAATTTTATGTTGACTTACTTTAAATAAACAAACAAAGTTTTAATTAAATTTAAACTTAACTAATTTAATTATGTCTCGAGTTAAACTCAAATTTAAAAATTGAAATTCCATTAAGTTTAAGTTTGAAGGTTTGGCTCAACTCACCGATTACACCCGCTTACATGAAGTAGAAGCCCTTATTACATCAATACATCTGTGTGTGCTTTTTCCGCTTCCTCTTCTTCTTTTGGCCCATTTTTTTCCTCTAAAAACCTCACCTACAGCTTACTCTGTTCCCTGACATTTTCCCTTAAAATTACGCTAAAAAAGCTCACATGTTCCCCAAACTTCATCTATTACTCAAGTTTCGATTCCTTGTCTTCGCATCGAACCGCCACTTTACACGATCAAACTCTGTTTTTCGAATGACCGCCACCTATTCGACGATATGCCCAAACCAAGTTAAAAGCCCGAATGAAGAAGCTATAGAGCATCCGAGAGACTCCATCGAGATTTTCAAGCAATGGGGTTGCTGTGAAAACGACTTGTTGAAGATCTTTTCACGCCAACCTTCTTTGCGCAACGCTCAAGCTACTCCCCTTTTATCCAAACTCAACTTGCTGAGTAGCTTGGGACTCACCGGTTCCGACATTGTCAAGATGGTCAATTGTCGTCCTCGTTTCTTTTGTTCTCGTATCAATAAATGCTTCGACGAGCGGATTGACTTCCTCGTTAACCTGTTCGGGTCGCGAGAAATGCTTCGTAAAGCACTTGTTAGGAACCCTTCACTGTTGACCTATGATTTTCACAATACCATGAAACCAGTCATTGCATTGTACGAAGAGATTGGCATTAGTGGACATGATTTGATTGCTATGCTCATCTCACGTCCCACATTGATCCCAAGGACTTCTTTCAATGAGGAGAAGATGGAATACATAAAGAAAACAGGGGTTTTAAAAGGTTCCAAAATGTACAAGTACGTAGTTTCACTCATCGGAATATCGCGGATCGAGACTATACGTGAAAAGGTGACTAACTTGGAGAAATTCGGGTGTTCGGAGGAAGAGATTTGGAGTTTGTTGGGACGTTCTCCTCTTATTTTGACACTCTCGGTTGATAAGGTTCAAAGGAACATGACATTTGTTTTGGGAACCATGAAGCTGTCTCCAAGAGTGGTGCTTGAGCACCCGTTTTTGTTGTTCAGCAACCTCGAAGCCGTATTGAAACCACGGATGTTGTTGGCTCGGAAACTAAAGGAAATGGAGCTTGATCCGCAGATTAAAGGATCGATCATGTTGAGGGCATTGAGGATGACAGAAAAACGATTCTTGAATGTGTTTATTAATTGCCATCCACAAGATGTGGTAAATGAACTGTTGGAGTTCTATAAACATGCCAAAGGTCTCAAGCCATTGGCCGAATCATCGAAAAAAATACTGCGTAAAGGATTTCCATTTTGAACATTTTCGTTTGTTTGTTTGGTGCTGTCTTCATTTTCTTTTTGTTCATTCATGTCTAGGGATAATTCGATTAAATTTTCAGATTTATAACTTTTATTCTCAAAGGGATAATGCGAGACTCAAAATTTTGGGATATAAAAAGGGATGCCTCTTCGTGTTTCATTGGTGTTCTCTCTCTGCCTATATCCCTTGCACTCTCTGTGATGAAGATTTTGCTATGTATGATGGCATATGTAGATTTTCTTCTTCTTCTTCATGTTTAAGTATGGAGGGAATATAGATTATGAAACTCTACCATTATTAACTTTGTAGGCTCAGTTGGCACCATTGTTTTGGTACAATTAGAAATGTGTGGGTTGAAACGTGTTTAAACGCATATTTTCTTTAGATTTAAAGGTTTAAAGGAGATTATGGTTTGTGAACAATAGTTTTTAAGGTAAATCTAATTCTATATATTTTGACCGATGATTATTTTTATTTTAAGATAAATTTCTGTTAATTTTGATTTGGATGATGTTTATTATTTTTATTAATTACTTTTCAATAAGGACAAAATCTTGCACCAATTATTATTAATAAAAGATAAATAAACAAATTAAATCTTTTTAAAGTTCTTTTATAAATTAATTTCTTATGATATTATGTATTTATTTTTAAAATTTATTAGATAGTATTATTTTATTTTAAATAAATAATATAAACTAATATTATTCAAAATAATAACTATAATCTTAAATCATAATTACAACATCTGTACAATATTAAAAGATATATGAATGTAGTAGGTAGTCAATAAATTGAACATATGACTTCATAAATAATATAAAATTAGTATAAACTAAGATTTGTTGTATATATAACATAATATAGAGTTATGTGGATGTAAAATTACGTCTCTTTTACAAAATTAAAACCCAAAGTTGTCATCATAAAGGATTAGTATTTAAATTATATAATAAATTTAATTTAATGTGAAATTTAATTTTATGCGATTTTATATATAGGTTTTTGGTTTAACTCAATTTTTATAAATCATTAATAATATTGTAGAATTAATATAATTTTATGGTGATATTTTGCTTTTGGAAATAAATTTTTACTCTAATTTGAATTAAATGTGTAAATAACCAAAATATATGTATTAAATTATACATAAAATCAAAATTGATTTATGAATTTGATATTTATCCCTAATTATAATGCTAGATTGATATAAGATTTACTTAGCAAATTTTAATTTTATGCTTATTGTTTGATAATATTTGATTATTTAAATTTTTATTTCAAATTAAGTGTTAAAAAATCTATTTAACATATCCAAGTAATATTTTTTCAAAAAGAAATGTTATTATTAATGTCAATTTTTTATTAATTAATATTTTTTAAGTAAACCCTTTTATTTTTTGGATGTACTTTCAAGCTTTAACAAAAAAACCCCGACCCATAATCAGGGACACCTGTCGCTGCGGCTACGAGATGTCGATGAATAAATGTATTAAAAAGGTAATGGCATTGGCAGGCAGTCTGTCAAATCAAATTACGCCTCTTCTCTCTTTGTTCTTTAAACTCTCTTCGATCATCATTCTCCCCCATCTTGTTGAATCAAATCTTTATTTAAAAAAATGGGAATTCCGTCAGAAATGAGGGATGTTTGGGCACAGAGAAGAGCAAAGTTCTTCATAATTCCTTCTCCCGCTGAAGACGAGAAGAAATTGAGAGCCCAGCAAT
This sequence comes from Gossypium australe, assembly GCA_005393395.2. Lineage (NCBI taxonomy): Eukaryota > Viridiplantae > Streptophyta > Magnoliopsida > Malvales > Malvaceae > Gossypium > Gossypium australe. The sequence goes on along the minus strand of CM016620.1, from coordinate 112,555,221 downwards.
CCTCCCAAGGTTTTTTTTTTTGGCTTTGAATCTTTCATTTCCTTAAATTTTCGGTGATCAAAAGTGGCATCCCATGAAATCATGTTGCATTTTCCCCTTGTAATTCGCTTTAAAAAAACTTTTTTTTATTAAATTTGAGTATATACATATGTATATATCAGATATTAATATTTTAGGAAACTAATGCAGAAGGTATTCGTGCCGGTCTCAAGGCTGCTGCCATTACCGGCGTTTTTACCGCTGTGCCTACAGTGAGTTAAACCTTAATCTTTCTTTTATTGGTTGTTCTTTTATTAATACCAATATTAATTATTCCTTCCTGTCTGTGTTTTCATTTTACAAGATTTTCCTGCAAAGTTTTTCTTTGGTTACTGATTGTCTAAGTGGTAGAGAATATGTAATTACAGTTTCATGATCGTTTAAAATATGCTTGAACTCACAATACTTTCACTACACCTGGCATCTAATCCTCTTGCTTTTATTATTAGAAATTTTAGGAATTTAATCTCCATGCATTAATTGGCAACCCTTATGTGTTTTTCTCAGTTGATTGCAGTTCGTAAGGTTGCTTGGGCAAAGGCAAACCTCAACCATACTGCTCAAGCTCTTATCGTAAGTGGAGGTATTTTCTGAAACCTATACTACTTAAAATTTATTAGTGTTAATCAAAAGCAATCATATTCTCACTAGTCCTAACTTGTGGTATGCATTATTTCTATGTATTATTAATGTATGAATCCAATTAAGACATTTGATTATAATAGTTTTGCTCGTCGTAATATGTCTTATCTGTGTATCGGTTAAACAGCATCGATTGCCGCTTACTTCATTACTGTTGATAAAACCGTGCTGGAAAGCGCTAGGAAGAATTCTCGAGCTCAGTTTGACAACAAAACTGCTTGAATACCTCATCCGAAGGTAATGCAAAATGGACTGAGAGCAACTTTACTATATGTGTTACAGTTTAATGATGTGGGTCACATAATGCAATTGTTTTTCTTCCTGAGTTTTATGTTCAAATGTTGATTTTGTATTCTAGAATTTAAGATGGTTTGCAGTTTTTGGGTTCGATTGTATGTTGTTTTATCGTATGTATTTAACAAAGTAGTTGATCCCTGGCGTTTGGGCCATTATTTTAGCATTATTTCAGGGTGTATGTAAATTCAAATTGCAAGAATTGCCTACTAGTGATGTGTGGGGTAATAATTTGCTCTTCTTAATGGTGTGTAAGTTGTATCACATATATTTAATGCATTTCTTAATTAAAAAAGTAAAAAAAAAAAAAAACATATATAGAAAAGGAGTAAATGCTCCATTTGGGTCTAAATCCTTGAGCCAATGCTCCTACAGGGATCAAATCTTCCAAACGATGGCTGCTCATCGGTCCACAAACAAAATGTATTAATACAAGTACAGCACATTGGGTTGATGGTATACTTTCTCTTTGATTGAATTATGACCTGCCTGCAAACTTTAAGAATGATTGAGATTTTTTTTAAGGAAACTATGGGCGGCGGGGAGGGGGGGGGGTTTCTTAATGACCATATACCTCTGCTCAATGTTCTGCAATACTTCATTGATGGTACGGATGAGCTACAGTCCGTTTTTTATCTTCCTAAGATAATATTACTTCATTTCTTTTATTTTTATTCAAAAGTCTACATTTTCTAACTTCTTGATTACACATATACAATGAAAGATTAGTCTCGAGAGGGGAATTCTCGCTTGAAGTTGAAATTTCATACAAAATCTTTTATAACAGAAAATCATATCATTATTTTAATTTATCATTTTTTCAATAGAGAAGTTAAAATATAATCCAAGATATGGTATAGGAGATTTTGTAGTATTTTTACCTAATTGAATTATAAATAAAGTGGTAAAGTATCCATAGTTAATTTATTATCAATTTTAGTTTAATCTAAGGATTGTTTTATTACATTTCATATTGTAACATCCTAGGAAGGGCCTATGCATTTTTCAGATCAATTGTATGAAATGACAAGTCTTAAGTATTATGAATAAATTTTTGATACTTTTGGAAACCTAGAAATGAATGAAAATGGAAATGAAAATGAAAATGGAAATGAAAATGGAGATGGAAATGAAAATGGAAATGGAAATGGACATTTTTGGAAACTTAGACATTTTTGGAAACCTAAACATTTTTGGAAATGATCCAAAAATGGAAACTTGAACATTTTGGGAAACTTGGATATATGAGAGAAATAAAGGAGTTTTATTCACATAAATATGTGAATAATAAGAGATAAATAAAGGAGTTTTATTCACATAAATATGTGAATAATAAGAGAGAAATAAAGGAGTTTTATTCACATAAATATGTGAATAATAAGAGATAAATAAAGGAGTTTTATTCACATAAATATGTGAATAATAAGAGATAAATAAAGGATTATTTTCTAATGAGATAATTGAGGAGATAATTGATGGATTAAAGGCTTTTATCTTTTAAATAAAAGAGATAATATTATCAAAAAGAGGAGTGGTGGCCAAGTAAAGGACTCCTAGGCTGATAACTTTGGCTATAAAAGGAGGACGGGAGGGCTACTCATCAACATTTGCTCCCTCTTCCTCTCTGCCGAAATTCTCCCTAGGCAAAACCCCTCTCTGCCGAATTTTCATTAAGCAAAAATCCCTCTCTTTTTCTTCTATTTTCTTCTACGTTCTACTGTTAAGCTGAATCTTTGTGGATTCTAAGAAAAAGGGCAATCATCCACAACATCAAAAGGGGATCTTTCGGGAAATCTAAGGATCTAAGGTAAGGATTATAAATATAAATATGTGGTTAAAGATTATGATTCACGTTTTCAAAGTTAGATCTAATCTAACACGAAGTTATAGGATTTCAACAGGCTTATAAAGGAATCCTCTTCAGATTTGGAATCCCATCATAAGGTAAGGGATATTCGGCCAAGGCATAATTTGTTTAAGTGTTTTCCATTATTTCAAAAACCGAAAACTGACATGGTTACATACCTAGTATTAGCCGATTTCAAGGAAGAGGAATTCTAGCAACTGTTGGGACTTGATTAAATCAATTTGGCAACTAGGTAAGTAATTCTACTTCTAGTAGGATTTGGTTTTAAGACCAAATAGGTTTATTTATATGTTTTAATTAATGGCCGAATATAGGAGTGAAAGATCTAGATCGGTAGATCGCTCTACGGGAATTCACGGAAACTATTAAGCGAAAAAGGTGTGTACTCTTACTAACTTTCAATAAATTGCATGGCAATCATTAGATATGTAAATATGTAACAGTATGTGAATGTGGCTAAGCACCACAAATGTGGTAAGAAGTACCCAGGTACGTTTCCTACTTTTGATAGGATTGTGAATGTGATATATTTTGAACATGTGATTAGTAACATGAATGAAAATTAAGTATGTGAAATATGTTATGAAATAATTGGGGCATTCGGGATATTTGTGGAGGAAGAAAGTGAAGGTGATGACTACGGTCTCACCAACGTAAAGTGGTGACTACGGTCACATAAAGTGAAAAGTGGTAACTTCGGTTACATCCAGTGAATACAGTGTCTAATGACACAACATAAGTGGGCGATGAGCACGTCGACTGCAGCGACTGCCTTCGATGGTGTGTAGCGGATGGAGGGTCGACTTAGTAGTCCCCGCGGTGTACAGGTTGGTACGGGTGGTGCGTAGCGGATGGACAAATAGGTTTGGGTTTGGGTTGCATCATCCTTTATTTTGTATGAACATGATATTGATATGACTTGTATGCCTGATTTGTTGGAAATTAGTACTATGTACACATTGAGTCTGTAGACTCACCCCGTTGGGGAATTATTTTTCAGGTGATGAGCAGTAATGGACCGGGTCGGCAGGAGCTAAAGGTGGCCATGCATCGCTTGCAGAAATTATTTGGAATTTGGACTTTATGAAATTTTAGTACTTAAAACTTTATTTTGGGTTTGAATGATGTTATAAGGCCATAAGGCCCAGTTGGATTTTCTTTATTTCTGTTTATTTTTATTTGAATATGATACAATTTATGTTTGATTAAAGATAAGTAAATTTATTTCTTTTAAAATAATAAACCCAAAAATTATTTTGTCACCTTATTTAAGTTGGATTTCCAGAATTTATTAAATAGGTTTCAAATTAAGCCCAACCCAAAACAAATTTTTAAAATTACACAAATTTTCTCTAAGTCATTTAGAACATTGAAAACCGATTTATTTAAGGAACATACCAGATCCGGTTCAGGCTCGTGGGCCGGGTGTGGGGTGTTTCAGTTGGTATCAGAGCCCAGTTTTAAAACTCTCGGCCTGTGGGCTCAGGCCCAAAACGTTTTCAATTTGAGCCCAAATGATTTTCTTTGAAGTAAAGCAAGTTTTATGGCATGGCACCTAAGTCTCCGCCCCGCAGTCCACCAGGTAGGTACCCTAACTTTATGTGTGATTCTATGATTTATGAACTGTGTAAGGGTAGAACAGGCATGGAACGTAGAATAGATGATAGGAACTTGAACCCTAGGGCTAGATTTCTCAAACACAGAATTACATAAGACTTAATGCACTGAACAAACCTATGGCTAAGTCATTGAGCTAGGGTGTGGTAACCCCTGTACGCATGTCTAGGATTGGATTCGGAAGAGCTTGGTACTTAAGCAGTCCTAGTGACTCACCTCCTCTTCGCAGGAATCCTACCTGGTGCGTAGCTTCGGTTCGCCCTAACTCAGAAGGCTCAGTGGTGTGGCAACCTCTGTGCTTATGTCTAGAAAGGTCGGTGAGAGCTTGGTATTTAAGCAGTCCGCGTGACTCACCTCCTCTTCATTCGAATCCTGCCTGGTGCGTAGCTTTGGTTCACCCTGACCAAGGAGGGCTCGGTCATAGGCTAAACGTAAGGACTAAAACCCAGAAAGGGAACTAGCCGTTTAAAAAAAAAAAACTTTCTTTGAAATCTGAGAAAATTATTTTTTTTACAACATTTTCTGAAAAACTCCTGATTTGCAAAAATTACAAAAATGCCCTTAGTGGTGAAATTACCAAAATGCCCTTGATTTACAAAATGTGAACCTACCCAACAGTTTCTCAAAAATTTCATTATTTTATAAATGTTCAAAAACCCTAATTTGCAAACTATCAAAAAATACCTTGATTTTGGAAAATTACAAAATTACCCCTAACTTACAAAATTACCAAAATGACCTTGATTTTCAAAAATTTTTGCAACGTCACCGTTTTGGAAAAATAAAATTCTCAAAAATAACCCTCAAAGTTTTGCAAATTTGGAAATACCCCCGAATTATTAAGCTTTACAAATTTACCCTAGTTTATTACCGAAATACCCCCAGATTTTGAAATTTTTCCAAATTACCCGGGACTTCGAAATTTTCAAAATACTTTTTGACAAAAACAACAAGGAACGTTTTTCTTTTGAAAAATTACGAAAATGCCCCCGTAGGACAAAATTACGAAAATACCCCTGGGTAGTGGAAAAACAACAACAATGAAAACTACAACATTTCTCTGAATGAACGAAAGTTCATATTTGTTGATGGATGAATGAATGAATGCAAGACTGTATGCATGTATGAATACGAAAGAACCACTCTTAAACTCTTCTTCATAAGATATCATCGCGGGTAATAAGTGAAATAAGAATACTAATACATAAAATTCCTTAATCAGATCTCGTCGATAATGAGCTCAAGAGGACGTGGTCGTCGTGGAAGAGGTAGAGGAAGGATGACTGTTAGATCGGGACAAGGTTCTGACAATGAGATACCACCACCACCATCACCCCCAGCTGTCAATGTTGAGCAGCAGGCTCAGACAGGGGAAGATGCCGTGTCGCAGGCTGTGCTGCGAGTTTTGGAATTGGTGGCTGGTGCAGGAAACAATTCAGGAAATCGTAAGTCTGTGCCTGAGCGGCTCCGTGCTAATGGAGCTGAAATGTTTAGAGGAGTATCGGGAGTGGCACCCAGTACAGCTGAGTACTGGTTGGAAGCAACTGAGCGCATCATGGATGAGCTCGACTTGACCCCCGAGGAGAAGTTGAAAGGGATGACGGCACTGTTACGCGATGAAGCGTATCAATGGTGGTTAACCGTTCGGGACGGTGCCACGGCGGAAGATCTGACCTGGGAATATGCTAAGGAAGCATTTTAGAAGAAGTATGTGGGAACCAGGTATATAGACGAGCAAAGGAAGGCTTTTCTGGGGTTGGTACAAGGAAGTAAGTCTGTCATCGAATATGAAGCGGAATTCTTGAGGTTGAGCCGATATGCCCGAGGAGTAGTGGCGACTGAGCATGAACGCTGTGTTCGTTTTGAGGACGGACTTAGGGACGATTTGAGACTTTTGATAGCACCGCATCAGGAGCGGGAATTCTCTGCCTTGGTGGAAAAGGCTAAAGTGGCTGAGGGAATTAAGGACGCCACCAAGCAGGCTGTGGACAGAAATAAGCCCAAAAGAGGTTTTGGGCCATCTGGAAAAGGCCACAAGAGGCCTAGAGTTGACAGGCCACAAAGTCAACAGGCTGGTACGGGCTGGCAATTTCGCCCTTGTGAACATTGTGGAAGGAAGCACGGGGGAGAGTGTTGGAAAAAGGCGGGACGATGTCTCAAGTGTGGGTCCAAGGACCATATGATTAAGGATTGCCCCAAGCTATTAGATGAGAGCCAACCAGCAGCTCAGAATGCTAACCAGGCTGGTAGAGGCGGACAGCAGCCTCAAAGAGGTCGTGGGTCGGCCAACAGAGGTAGTGGCAGAGGCCGTGGAACTCAGGGCCGAGGTGCAGCTAACGCCGAAGCAAGGCAACCGGGTTTGGTTTACGCGGTTCACCGGAGGGAAGAGGGAGACGCGCCGGATGTTATAACCGGTACGTTCTTTATTCATGACAAACCCTATTTTGCTCTTATTGATGTGGGCTCAACTCATTCCTATGTTGCATGTAGTGTGGTTGAAACACTAGGCCTAGATTCTGAACTTTCTGATAGGCAGATAACTGTAGTAAGCCCTTTAGGCCAAACAATGAGGATAGATAGGATCTTTCGGAATGTACCCTTAAAGATTCAGGGAGCGAACTTTCGGGCTGACTTAATGGAATTACCCTTCGGAGAGTTTGAGCTTATACTTGGAATGGATTGGCTAGTAGAGCATCGAGCCGTGTTGGATTGTGCGGCTAAACGTATGGAACTAAGAACCCCGGAAAATGAGGTAGTAGTGATGATCGGAGAAAGGAGGAACTACTTGTCTAACGTAGTTTCGGCACTGAAGGCCGAGAAAATGGTTAAGAAAGGATGTAAGGCATTCTTAGCCTTCGTGAGTGCGTTAAGAGGAGAAGAGGAAGGTGTCAAGGGAATTAGAACAGTAAGGGATTTTGAGGATGTATTTCCGGAGGAGTTGCCCGGAATACCCCCAGATAGAGAAGTGGAATTTGGAATAGATTTGCTACCAGGAACAGCTCATGTGTCAATCGCTCCCTACCGAATGGCACCAAAGGAGTTAGTGGAGCTCAAGGCTCAAATCCAAGAGTTGTTGGATCGTAGGTTCATTCGACCCAGTGTGTCTCCGTGGGGAGCACCGGTTCTCTTTGTGAAGAAGAAGGATGGAACTATGCGGATGTGCATAGATTATCGTCAGTTGAACAAACTGACCATCAAGAACAAGTATCCTTTGCCAAGGATAGATGACTTGTTCGACCAACTGAAAGGGGCAGCTGTGTTCTCAAAGATCGACTTAAGGTCGGGGTATCATCAACTGAAAGTGAAGGAGGCTGATATTCATAAGACCGCTTTTAGGACAAGGTACGGTCATTTTGAATTTGTGGTGATGCCGTTTGGGTTGACGAACGCACCGGCCGCGTTCATGGATATGATGAATAGGGTTTTCCAACCCTACTTGGATAGATTCGTCGTGGTGTTCATCGACGACATTTTGGTGTATTCCAAGACGGAGGAGGAGCACGATGAGCATCTCCGAGTTGTGTTAGAAGTGTTAAGGGAAAAGAAGCTTTATGCCAAATTCAGCAAGTGCGAATTTTGGCTCAAGGAAGTGGCGTTCCTAAGACATCTGGTATCCGCAGAAGGAATAAGAGTGGATCCTAGGAAGATCGAAGCAGTGTTGGATTGGAAATCATCTAGGTCGGTGGCTGAAATCAGAAGTTTCTTAGGCTTGGCAGGCTATTACAGAAGGTTCGTGGAAGGATTCTCGTCAATAGCCGCACCTTTGACAAAGTTACTAAGGAAGGAAGTACCGTTTGTGTGGACGGATAAGCAACAGGAGAGCTTTGAAAAGCTTAAAAAGGTGCTGACAGAAGCTCCAGTGTTAATTCAGCCGGAGGCAGGTAAGGACTTCGTAGTATATTGTGATGCTTCGCACACAGGGTTAGGCTGTATGCTAATGCAAGAAGGAAAGGTAGTCGCTTATGCATCTCGACAGTTAAGGCCGCATGAGGTGAACTACCCAACTCATGACTTGGAACTCGCGGCAGTGGTTTTCGCCCTCAAAGTTTGGAGGCACTACCTTTATGGAGAAAGGTCAGTAATTTACACGGACCACAAAAGCCTTAAGTATTTGTTGACTCAGAAGGAGTTGAACTTGAGACAACGAAGGTGGGTGGAGTTATTAAAAGATTATGACTGTTCGATAGAATACCATCCGGGCAAGGCGAATGTGGTAGCTGACGCCCTAAGTAGGAAGGTTGTGTCGGATTTAAGGGCTTTGTTCGCTCACTTAAGTTTGTATGATGACGGAAGCCTATTGGCAGAGTTACAAGTCAAGCCAACCTGGCTGAAGGAGGTGAAAGAGGGACAGTTGGCGGATAAGGACTTAAGTACTAAGTTACAGCAAGTACGGCAAGGAGGATTAAAGGATTATGGCGTCAATGATGAAGGAGTACTGTGCTACAAGGAAAAGGTTTGTATGCCGAGGGATAAGGAGTTGAGACAAAGGATTCTTCAAGAAGCGCATGGTAGTCCTTATGCTATGCATCCCGGAGGCATCAAGCTGTATAGAGATCTAAGGGAACAATTTTGGTGGTCAGACCTGAAACGAGAGGTGACTGAATTTGTGGGGAAATGTTTGACATATCAGCAAGTAAAGGCTGAACACCAAGTCCCATCAGGATTGCTTCAACCAATTGAGATTCCCCAATGGAAGTGGGAAAGAATTACCATGGACTTAGTTAGTGGGCTTCCCCTTACGCCCACTAAGAAGGACTCGGTATGGGTAATAGTGGACCGTTTGACCAAGTCCGCACATTTTATCCCTGTGAGGATCGACTATTCCCTTCAAAAGTTAGCCAAGTTATATGTGGCGGAGATCGTGAGGCTACACAGGGTACCGATGTCGATCATCTCCGATAGAGACCCAAGGTTTACGTCTCGATTTTGGAAAGCACTTCATCAAGCATTAGGCACTAAGCTAGACTTCACTACGGCTTTTCATCCACAATCAGACGGGCAGTCTGAACGGGTTATACAAGTGTTGGAAGATATGCTAAGAGGCTGTGTGATGGATTTCCGAGGAAGTTGGGAAGATTACTTGCCTCTAGCTGAGTTCGCCTACAACAACAGCTATCAGGCAAGCATTCGGATGGCACCATACGAAGCATTGTATGGAAGGAAATGTAGAACACCAACTTGTTGGACCGAGTTAGGAGAACGCCGCGTTTTGGGTCCAGAGTTAGTGGCGGAAACTGAGGAGAAGGTGGAATTAATTCGGGCACGATTGAAAGAAGCTTCTGATAGACAGAAGTCGTACGCAGACCTTAAGAGGAAAGAAATTGAGTTTGAAGTAGGAGACCAAGTGTTTCTAAAGGTCTCACCTTGGAAGAAGGTTATGCGGTTCGGTCACAAAGGAAAGCTAAGCCCAAGGTTTATAGGGCCCTATCAAGTACTGAAGCGAGTTGGGCCAGTGGCATACCAATTGGAGTTACCACCAGAGTTGCATCAAATGCACGACGTATTTCATGTGTCCATGCTACGTCGCTATCGATCGGATCCGTCTCATGTGGTACCTGTTGAAGAAGTGGAGTTAAGGCCAGATCTATCCTACGAGGAGGAGCCGATTCAGATCTTGGAACGTGACGTGAAAACACTACGAAAGAAGTCGGTGCCTTTAGTCAAGGTGTTATGGCGCAATCATGGATCGGAAGAAGCTTCGTGGGAGCCAGAAGAGACAATGCGACAGCAATACCCTCAACTGTTTAGTTAGGAAATTTCGAGGACGAAATTTTATTTAAGGGGGGTAGAACTGTAACATCCTAGGAAGGGCCTATGCATTTTTCAGATCAATTGTATGAAATGACAAGTCTTAAGTATTATGAATAAATTTTTGATACTTTTGGAAACCTAGAAATGAATGAAAATGGAAATGAAAATGAAAATGGAAATAAAATGGAGATGGAAATGAAAATGGAAATGGAAATGGACATTTTTGGAAACTTAGACATTTTTGGAAACCTAAACATTTTTGGAAATGATCCAAAATGGAAACTTGAACATTTTGGGAAACTTGGATATATGAGAAATAAAGGAGTTTTATTCACATAAATATGTGAATAATAAGAGATAAATAAAGAGTTTTATTCACATAAATATGTGAATAATAAGAGATAAATAAAGGAGTTTTATTCACATAAATATGTGAATAATAAGAGATAAATAAAGGAGTTTTATTCACATAAATATGTGAATAATAAGAGAAAAATAAAGGAGTTTTATTCACATAAATATGTGAATAATAAGAGATAAATAAAGGAGTTTTATTCACATAAATATGTGAATAATAAGAGATAAATAAAGGATTATTTTCTAATGAGATAATTGAGGAGATAATTGATGGATTAAAGGCTTTTATCTTTTAAATAAAAGAGATAATATTATCAAAAAGAGGAGTGGTGGCCAAGTAAAGGACTCCTAGGCTGATAACTTTGGCTATAAAAGGAGGACAGGAGGGCTACTCATCAACATTTGCTCCCTCTTCCTCTCTGCCGAAATTCTCCCTAGGCAAAACCCCTCTCTGCCGAATTTTCATTAAGCAAAAATCCCTCTCTTTTTCTTCTATTTTCTTCTCGTTCTACTGTTAAGCTGAATCTTTGTGGATTCTAAGAAAGAGGGCAATCATCCACAACATCAAAAGGGGATTTTTCGGGAAATCTAAGGATCTAAAGTAAGGATTATAAATATAAATATGTGGTTAAAGATTATGATTCACGTTTTCAAAGTTAGATCTAATCTAACACGAAGTTATAGGATTTCAACAGGCTTATAAAGGAATCCTCTTCAGATTTGGAATCCCATCATAAGGTAAGGGATATTCGGCCAAGGCATAATTTGTTTAAGTGTTTTCCATTATTTCAAAAACCGAAAACTGACATGGTTACATACCTAGTATTAGCCGATTTCAAGGAAGAGGAATTCTAGCAACTGTTGGGACTTGATTAAATCAATTTGGCAACTAGGTAAGTAATTCTACTTCTAGTAGGATTTGGTTTTAAGACCAAATAGGTTTATTTATATGTTTTAATTAATGGCCGAATATAGGAGTGAAAGATCTAGATCGGTAGATCGCTCTACGGGAATTCACGGAAACTATTAAGCGAAAAAGGTGTGTACTCTTACTAACTTTCAATAAATTGCATGGCAATCATTAGATATGTAAATATGTAACAGTATGTGAATGTGGCTAAGCACCACAAATGTGGTAAGAAGTACCCAGGTACGTTTCCTACTTTTGATAGGATTGTGAATGTGATATATTTTGAACATGTGATTAGTAACATGAATGAAAATTAAGTATGTGAAATATGTTATGAAATAATTGGGGCATTCGGGATATTTGTGGAGGAAGAAAGTGAAGGTGATGACTACGGTCTCACCAACGTAAAGTGGTGACTACGGTCACATAAAGTGAAAAGTGGTAACTTCGGTTACATCCAGTGAATACAGTGTCTAATGACACAACATAAGTGGGCGATGAGCACGTCGACTGCAGCGACTGCCTTCGATGGTGTGTAGCGGATGGAGGGTCGACTTAGTAGTCCCCGCGGTGTACAGGTTGGTACGGGTGGTGCGTAGCGGATGGACAAATAGGTTTGGGTTTGGGTTGCATCATCCTTTATTTTGTATGAACATGATATTGATATGACTTGTATGCCTGATTTGTTGGAAATTAGTACTATGTACACATTGAGTCTGTAGACTCACCCCGTTGGGGAATTATTTTTCAGGTGATGAGCAGTAATGGACCGGGTCGGCAGGAGCTAAAGGTGGCCATGCATCGCTTGCAGAAATTATTTGGAATTTGGACTTTATGAAATTTTAGTACTTAAAACTTTATTTTGGGTTTGAATGATGTAATAAGGCCATAAGGCCCAGTTGGATTTTCTTTATTTCTGTTTATTTTTATTTGAATATGTTACAATTTATGTTTGATTAAAGATAAGTAAATTTATTTCTTTTAAAATAATAAACCCAAAAATTATTTTGTCACCTTATTTAAGTTGGATTTCTAGAATTTATTAAATAGGTTTCAAATTAAGCCCAACCCAAAACAAATTTTTAAAATTACACAAATTTTCTCTAAGTCATTTAGAACATTGAAAACCGATTTATTTAAGGAACATACCAGATCCGGTTCAGGCTCGTGGGCCGGGTGTGGGGTGTTTCACATATAGAAATTAAAAATAAAAAGACAAAAATATCAATATATTAATATTTATTTCTTTCTTAAAAAATATTTTTAAGTGGTTTTATTGATTGAGTTAGTGTTGAGCTAACTCGTGACACTACTCAATCGATTTAATTAACATTATAAATTAATAGTATATATACAGTGCACAAAAGAATAATATAGATATATAATGCACACCACATTATGAGACACTCACAATGTAGATGAAAATAATTATCTAACAAATATATTTTAGAAAATAAATTGATATAAAAAAACAATGAGAATTTAATTAAAATAATAAAGTTAAAATATTAATAAGAATCTCGTGTATTGGCTTGATAGTTAAGGTGTTCATTGTCTCAGGTGTGGTGTTAGTCACCTTACTATTGAAGCTTTGCCCTCCTCTTATAATTCAAAAAAAAAACCCTTAAAAATTGTATATTTTTAGATTTGTATATAAATATAACAAGATATTAAAAATATATACTTTTGGGATAGTATTTAGTACGCTGAGAATGTATTTTTTTTATTCCACAAGTAGTTTTGAAATTTTGATATGTGCCTCTCTTTTTTAAATATTTATTTTTTGATTTTATATTATACCCCTATAGAACACTTGTCACCCCCTAACTTTACTTATAAAATTTAAAAACTCCACCAATAATATACCAAATAATTTTCCATAACTTTTTAATCAAAATCATCTGCCATTTCAAAACTAAATGTTTAAATATAAAAACTTTAAATATTGACTGTCTTCTTCAATCCAAAAAATGTATACTATAAATATAAATGCTTCAATTTTGATATTCCTTTTTTTTTTTGGGTAAGAAAAAAAAAAGAGAGTAGCAAATTACATAACCTTGATTATATTAATGTCATCTTGTAAATTATTTAGAACGTAAGTATCAATTTGTTGGGGGGAAGAAAAGCAGATTCATGGAGACCCAATTTATAGTTAAACATCACACCAACTAAGGTATTAGCCACTCCATTAGATTCCCTGTAAATATGCACGATGTGAACCACCCATACTTGAGCGCAAAGCTCTTTTATTATGCATATCAATGCCATATTCACTACTCTTTTATAGTCACCATTGATTGCTTGAATTGCAATTAAACAATCACATTCCAATACAACCAATTTCCACCTTTTAAACCATAGCAACTTAAGTTCAGCACTACATTTCCCAATATTGCGATCATAGCCAAATATTCATTTACCATAATTGTCTCTAGCAATTCCAACTGAGCAAGCAAGTTCGGTGTGAGGTTTCCTTGCATTGTCTATGCTCATTTTGACACAACCAACTATAGGTGGTTGTCAAGGGTTTGGTCTGATTTTTCTTTTTAATTATCTAGATGGTGTCATAATTTATATGCTCCAAAAAATTAAAATGCTAATTTCATTTAATCATATTTTACATTTAATATTGTACTAGAAATGCTATTACATGTTTATATGTACGAAAATAATGTATTTAAAATAAATAAATTGTGTAATAAAATTAGAATTTATAAAAACATCAAAATAAAACTTTAATTGAAATTGTTAAAAAAACACTTTATAAATGTTTGTAGCATGAATTTAAATTTTGACATTTGTAATTTTTTATTGTTTTTTTTCAATGAAAAGACAAAATCACTTTTGTAATAAATTAACTTATTTAAAATATATAAAGTTATTTTAATAAATTTATTGAATAAAATAATGTCGAATTTATTCATGATTCTAACTTAATCACACGTAAATAACATTATAGACCAAGTGTCATAATTTATATGCTTAAAAAAAATTAAGAAGCTAATTTTCTTTTAACTATCTCATTACAATTAATATAGTATTTTAGTATATTAAAAAATTCGTGCTATCCGTTTTTGTATCATTTTTTTCTGTCATAAATTTATATGGATTTTGACAAGATAAGGATATATATTATATTATGATATACCCAAAAAAATGTGTGGAGAAAAAAATAAAAAATAGTTGAATAATTGCTCATGTTGATATTTTAAATCAAGTAAATGATTTTTTATGTATTAAAAATTAAATTATTTAAAGTACCCTATTAGTCTATTATTTCACTTCACATTTTTTAATTAAAATAATGTGATTGAATTAATTGATACCAAACTCAATAAAAATCACTATAGCATAAATTTAAGTATCTAATTATTTTATTGTATTAAAAATTATATTTATAAATTAGTTAAGTTAATTATTTAATTCAATACTTACTGTAACAAATACTAAATATAATTGTTGATTTTAGTAAAAATAATTATTCATACTCTCTAAATTAATGAACCCCTTTTAATTACTTAAAAAAGAAAAACAATATATTGCATTTTTTAAAGGATGGTAATATAACCAAATATTTTATTCAAATAATAAATAAATTAATGAATGTAAGTGAAAAAGTACGTTACTTTACCTTAGATGACAAATTAATATAAGCTTCCGTTACTTAAAGCAAGAAGGATTATTTTCTTAATGTTTTAATCTTAATAATTAATTTTATCCGTTATTATTACAATAATTTAGAGAATTATTTTAACGCATAATGTCATCCGCTTTAACAAATAATAATTCAAAAAAACTGAAGTTAAATTTATCATAATAAAGAAAATATTAAGAAAATAATCTTCTTTTTGAAGTAATGAGATATTATGTCAGATGGATAAAATCCAGTAATCTACCATTAATGAATGATTTATTAAGAAATAAAGTGATAATTTATTGCATAACTTTAATGATTAAGGACCGACAACCCCGCCCACCATCACCAACTATTTAACAGTTACTCTTATAAACTAGCCATTAATATTCCAAGTCATGCATCTAAAGTCTTATCTTTTATTTATTTATTTATTTTGGTCTAATTTTAAAATTTATGAAAACTAAAAGGTTAATTCTGCTATTTTAATTTATTTATTGAGATTTTACTCTCGTGCTTTATGAAAATTGAAAAATCAATTAAGTTAAATAATTTAATCATTAATTTGAAAATAATCAATCTAGCAATTTATAAATATATAAGAAATTGATAAAAAGTTGCCGTTCAACAATTAAATCAGATAGTGATAAATTTCAGTATTTTTAATAAAAATAACAGCTTAATAATTTATATGAAAAAATTTAGCAAAAATTAATGTTAAATTTACGTGTTTATCAATAATTAGAGTTGCTTCTCAATTTTGTATTAAAATAAAGATTTAATTTGTGTTTTCAGAATCGTACCGAACTAATTTGATCAAAAACCTGTTAAGATATCAGTTTAAAGAGAGGTAAAATTTTAATTGATTCGTGAGCTGCTATGAACTAGTTGAATCAATTTAAAAATCAGTTGAACCGATGATTGAATCGGTTAAACCATATTTTATATTTTTTTAATATCATAATATTTTAATAAATTATTTGAGGTTATTCGAATTGATCTGGATCGACTGGTTAGATAGATTAAATCAAGAACCTGTAAGAACGTTGATTTAAAAAATAAAGTATTGAATCAATTAACTCGGATATTGATATTGGAAAAAATTAATTAAATTGAATTTTTAATATTTTTTATTTTTATAAATTTTTAACAAGTTATTTAGACAATCCGAATAAATAAATCGAATTGATTAGATTAATAAATCAATAATTTAGATTTCACGATAATCTACTTCTAAAAATTGTGGATTTGACCGCTCCCAAATTATTAGATTTAACTTTATAATTTTTATAAAGCTAAGATATGAAATTCTTAGATATTTTTTAAAACCAAAGTATAAGCCTATAAGACAAAAGAGAGAATAAAGAAAAAAATAAAACGGAGAAAAAAGAAGGCGCCTGCCATAACAAAGTATTTTTTATTTCGGTTCCGATCCACAACTTAAAATAAATATCATAATTAAATCTGGCAATTAATTATTTTTAGTCAGTCATCTTAATCAAAAGGGGAAAAAAAAGAAAAAAAAAGGTAGAAGGAAAACACCCTACCAAACGCTCCCTTACGCCACCGAAACGGCGGAGCCTCCTCTCTTTTTTTCCTCTCAAAAATTCCTTCGCTTTCTCGATCTTTCCTCTCTCTCTCTCTCTCTCTCTCTCTCTGTTCTTCAACATCGTGTTTAGATCCGTTCCTCCCATCCTTGAAAGATTCCATCTTTGACCCTTTTTCGTTGAATCTATCAAACAAATTAGGGTTCCGATCTGTTACCTGTTGTGTTCGTTTAAAAAAAAAAAAAACTTTTTTTGCCTCAAAATTTCATCTTCAAAAAAAGAAAAAAAAGAAGAGAGAGAGTTTTCGATTTTCCTTGATTTTGCTTGAGATTTATGTTCTAATCTGAAATTCATTACCTTAATGATTTGCTATATCGGTTCGATCTCCATTACGATTGCTTGATTTTGTATTGGATTTGGGGTTAAATCCAAGCTTGCGTGTTTTTTTTGAGGGTCTGGTTAGTGGTGAAACCGATGGAGACTCAGAGCCCTA
The DNA here is from genome assembly GCA_005393395.2 of Gossypium australe. Classification (NCBI taxonomy): domain Eukaryota; kingdom Viridiplantae; phylum Streptophyta; class Magnoliopsida; order Malvales; family Malvaceae; genus Gossypium; species Gossypium australe. Next base: position 112,538,067 of record CM016620.1, on the reverse strand, counting down.
ACGGATCTTTGCAGAAACAATCACTGCCTCCGAAGAATTATGGAATCACGAAACCAATATCACTCGCGGGGCCTAGTGAGGCTGATATTCAGCGGAATACGGAATTAGAGAAGGCAATATATTATTCTGTTGTTTTTAGGATTTCTTATTTTTAATGTTGATTTAATTTCACGTTTTTTTTTTGTTTATTTCTGTAGTTTCTGATAGAGTCGGGGCTTTACGAGAGCAAAGAGGAGGCTGCGAAAAGAGAGGAGGTTCTTGGCCATATCTCTGGGGTAATTAGCAAACAATTGAGTTTGTTTTACTTGCTGCCTTCTCATCTCCGTAAATGAAGAAAATGTGAATATTTTTTGGTAAATTGCGTTTCTCGGACCTACTGGTTCGTGTTTTACTTATGAATTGACTATAAGCACCTAGTTGGCTTGCATGTTATGGTAATTGCATGGTGATCTAAATCTTGAATTTTTATTTACTGTTTGTTGTATTTTTATCAGAAAATATCTGAAAGAATAATCAGGTAAAAAAGAGGAATGCACTTGGAAGGTTTTATCATTTTCATTTGTCAGTAAAAGGATAAACCAATTTTTTGGTGTGGTTCTAAACTAGTGAGTTATTTTCCTTATAGATTGTAAAAAGTTGGGTAAAGCAATTAACTCGTCAAAGAGGCTACACTGATCAGATGGTGGAGGAAGCAAATGCTGTCATTTTCACTTTTGGATCATACCGTTTAGGGGTAAGCATAAATTCCTAATTCCTTCATCGTAACTGCTGTTTGATAAACTTATGTTCTAACCTTCATGACATTTCTTTGCAATCATAGAAATTTGGTTTGAAATATAGCAAACTCGTTTTGCCTGGTATTTTAGGATTTATGAGTTTGATAAGAAAATGGCCTAAGGGATATGAAGGTAGGCTTGCAATTGAAAAAAAAAAAAAAACCTTCTATAAAGTTCCTTATGTTATTTGGTGGTTGTTGGAAATCTAGCTACAATACTTTGGTCTCATTGTTCTTTCTGTTTTTTGGAAAAACTAATAACTTCTCTTGGTGCCTGGGCATATACCAATTGCCTTAGATGTTTACTCTGTTTAATTTGTTGTGTTTATTTTTTCTTCAGCATTAGTCAATGACATCTTTTTATACTTAGATAATAAGCAAAAACGTTCTGTTTTGATAGGTGCATGGACCTGGGGCTGACATAGACACTTTGTGTGTTGGGCCATCTTATGTGAACCGAGAGGTGTGTTTAATCTAGCTAAGTCTTTGTTTTACCTTGAGATTAGTTGGTGGTCCTTTAATTTGAGTTTTATTTATATTTGATTTGAATTTCTACAGGAAGATTTCTTCATCATTTTGCATGATATTTTGGCTGAGATGGAAGAAGTCACTGAACTTCAACCGGTTCCAGATGCTCATGTCCCAGTAATGAGGTTCAAGTTCCAAGGGATATCTATTGATCTTCTTTATGCAAGTATATCTCTTTTGGTCGTTCCAGATGTAAGTTTGTAATCCTTTTTTTTTTTTTTTTTTTGAATCAACACTCTTGCCAACTCTACATCTCTTATAATCACGTGAAGGCCAAAAATTCACATAGTGCAGGGTGTTGCAAGCTATTTTATGCTAAAGAAATCGCCTCTTTTTTCTCTTTTCTTGGTTTTTTGATGCATTGTCAAGTAGACCTTCTAACATTTTTGTTTTTTAATAATTTATAAGTTATCTTAAATATAGTGATATCCTAATGTTGTATTCTTTTGAATACAATATCTTATCATCCTTCATAACTGATGAAAAAAATTAATTTTCATCTATGACCTTTTGCAACATAGATACATCATAGTATATGAGATTCTGTATCAGTACCTTTTAATTAGTATTTTCCAAATAGTTGCAAAAAGTAAATTAACTTCTAGCATAGAAAAAATAAATAAATAAATAAAAGAGAGTATATTTTGATGGTTTTGTTTGTTCAAAATGAATTTGACCAGGAGTTGGAGGGTTCTTGGAATATTTTAACTGCATTTCTGTTTGAGACAAGAGATGTTACCTTTGCTGTTGGGACCACCAATACAGAATTTTCATAATGTAAAATTTGCTGTGCAATATTTGGTCATATGGTATAAATAAATGTATGAAAAATGTAGTGTTTGAAGTCTAGTAATGCAGTGCATGTTTAGTTGTTGTCTACTTTGATATATATTTTGTTTTGATCTAATCAACAGGACCTTGACATC